>CAUDMG010001939.1:35000-142500 GCA_958450375.1 Homarus gammarus | reverse complement strand
TGATCATCCCCCAAGGCAAGACTAGGCTCCCAGAGTTGCTTGCCGACAACAAAAACATTGTTCCCTTACCAGGGGAACGGCTAGGTCAGACAAGCTTAACTTCGCGTCACTTATCTTTAAAACCGGACACAAACCCGATTTACATACCATCTTACAGACTACCACATAGCCAGCGAGCTGTAGTGCAAGGCATAGTTCAAGATATGCTAGATCGGAATTTATCACACATTCAAAGTCTCCTATCAATAGCTCACTGTTTTTAGTCCCTAAGAAGGATGGAGTTTGACACCCAGTTATTGATTTAAGGTGCGTCAACTAGAATAATATCCTGGATAGGTATCCAATGCCTGCCCTGAGTGATATTTTGCAATCTTTAGGCAAGGATAATGCTGTGTTTAGCAACCTTGATCTGCTTAGCGGATATTGGCAAATTCCCCTTGACGAGAAATCTCGTGAAAAAACTGCTTTTAGTACTTTGGGCCATTTTGAATTTTTACGGATGCCATTCGGTCTCCGAAATGCCCCACTGACTTTTCAAAGGATGATCAACACTTTGTTTGCTGGTTTAATAGGTACCACAGCATGTGCCTACTTAGATGATCTTATCGTAGTCAGTAAGGATGTTGACAGTCATATTGCCAATCTCCATGAAGTTTTCCAAAAACTTTCTACAGCAGGACTCAAAGTCAAACTTTTTAAATGTGAATTTTTAAAATCCAGAATACAATTTCTTGGACATGTAGTTGACGGTGACGGCATTCATACAGTTGATGGCAAAGTTAAGGCTGTTGCCCAGTTCCCACGTCCTACAACCATTGATAAGGTGCGTAGTTTCTTTGTTTATCTGGATATTATCATTCTTTTATTAAATAATATGCAACGTTAGCTTCACCCTTGACTAAGCTACTTAGGAAAGATACAACTTTTGTCTGGAATGCGAAACAAGAGGATAGTTTTATTGCATTGAAGAAAGCATTTACCAATGCACCTGTTTTAGCATTTCCTGACTATACTCAACCATTTACTCTTTGTACCGATGCTTCAGGATAGGGAATCGGCGCTGTACTTATGCAGCTGGACAGAAGAGGAATATTTTGAGTAATTGCTTTCGCCAGTCGTAAACTTAATGATGCCGAAACACGTTATTCAGTAACGCACCTAGAAGCGTTATCTGTTGTTTGGGCACTTAAGAAGTTTAAAGACTTAATTTTTGTTTATCAACTAGCCGTCCATACGGACCACGTGGCAATGACAGAGCTATTCCACGGCAAAAACCTTTCAGGCAGATTAGCACGCTGGTATCTGACCATTCAAGAATTCCATCCCGGGACGAGCGAATGTGGTCGCCGACGCTTTGTCCAGAAACATAGATAGCACCAGTGACGTCTGTATCTTCGTTCACTCTCTCGCAATTAAGGGATGAACAACGACTGGATCCATTGTGGTCTGCAGTCATTTTT
This sequence comes from Homarus gammarus, assembly GCA_958450375.1. Taxonomy (NCBI): domain Eukaryota; kingdom Metazoa; phylum Arthropoda; class Malacostraca; order Decapoda; family Nephropidae; genus Homarus; species Homarus gammarus. The sequence goes on along the minus strand of CAUDMG010001939.1, from coordinate 141,040 downwards.
GGTCTAGAATCGGGAGAGGAGGCCAATCTTCCAAAGTTACCTCTTCCGTTTAGTCAATTTGAACTATGAAAAGATATACTCCACCGCTCGAAACAGGCAGCTCAGGGTATTGTTATGCAAATTGTCGGACTTAATAAACTTCGTGCAACGGCATTAGCGCTGTACCACGATGTTCCTCAAGCAGGTCACCCCGGACGTGACAAATGCCTTGCGGGAATCATAAAAATTTTTTGGGGGGAATACTATGAAAACGGGCATAGAGCAACACGTTGCTGAGCGTTTGTCTTGTGCTCAGCATAAGGATACTACTTTGCCACCGGCTCCAATTCTCCAATATCCTACACCAGAACGTCCGTTTGACACAGTCGCCATTGACTTGATCCTCGTACGTACTAGTGTGTGTGTGTGGATAATTTTTCTAGATTTGTGATTTTAGTCCCACTGAAGGATAAATCAGCAGAATCTGTGGCTCATGCCCAAATGATGCATCTCATATGTCCTTTCACTACTCCCAAGGTTCTTCTCTCCGACAATGGATTAGAGTTCAAGAACCAACTTTTAGCACAAATATGCCGACAATACGTCATCCAACAAAGCTTCATAACAGCTTATTATCCAGAGGCAAATGGCCTCGTTGAAAGAACCAATCGTAAAATCCTAGAGATTCTTTGTCCAACAGTGAGTCAAATGCACAATGCATGGGAGGATTGGTTACCTCAAGTCGCAGCCTCTATTAACGGGTCGACCACCAAAAGCTACACGGGCAAATCACCCTGCCATATTGTTTATGACATTGTCAGGGCTGTAACGAGCAGGATGGTTGTCCGCCGCTCGTTTGCTGGTTCGCGACCCCCACTAGGGGGGGGGGGGGGGTAGATGGAGGTGAGAACATCCCTGCTAATTCGTCGCACACCAGACACTACCCAGACGTCGGCACAGCTGTACTTGCACCCCCCTGTTCGTTCAATTTCTGGTTGTGATCTCATCATAGGTCCTGGACTCGTGGGCTGTTTCCCCAGACCTTCACAAATCGACTGTCAATCTCCGGACACCTATCCCAGCTACTACCGTGGCTGCCACGTCATCGCTAGTTCCTCCACACCCTCTGTGCACCTGGTCATTTCTCCTATCGCAAGACATCGCCCGCTGTCGCTCAAGTGAGGAAGCTGATCACTGTTTTCCAGAACCTTCCCCAGGGTCGCAGCCGTAGGGAATATCTGTTCATTGTTTGATTCCATTAATCGTTGACTCCAGTAATTGTTTGACTCCCGTAAATGTTTGATTCTCTTAATTGTTTGACTTCCATTAATTGTTTGACTCCCTTAATTGTTATTTGATGTTTGTGTGAGTGGTGTCAGAGTTTAGTGTTATTTTCATAGTAAAGAGATGTCAATCTCTAACGGTTGTTTGTTATCCCTCAGAAAACCATGGTTCTTGACTTTCCTCTTACAAGATCCTGATTAGGCTGGCAAGGGATTTCTATCCCTAAGTCCCAGGCCTTTACAGATATAGACAAATGTCTGCCCTTTGACGTACTTACAGGCAAGCCTTGCCCGGTCTACAATGTGGACGATTTCGCTGCCAAGCAAACCAGCGTTGTCACAGATATTCATGGTCAAGTACGTAAACATTTCGCTGCGTCACGCGCTGAAATAATTTATAAGCAACATAAACAGGCTAAGCCTAGAACACTAGAAATAGGCGATGCTGTTATGGTGAGAGAACCTGAATGGACCAAACTTTCGCCCAAAATTTGCCGGACCATTCCGCATTATCGCCAAAGAAGCGGGCAACAAATTTAAAAATATGAAACAAAATTCACAAACTTCAGATTTACTCCCTAGGACATTTTATGATGTCCCGGACACATATGTTCAAACTGCAAACGCATCAAGTACACCGAGTGTATCTATAATGATTATCGTTTAAAACTACGTTCTGGGAAACAATACTGAGACGAATCCACCTTTTCTAGAATGGCTTGGATCATCGTAATACTACTTCTACTCCTTTGTGGCACCACCGTGTTGACGGAAGCGTCCACGGAAGTCCTGAAACCAGGTGCCTTAACCGCACCTTTGGGACGTGACCATAAATATTCTGCGTCAGATGGGGTCTATTGATGTTCATCTCCAGACAGCTATGGGCACCCTCGAAACTCTACGTCAACGTTCTAACATTTCTACCATGGAAACACAAACTATAAATCTTCAGCTATTTCGTCTCAAGACCATTCATAAGAATATCGTCGCAGCTGGACGCTCTATTCCATCATCTCAAGATGGCATTGCTAAGAAGGCACGTTCTCAAATACGACGAAAGCGAGGATTATTTAATTTTGTTGGTTTCATTTTTAATATATATTTTTTTAATCAAAGGTTAACACTATTATTTCTGAGTTTAACCATTTATCTAAGATTGTTTAAAGGTTGATGAATTCAGTGCCTACACTGGTATAGCTAATTTTGTTTTCTGAGTATTTGCATACAGAGGAAACTACTGCTCAAGCTTTACCTACTAGCAAGGACAATCTAATTGCAAGTGTAGTTGTTGCAGGGTTAGGTTGCGTGGATGCACAGCTTATGCCTGTATATACTCTTCTTAAAGCATTACAAAAAGCCAAGACGAGTACCACTTAACTCCTATTTTCACAGATGAGGAGGTGGAATTAGAGTCAATGCGCAATGCTATACTTATCCATCTACTGATCTCTTCCCCCGACTTCTTACTACTTTCCGAACTTCAACTCACCAAAGCAGCTTCACCCAAACCTTTTCAAGTCTCCAACTACAACCTTTATACCTCCTTCCGTTCTAAGGGAGGTGTATGCGCCTACTGCAACACACGTACACCCATAGCTCGACTCAAGGATCTTGAATCGTCCCTTTATTATGTCATCTGGTTCAAAATATCTCTACCAACTATGACTATTATTCTTTGTTTCCTATACTGTTCTCCCAACTCTACCAACTATTTCTAACTCTTTGACTATCTCACTTCTTGCCATGAGTCGTTGCTATCCACACACCCCAACGCCGAGATCCTCTACCTAGGTGATTTCAATGAACATCACAGAGAGTGGCTTGGCTCTGCATGGGATGACCCAGGTGGAGCTGAGGAACTTTTTTTTTCCCAACTTAATGATTTGAAACAAATAATCAAATAGCCTACACGCGTTCCTGATCGACACGATCAACTTGCTAACATTCTTGATCTTTGTTTTACCTCTAACCCTTCACACTATTCATCCTCAATTTCTGACCTCTTTGGGTCTTCTGATCACAATCTTATTTCTATCAAATCAAACTGGGCACCACCACCTCCCAGACCCCCCCCCCCCTCTAAAAGTCAACCCTGGCACTGTTGGAGGGCACGCTGGCAATCCTTGCGAGAATTCTTCACCGACTTTCCTTGGGATGAATGTTGCTTTTCCACTCGGGATGCCTCGGTATGTGCTGACAGCATTGCTGGGGTTATACAGGGTGGTATGAGGGCATTTATCCCATCTTCTACCAAAATTTTAACTTTACAATCATGGTTTGATCGCTCCCGCTCTCTTGCATGCAGGGAGAGAGATATGGCACATCAAGCTATGAAACTATCTCCTTCTCCTATTGTCCACTCCTTTTTCATTACTTCTAGGAATCGTTGTAAGGCTATTCTTCGTAGGGCCAAATGGAATTTTATAAAAAGAAAGGCCGCTGTCCTGACTAATTCCTTAACCAAAAACATCAGTAATAACATTTGCACTCCATCTTTTCCTCCTCTCTTCCGACCCGATAACTCCATAGCCAACTCTCCCCCTCACAAAGCCAATCTCTTTGTCACCTTATTCACCTCTGATTCCACCTTAGACGATCTCTACCTTATCCCTCCTACTCCTGCTCCTTCTACTGAGCCTATGCCCTTCCCTATAATCTTCACTCGCAGGGTTGCCGATGTGTTATCAAGGTTGAATGTGAGTAAGGAGCATGAAATGGACGGAATACCCCTTCGTGTTCTGAGGGAGTGTGCTGAAGCTCTGGCTCTTGTGCTTGCTCGCCTCTTTCGCCTCTGCCTCAAAAAACAAACCTTTTCTTCTTGGAAACATGCCAGGGTTCAGCCCATCCAAAAAAGGGTGACCATTCCAATCCCTGTAACTATCGCTTGTTGCACTAACTTCATCCCTCTCTAAGATTTTCGAAACTATCTTGAACTACCATTTTCTCCGTCACCTTGAACGCCATTCTCTTTTGCCGGATCACCAGTATGGCTTTCGCCAGGCGAGATCTACTGGTGATCTGCTCTCCTATTGCACCCATCTTTGTTCATCCTCTCTTAGGGATTATGGGGATACTTACGTCGTGGCTCTCGACCTCTCCAAAGCATTTGAAAGGGTATGGCACAAGTCTTCGCTTTCTAATCTCTAGCTTCCTTGAGAACCAATCCATGGCAGTTGATGTCGAGGGATCGTTCTCTCGCTCTTTCTCTACCAATAGTGGTGTCCCACAGGGTTTTGTTCATTCACCTACTCTCTTCCTTCTTTTTATCAATGCTGTACTTCACACTACAACTAATTCTATCCATTCTTATGCTGATGATTCTACTTTTCACTCTTCTTCACATTTTCCCCTTCCTCATAATTCTCAAACTAGATTTTTTCTAGAGCTGACATCATTACTTCTGTCAATGCGGATCTGTGCAGCATCTCTAAATGGGGAGGTAGAAACTTGGTTAAATTCAATAGTATTAAATTCCATATTTACCAATTACACTTTCTAAATTAGATGATCTCCCACCAATTACATTTCAGGACGCTATCATTCTGCCAAATTCTGAGATAGATATGCTAGGCCTCCCCATTTCTTTATATATGTCATGGAAGTCACACACCCTTAACATTACTAAAGCTACCTCCCGAAAGTTGGGAATGCTGTACAGATGCCATATCTATTTCACCCCTGAGCAGTTGCTTCAAGTATATAAGGGATTCATTTGTCCTAACTTGGAGTACTGCTGCCATGTCTGTCCATCTGTTAGATTTTACGGGAATTAGCCCACCCAGGCACAGGTCACTGACCCACATCGGGGCCTGAGGGGCGAAAAAAAAAATAACAACAACAACAACAATAATAACAATAACAATAACAATAACAGTAATAGTAATAGTAATAGTAATAATAGTAATAATAGTAATAATAATAGTAATAGTAATAGTAATAATAATAATAATAATAATAATCATAATCATAATCATAATAATAATGGTAATAATAATGACAATAATAATGACAATAATAATGACAATGACAATAATAATGATAATAATAATGATAATAATAATGATAATAATAATAATAATAATAATAATAATAAACCACAAAGAAATACAAATTGAAAACAAAATCAAAAGTGAGGAACAATGTATGTATGTTGTGTTGTCAATAGTAAGAGAAACAACTGAGACCCTGCAATTGTGTGTAAATGAGGCAGAAAGTCAGATCAGCAGCCTGGGACTTGGTCATAATTTTCGTGATGCCATGTGGCAGCAAGATCTGCCATAGACAACACATTATGCTTCCAATATCTTCCCAGGCGGTAGTACCTCCCTGTTTGGTAGCTGCCTAATAGTGTTTCGTCATATTAACTCTCCTACTTTGGTTGACAATCTTTCTTCCCTTTCTCTTCACCGCAATGTTGCTTTACTCTCTTTCTTTTACTGGTACTTTAACGGGCAATGTTCGGTGGATTTGGCATCCTGTGTACCGCAGACAAGGCCGTGGGCTTGTAACACCCGTCTTGCCTGCGGTGCCCACCGTTTCTCTGTGTATGTCGGTTACACTAGATTCTAGAATAACCCGTTATAGTGCATCCTTCTTTCCTCACACAGCTGACCTGTAGAATGTTCTGCCTTCTTCTGTGTTTCCATACTCCTACAATCTGTTTCACTTTCTAAAGCAGGTTTTCCCTGCATCTTCGTGGTGTAGATTAATATAATCTTTTTCTTTTCTATTTTTAATTTCTTTCCGTTCTTACTTTTTCGCTTCCTAGGCCCCATTGTGGGACATTGTTCGACCTGTGCGCTGGTGGGCTAATTCCCGTAAAAAAAAAAAAAAACTCACATTATTAGCAGTGGATGATCCTAGGGTGTTGTCATGGTGTGAATCGTCATACCTACCCTTGTATGTATGTCCAGCATATGCATTCGCGTTTATTCTTGCTGCAAAATGAAAATGTGAACTAGCGATCATACAGACTAACGTTCGCACAGCTCTGAAGCAATGTAACTATACTCGAATTTTTAAGAAAACTGTGTATCGTACAAATCTACATAACGTGCAATATTTTTTTTCCCTGAAAAAACTAGTGACATTTTACGGTGCCAGGATGGTGGTAAACATTTAGTTGTAAGAGGATAAGATAAGGCTCCGGGCAATTGCAAAATCACCAGTAGTTCGTTGAAAACCTTTCCTTCCCATCATCATTTTGCATTGAATTTAAATCTAACTTCAGATTTGATTCCTTTGCTTCCGGCTCCTATATGTCTTTTAGTGAACTCAATATAGTTTGAGATAAATTAAAGTTTATTTCTTCTCTGAAGGAGTCACCTGTCGTTTTATTTTTCACGGAATTTGCTATACCTAGTTTAACGGTTCCCACTATTGTATTAATATTGACAGTGATATTTTTGTTTTGTTATTAAAATCAATATCATCCAAATTTACCATTGTACTTAATATACTCTCCTGTAAAGCACTTCAGACTAGGTCTCCAGTAGCTGCTCAACCCCAGGTTGTAGCTTCTCCAGTTCAGTGTCTACACACAAATGTATGTAACATGGGTAGGTATATGTATAGGATTTTTCTACGATGTTAGTTAATTCCTCGTGGAGCTCGGAGGGTGGTAATCGAGCAATGTATTAGCACCCTGTCTAATAGACAGTAGTACTTATATAAATATGGGTTATATACAGTATATTAGGTTTATATAAATACATCACCCATTGCAGTTTTCCATGAGCTGTGAGCTATCATGCTCAGACCATATGATGGGTATTTTCCACTCCCAAGTCGCGTCTCTAAAGATGCTAGGTCAGCTATTAGAAGCCGTCTCTCCCTCATTTATCACTCACCCCTCACGATAGATGGACGTGTGACACCTTATTATTGAAAAGTTCAGTCCATCACTAACACTCACAGCTCATAGTGCTAATTACGGTGATATCCTCGTTAACTGTGCACAGTTTATTATTCTAAATAAAGGGAGAAAAGACCATTTGGGTTTGGAAACTTAACCCACAAACTTTTTAAATGTGACTACGAAGTTACCTCTCATCAGCAAAGCTCAGGTAACCGGAAATAGTGACAAGCATCCACCTGCTACCTTCGTGCACTTGCTGTCAGTGTTCACCTGCTACAAGCCTCCACCTGTTATTAACATTCACCTGCTACCAGTTCGCACCTCCTACTAGCATCCACTTCCTGTTAGCATCCACCTGCTGCTAGCTTCCTGTTGCCAGCATCTTCTGTTGCCAGCATCCACTTTTTGCCAGCATCCACCTGTTGCCAGCGTCCATCTGTTGCCAGTGTCCACCTGATGTCAGCACCCACCTATTGCTAGCGTCCATCTGCTGCCAGTGTTCATCTATTGGCAGCTTCCACCTTTTGCCAGCGTCCACCTTTTACCAGTGTCCACCTTTTGCAAGTGTTCACCTGCTGCAAATGTCCATCTGTTGGCAGCGTCAACATTTTGCTAACGTCCACATTATGCCAGCATTCACCTGCTACCAGCATCCACCTGCTACCAGCGTGCACCTGCTGTCAGTGTTCACCTGCTGCTATCGTCCATCTGTTGCCAGAATCCACCTGTTACCAGCGAACATCTGCTGCTAGCGTCCACCTCCTGTTAGCGTCTTCCTGCTACCAGCTTCCACCTGCTGCCAGCTTCCACCTGCTGTTAGCGTCCACCTGCTGCTAGCACCCATCTGTTGCTAGCATCCACCAGCTACTATCCACCACTTTTTGCCAAGGTTCACCTGCTGCCAGCGTCCACCTGTTGGAAGCGTCCACCTATCACCAGAGTCCATCTACTGTCAGCCTCTACCTGCATCAGCGTCCATCTCATACTTGCGTCCACCTGCTGCTATCGTCCATTTGTTGCCAGCGTCCACCTGATGCTATGGTTCACCTGTAGCCAGCATCCACTTGTTACCAGCGTCCATCTGCTGTTTGCTTCCACACGCTGCCAGCGTCCACCTGTTGTCAGTTTCCACCTGTTGCCACTGTCCACCTGTTGCGTGCGTTCACCTCTTGCTAGCGTCTACCTGCTGCCAGTGTCCACTCTCTCCCAGCGTCCACCTGCTGCAAGCGTTCACCTGCTGCTAGCGTCCACCTACTCCCAGTGTCCAACTTCTGCCAGCTTCCACCAGCTACCAGCGTCTACTTTTTGCCAGCGTTTCACTTGCTGCCTGTGTCCACCTATTGCCAGCGTCCACCTGTTGCCAGCGTCTACCTTCTGTCAGTGTTCACCTGCTACCAGCGTCCACCTGCTACCAGCGTTCACCTGCTATCAGCGTCCACCTGTATCAGCGTCCATCTCCTACTAGCATCCACCTGTTGCTATCTTCCATCGGTTGCCAGCGTCCACCTGTTGCTATCCTCCATCGGTTGCTAGCGTCCACCTGCTGCCAGCGTCCACCTGCTGCTATAGTCCACGTATTGCCAGAATCCAATTGTTACTATCGTCCACTTGCTATTATTTTCAACCCGCTGCCAGCGTCCACCGGTTGAGTGCGTTCACGTTTTGCTAGCCTCCACCTGCTGCCAGTGTGCACTTACTGGCAGCATCCACTTGCTGGCAGCATTTACCTGCTGCCCATGTCCATCTGCCACCAGCGTCCACCTTCTTCCATCATCCATCTGGTGTCAACGTCCACATCCGCCCGCGTCCATCTGTTGCCAACGTCTACCTGCTACCAGCGTCCACTTGTTGCCAGCGTCTACTTGCTGCCAACGTCCACCTGTTGCCAACGTCCTATTGCGGCCAGCGTTCACCTGCTGTCTATCTACCGCGAGCGTCCACCTTCTGCAAGCGTCCACCAGCTGTTAACGTACACCTGCCGCCAGCATCCACCTGCTGCCCATGTCTACCACATCGTCCACATGCCGCTAGGGAATACTTGCTACGAACGTCCATTTGAACGTCTTTTCGCTATCTACCAGCCTCCACCTGCTGCCAGCACTCACTTGCTGCCAGCACCCACTTGCTACCAACCTCCACCTCCTGTCAACGTCCACTTTCTACTAACATGCAGTTGCTATTAGCACCCACCTGTTGCCAGCATCCACCTGTTGCCAGCATCCTCGTGTTGCTACCGACCACCAGCTGCTGGTCCACCAAGTGCCCAGCATCCACCCACCCCTTCACCACCCTCCATGTGACCTGGGGACAGCACAAGCTACTACAGTCTATATTTGCTTGGGGAGGTATTTTATAGTTGTAGGTGGGTGAGTGTGTCATGATGCATGTTGGTCATCGTCAGTCATCAATCGCGAGTGATTGTTATGTTACTCTCTCCATCACAACGAAGCTCAATACCATAGGGCGTGTGGCAAAAAGTACAACACCTACCCCTCTAAGACACCCTTGAGAATGGTGATTCGATCCTCCTTGGCGGGTTACCAGTGTCCAGTATTTGGTGTTGTGAAACGATTGAATTTTATTTAAAGAACCTTCCCACTACTGTTTTTCGTATTAAGCATTTCATTTATTTTTGTTTAAAGAGCAATGGTTTGGAGTTAATTAAGATGATAAATTTAATATTATCGTAAACTTTATTTGCGCTCTATTCAGGAAGGGAGGGAGGAGGGAGGAGATCCAATGATCAGGAGTGAGCTGACCATAAACGGAGTGTGAGTGCCCGGGGGCAGGTCGTGCGCCCGTGTCATGGCCGCCGTTCAGGGGCTACACCACCACACTCCGGATTTTCTGAGGTGCAGTAGTTAAAAAAAATTCCACATAAATCGAGATAACACCAGGAAACGAATTATGGTATATTCCCTGTTTAATTTCCTCGTCATTCTGGTCGTCATCTTTTTGTCATAAATTCAAGTGTGCCACATAACGTCTCCAGGAAAGGGAAACAAATTAACGCACGAGCCTTGTTGGATTTTAGTCAGCCTCAAGTATCAAGGAAGCCCTCCACACCAACCCCTGTATCCTGCACTTGACGTGTCTTGTATCCTCCACTCAATGTACCCTGTACCCTGCATTTGATGCCTCCTGTAACCTTGGTACCTCCTGTACCTTGCACCAACGTCTATGTCTTGCAACCGACACCACCACCAATAAAGTGTGTCGGAAGTAACACAGGAAGCCAGTGTACTCGTCAATTCGAAATCTACGATACTTAGACTTACATTGTGGCAACTCAAATACCATATATATGAATGATTTATAAGCGAACGATACAAGAGATTCTCCTTTTTTGGGACAGATATATAGTGATTTACTGAGGCTTACGAATGTCTATTGTATCGAAAGAGGAGAACAATATAAAGAAAGGGAATCCTTAAGGTTTCTTTCATGACTCCTTTTATAATTAGTAGATTATTAGTGATCATGGCTAATTATCCACCTTCCTGCCTTTGTCTGTCTTGATTGGTACGAAAAATCGGGTCAAAAAGATGAGAGCCGTGACTGCCACTCAAACAGATCACGAGTAGATAGTAAGATAAGAATGGGCCAGGCGACCCTTACAGATCTCACCTAAGACCACTGACACACCGCCTGCAGGTAATATCATAGCACTGTGCATGGGGATGAAAGGCACTGATACACCACATTTCTTGACCTTAAAGCTGCATTTGATATTGCCAATAGGCAACTTATATTGTACTAACTAGCCAAAATGGATATAGGACGTCTACTGTTACATTGGATAAGTGGTTACCTAATTCATGGTTACAAAAGTGAAGTTATCGATGTGCAACTTGGTACCTCCCAAGGTGAAGTACTAATTCCCAACTCTGTTCAATGTTCTTATGAATACACTATTAAAGTTCAATCTCAGACAGCCCCAGCAATATTATTGTCAGCTATGCAGATGACATTATTTTTCATACAAAAACTCATCGTTTTGAGAACCTTGCTCTCATCCTCTCTTTTGAGAAAACTAAAGTATTCAACAAACAAACTGGTAACCGCAAACGTGGATCATCAAAGCTTAAGATACAGTAAGTAACAACACTATTGATTTCTTGCCTCGCAAGCGAGATGTCCCGGGTTCGATTCCCGGGCCGGTGGAAGTTGTTTGGACTAACTTCCTAGCCCCCATTAGTCCCTGTTCACCTAGCAGTAAAGTAGGTACCTGGTGTAAGTCGAAAGTTGCGAATTCGTATTCAGGGACAAGTTGTTGGAGCTTCCAATAACTTGAGGACATAAACCACTGACTGTTCAGGCTTCTAAGCCCTTAACTCATGAGACATAAAGGCAAGCATGAACTTAGCATGCTTCCCTGTTGGGCGCTGTAAACGCTTCTGCGCTTCACCTTACACAATGATGTAGGGGAGTGCCCCCCCCTCCCCCCCCCCCAAAAAAAAAACACTATTGATTATGTCTCTTCTTTTAAATATCTCGGTGTCCGTATCCCCTGTACCTCACTTGTCATACATGAGCTAACCCGCCAATGTACTGATAGCTTAAAACCCCTTAAATGTGTAGCGGGGTACAACCCATATTCTGGCTCTAATATAAGAATTGTCAGAACAATGTACACACAGTAGAAAAAATACCGCACGGATTATGTGCGAAACAATATTACACCACGAACGAGGGATAGTGGAATATGTGTGCTGGTCCTGTATAATGGTGGTAGCCCTGCTTTCCTTGCCGGTCCTGTGGGACGTAACTAATATGGCCCTACCATAGGTAGGTGGAAACCTTTGTCATACAGGCACGCATACCAACCCTCCTGTCTTACTGAATTATTAATTCATATAAACATCCTAATTATAAAAAGTGATGTCTTTAACCCACTTGTGTTTTTTAAGCTCTTGAAATTCTTAAATAGCACATCTACAGAATTACGGATAAATTTTCCATACATGATATTAGGTAATTTTCGGTTACTGGGAGATTTTAAGTTTAAATATATATATATATATATATATATATAATATATATATATATATATATATATATATATATATATATATATATATATCAGTGGCGACTCCGGCACTCGGGCTCCTCGGGCTTAGCCCGAGTCCTAGATTTGGTCAAATGAACGAGTATCTGCTTTCTATGTAATCTGCCAACACTGGCTGATTACAGGGAGCCTGGTCGCAGTTCATATATCACCGTTCAGTGTCTGGCGGTCGTCCTATAGCTCACCAGTGTCAAAAAATATCGTTCGTGGCAGATAGTCTCTTGACATCGTTCACTCATGCCTGACTCAGGCTTATAAGTTAAAGCCCCAGCTGTTGTCCCTAATCGTGAAAATTAGAAGTAATTCAAATCCAAGCTTTTTTTTAACAATAGCTTTCTATAGAGCTTAGGATTTAAATTCCAATCTATGAAATGTTTCCGTTCTACAATATTCTTACAGGAACGAAAAAATGTCCAGTAACTAGGGCTAACTGGAAATAGCCTGGTAGGAGTAAAAGATTAACTGGCACCTCTTCGCACGCTTCTCTTACCGGCCACGGCATCTGTCAGTTCGCTGACGTTTGCAACAGGGTGCTCTGTTGTTCTTTGATTGTTTGCTGTGCTTCTGTTCTTTGTGTGTAAAGATCAGTTGTTTTATTTTTATTTCTACCCATAACAGAGAAATGGAGAAAGACATAGTGCTAGATATAAAAAATAAGCCATTTGGTGCATAAACTTAACTTAGTCTTGAGTAAAAGTGCCGAGAAGTTGAGTAGAGTAAAAATGTTTTTTTCTCATTTACGCGCTTTTAGTAAATTTACGTCTTCCAGTACCAAACGGAAAAGCGTTTTCAGACAGTTTAATGTCAATATTCCATCACTGTGCGAAACAAGATGGTGCTATAGATCGAGAACCGTGTCATCCATAAAACTGATGCATGGAAACCTAAAAAGTGCCTTCACAAGTATTCTAGACACTAGTGAAAAGTGGGATGAAGATACACTTTGTCAAACAGACAATCTATTGGCAAAGTTGAATGATTTCACATTCATGTTCTTCATCAATTGCTTTCATAACATACTTTCACAGGCTGGAAAACTGTTTGATGTCCTACAGTGTAAGCAACTTGACATAAAGCGGGGTCAGAATAAAATAAATGACTTCATTCATTGTGTTGAAGGTTATCGTAACGACGAACATTACGAAAACATCCTGCAAGATACAGCTGCTGTCATTGAACAGGCAGATGAGTCCGAGCCTCCTCCCAGAAAAAGAGTCAGGGGTGCACAAGTTAATTACAAAACGACGTATTTTGAAATAATTGATAACATTCTAATGTCCTTGCGAGAGCGATTTGCTGGCATTCAGGAGTATGCATTTTTTGAATTACTAGACGTTAATAAGTTTGAAGAGCTTGCTAACTCATTTCCCATGCAACATACGGACTCTCTACAAAACAAATACCCCTGTATTTTTGACTGCAAGAGCTTAGTGAACGAGCTAAAATATATGTACATTGACAGTGACTTCAAAAAGTGCAAGTCAATCAACTCCATTTTAGAATTACTCTATAAATTGGAGTTGACTTCCGCTATGCCGGAATCCATTAAACTAATTCAGCTGCTGCTAACCATCCCCGTAACATCAGTCGCTAATGAGAGAAGTTTCTCAACGTTAGATAGAATCCGCTCATATCTGAGAAGCACAATGGCCCAAGAACGGCTTTCTTCACTGGCTCGCATTTCCATCGAGAAAAGCCTCTTGAATGACTTGGACAACAAGAAGGAGCTGCACGACAGGATTTTACACGAGTTCGCCATCAAAACAAGACGACTGGACTTCATGTTTAAATAAAGTGAGTAATTTTTGCATCAAAACTATATTTTTTTGTCTTATTGCATGAGGCTAGAGGCGGTAATTTCAAATTGCAATTAAATGCCAGGTAGCGACGTGTCCTCCTAATATTACTTATCAAGTAATGCTTTGGATGTTTTAATTGCCTGTATGTAGCCTGGCGAATTGGCTAGGATTTAGCATACCTAGGTAACATTGGCTGACGTCGCGTTCCTGACCATATCACAAAAATTGGTTTTTAGAAAAAACCGGCTTTTTTTGTCTTATTGTAAAATTATCAGTGCCTATATAAATTTGTGGTGTGTATTACGTCTCTTAGCTTCATTTATACATGTATCTTATGCGAAATCTGTGATGAGCCCGAGTGATGCATATGACCTGGAGTCGCCCCTGATATATATATATATATAATCAACACCTCAACCCGCCAGGATTCGAACCCACGGCCCACAAGCCTATGACTGTGACCGGGGAACGCTAACCGCTGGACCACCAGGATGCTAAAAGCAGTCCTAGACTTTGTTATATTTCACACAAAGCCTGTTCAACGAGCTTATGGCGCCGTGAACCTCTAAGGGGACCACTCGCACCACTTAGGTGGTCAGAGTAACGTTTTACCAAATCCGGTCACAGTCATAGGCTTGTGGGCCGTGGGTTCGAATCCTGGCGGGTTGAGGTGTTGATTGTATGTAGAAGTCCGCGTGCTTTATTGGGCTAATGAAATATATATGGATCCTCGTGTTTCGAAGCCGGATTTGGTAAAACGTTACTCTGACCACCTAAGTGGTGCGGGTGGTCCCCATTAGAGGTTCACGGCGCCATAAGCTCGTTGAACAGGCTTTGTGTGAAATATAACAAAGTCTAGGACTGCTTTTAGCATCCTGGTGGTCCAGCGGTTAGCGTTCCCCGGTCACAGTCATAGGCTTGTGGGCCGTGGGTTCGAATCCTGGCGGGTTGAGGTGTTGATTGTATGTAGAAGTCCGCGTGCTTTATTGGGCTAATAAAATATATATGGATCCTCGTGTTTCGAAGCCGGATTTGGTAAAACGTTACTCTGACCACCTAAGTGGTGCGGGTGGTCCCCATTAGAGGTTCACGGCGCCATAAGCTCGTTGAACAGGCTTTGTGTGAAATATAACAAAGTCTAGGACTGCTTTTAGCATCCTGGTGGTCCAGCGGTTAGCGTTCCCCGGTCACAGTCATATGCTTGTGGGCCGTGGGTTCGAATCCTGGCGGGTTGAGGTGTTGATTGTATGTAGAAGTCCGCGTGCTTTATTGGGCTAATGAAATATATATATATATATGTATATATATATATATATATTTATAGAGGGTTAATTACCTAATAGCAATAACTTTAACCTCTACTTTTTTTAAACTTTAAACTGGCCATAGACGATCATAATGCATATAAATGAATAGCGTGTTGGGTATTAGGAAGTAGACAGCTACCAAACAGGGAGGTACTACCGCCTGGGAAGATATTGGAAGCATAATGTATTGTCTAATGGTTAGACCCTGCTGCCACATTGCATAACGAAAATTGTAACCAAGTCCCAGGTTGCTGATCTGACTTTGTGCCTCATTTACACACAATTGCAAGGTCTCAGTTGTTTCTCGTACTGTTGACAACACAACAAACATATATTGTTTCTCACTTTTGATCTTGTTTTTCTTTATGGTTTTTTATTATTATTGTTGTTATTATTATGAGTAGTAGTCTTACGTGTTGTTATTATTATTATTATCATTATTATTTTAATATTTTATTTTCAAATTTTTATTATAAATTTTGTTTACTATGAATTATTATTATTATTATTATTATTATTATTATTATTATTATTATTATTATTATTATTGTCGTCGTCGTCGTCGTCGTCGTCGTCGTCGTCCATCATTATTACATATTCGCCCCCTAGGCCCCGATTTGGATCAGTGACCTGTGCCGGGTGGGCTAATCCCCATAAAAAAAGTTTCATGTAAAAACCTAACCTTACTTAACTTAGCCTTATTTAACTTCCTTATGTATACTTTTGGCTGTCTAAGGTGATAAATGATGTCTTTAATGAAAAAACAAATTTTACCACATACGAATTAATTTTCATTAAGCTATAGTAATAAATACAGAAAGTTATTCCTATTTTTATTTCTTAATCGGTGATTAGTTTTCTCACTTTTACAATTTATGGTATATTAATTTCGTATTACAGTACTCTCGTTTTACTCTTCATTTGTATCCACATCTCTCACTTACTTCTTTACCTATTCCTTCATGGATCAGCTCATCTCACCAGCATGCTGCCATGCGTCGCCTTGCACGTGGACAAATTCTGGTGGTTCAATAATGATGTACCTGCATAAAATGAAATGTAATGCAGACTGCATTACATTTCTTTTTCACGCACCCTTCCACTATGAACCAGTGAATGCCTGTTGTGATTCTACTGATTATACCAGACTTTTGTGTACAGTGCCACTGAGGGCACGATGGGACAAGTGGTACCATCCATTTTGTTCAGGTTTAGATAGAAAGGTATGTGTCCCTAAATATCATGACCAAGTTTCTGATTTATGTTTACTTTGGCTTCGTTTGTTAAAAGAATATCCAGAATTTAACCACAAAATAAAACTCCCAGTTGTTACCTTTGAACTACCGGTATGTTTCTCTTGGGGATGATGTAACAACCACAATCAAGTTCTTGTTACCCATATTTCCAGATCACCGAGAAAAAATCCAGTGATTTTTTCTCAAGCTGTAGCTGTATCAGGTGTTCCATTTGTCATAATTATGAGTTTCCCAGAGCTGTGTGGTGCAGGTGTGTTATCAAACTCACTAATCATAGAGACTACAGTCACTACATCAGAAACACTCCAGGCTTATCGCTACAATATTATCTAATCCGCAGCGTCGCCGGTGACACGACTGTGAGAACGAGCGTAGTACGGGAGAGATGGCAAAACACAACTCATGACAATAACTGTGTCTGGCGCCAGTGGGATCAAGGAGGGCGATAACCAGTGATAATGGTGGGCACACCTGTGTGTCGCGGCCCCAGGGGGTGGCTTCATACCACCATCACCTATTATTGTAACTGTTCGTTACCATCTCTGTATTGAACATTTTAAGGGACTTACTCGTATATTTTTGCAGAGAAATTTAATATAAGACTTATGCTAATATTGGTATGAAAGTATACACAGCAAATACTTATGTAGTTAAATTCGTGTTCGTGTAACGGGGTCGGTAAGGTACTGACGCAAGCAAACACCAGGCGCCACCTGGCTATGTCTGTCTTGTCGGGAATTACCCACCTGTAAAATAAAAAATAAAAGTCTTCTTTCCTTTTGTTGACTTTGACAAAACTTATTGGGATTTTCCTTGGTTTATTGCTTTGTAGAGGTCGTAGAATCACTGTCGGATATAAATCCAACTAAGCTGACAATAGACTTCCATTGATTTATAGCAAAGAAACATTGCAAAATAACCTGTTGACTGCAAGAACGAAATGTTTTCGTTAAGTTGAAGTTCAATACATTACCTTTAACATTCCAGCAGATACTGAGTTACCTCACACTCACTGTTAACTCATGCAGGCTTGCCTCTTTCAGACAAGTTTTTACGTAGTAATATTCGTGGAATGTGAGTAACTCTTCCTGTGACAGTAATTGACCTCTAGACATGATCTTATAGTTTGCTGTCTTATGATTCCCACCTTCCTGTTGCTCCCTATGTTCACAAAAACTCCCCATTTCTAAATACATCTTCACAGTGAAGTTCTTAGGTGCTCAAGATTTTCTCTGTCATCCGTCTTTGTATGATTTCAAGAATGTGTCCATTCATTAGTGCGGTGACCAAACACTGAACCTCTTTATCCAAGTGAGGATTCACTAGTTGTAACTCCAGAAGATGATATTCCTCTTACAAGCATAATAGCTCTTAATAGACTCTCAAGATGAGTCGCGTGGTAACTTCCGCATGCGGCTGTGTTAACAAAGTGCCATTTAGACGAGTGCCGGGGCAGGTACGGTCTATTAGGGCCCACTCACACTGAGACCAGTAAGACAGTTTCTCTATCCCTTGAAAGACAGCAAATCGTGTAACACAGAAAATAATAATACTCCACCAACGCGTCGCATATCGTCTGTCTCCGGATAATTTGCCACGACAGAATATGTCCACTTCCGGCCTCAATTTGAGGGAGCCGTTATTGGTGATTAACGACCGTTCAATTATTAACATCGGCTTGACATTGCGCTAAACAGGCGGCCGTGTACATGTCAAGCAACATTTTGCAGCACGCCTGCCATAAACACTTGCAAATAACAAGCATCCCCAGCGGGATTCGAACCCGCGGCCTCTGGATTAGAAGTCCAGCGCCCTCTCCACTGCGCCATGGGGACAGGCTTCAGTTCACAATATATTGAAATATAAGAATTGATAACTGTACAATACAAAGGCATGGGGAAGAGTAAGGGGACACGAATTTGATGGCATACACGGAAAACAACATTGGTATAATCTTCTAAGCACGAAGTTTTAATTGCATAACAGATAGAGAAGACATTGAAGGATGTAAGATATCATCAAAATTTAGGAATTTTAATAGTATATGTGGCAATTAAAAATTTTATGAGAAGGTGTTAAATATGATATGTTACTTTTTTTAGTTGTGTACCACCTGGAGAAACTACCTGGAGACACCAAAGACGTTCCATCACGTCGCACTGGACAATAACCCCTCGTATGACGAAACGGGTATCGCACTCGAATCACAGTAGTGAGAGGCAAATGCTGCACCACCTACAACCTGTGTACTGTATAACTTACCTATTGTATTAACTGCGGACCAGAACAGTTTCTGATATATAGCGAATATTGTTCCAGCTGCTGCTTAAGGTTATAACAATATCAGTCCAGTCAAGTGTTGATTCAATTGATAAATGATACCTAGTTACCTCACATGTCGTGTGTGTGTGTGTGCTTGTATTTTGCGTTATGCATTGTGTGTTTGTGTGTGTGTGAGGTATTTGTGTGCGTTACGTTACGTGTGTATGTATTTTGAGTTCATTATTTGTGTACGGTTTTGCCGTTATTTATGTATGTTTGTGTGTTATTTGTGTGTGTGTGTGTGATTATGTAAATGTGTGTATTATAATAATAATAATAATATACAAATGACTTAAGAGTACGTAATTATATGATATTTCGTGATAAGGGAGATGGTCCTTTCACAAGGATTTCAGCAGTTATAGTACAAAAATGAGATTGGCAAGGAGTGAACATGCAAAATATCTACCAGCCGTTGGGGCTGTCTTTACACGATCAGTGCAAGGGCGTATGGGCTAACGAACAGCAATTCACGGACGAGGGATCTCAGGTGGTAAGAGGAGACGCTGGCGAGGATGGTGTAATAGCTTCATCCCAAACTGCCATTTGAGGTTTTAATCAGAGAGAGTTGAGAGGCTCATTATATTTAGCGCCTCTTGTTTGATGTAGGAGGAGTAGAGAATAGTCTGGCAAACCCTCTTTCGCACTCCCTCTAGGAGACCTCGTTGTGTAGCTTTTAAGGAAAAACACCAGTCAAGGGGAAACTTAGGTGAGCTTAGGATGCATGAATGTTGTACAAACTTTCATGAGCTCTGACACGGGAACTCCAAGGAACTCGAGACGACGGGGGATGTGGAGACGATAGCAGCAAGATTTGACGGATGTACTGTGCATTCCAGTTCAGTTTGTTATTCAAAGTGACACTGAGGAGCTTTGTAGAATCTGGAGTGTGTTAAGGGTCAATGTGATGAAGGGATGTAGGACATGGTCGAAGGAGAGGTTGATGTGCATAACCATGGCCTTGGTATGGTTGATGGTGACATGGCTGGTGGTGGACCAATTTTGGAGAGTGTTCAGATATTCTGGAGGGCGCTGTAGTTGGGAGCCGAATTGGTTTCATTGATGCCAACGGTAGAGTCGCCGATATATTACCAGCGAGCAGGAGCATCTTTCAAGGTATCGCTGATGAAAATGAGAAAGTAGAGCAGTCCCACCCAAGTGCATGTGGGCGACTGAAAGGTGGAGACCGCCCCTAGGAAGCGTACAATCTGGCGTCGGTCACTAACGAAGTCTGTGAGACATGGTAGGAGACCTCGAGAGCCTAATGTTGATGGCTTTGAAGAAATTTTTTTTGTGATTGACCAAGTCAAATGTTTTTGTGAAGTCTATAAAGACGACAGCCACAGATGTCTTATATTTTTATAGGTTGTGGTAGATGAAATCAAGAAAGCCAAGAATGCTGACGAACCATTGGGTGGTGGAGGATGTTTTCTTGTTGCCCAATTGCAATGTCTGCATAAGAACATAAGAACATAAGAAAATAAGGAGTCTGCAATAGGCTGGTTGGCCTGTGCATGGCAGCTCCTGTCGAGAGTTACTACCACTCTCTATCATCCATGAATCTATCTAGCCTCCTTTTGAAACTTTCCAGAGTTTCCGCACTTACTACAAAGTTGCTAAGCTTGTTCCACTCGTCCACCACCCTATTTGTGAACCAGTTTCTTCCTATCTCCCTGCTAAACCTAAACTTATCCAACTTGAATCCGTTGCTCCGAGTCCTATCCTGCTCGGATATTATAAGAACTTTATCTATAAGCCCAGTCTAATGCAAAACCCTCGTAGATTAAGGCAGCGGCACACTGGGCACTTTTCCTCCCAACATGTATGAGTCATGCTGGGATGTTTTGTTGGCGCGTCTGCTTAAAGCAACGAAAACAACAACAAAGCGTCCAGACGAGGTTCGCCATAGATCCCGCTACTACAATTACTACAATTGAGGCCTTGCAGGATTGTGCTATAGTTCTTCAATTGCTGAAGCAAGTGGGGTGTCTATAAAAGCTAAAATAAGGCCATGGGTGCGAATGTGAAGTTTCTTTACAAGTGGCGTAGCTGGCTGGTCAAAGAAGACCCTGAATAATGATTTAATAAAACTAAAGAAGTTTTAAAGTGACGAATTAATAGAATCATGTTACCGTTTTATGTGTTATATTTTAAAATTTTACTGTTTCGGGATTTATTTAAATTTTACTTGAATATTCACCACCTAATATGAAGTTTATTTGAGCACTAACCCGGCCAGCAAAGCTCACCGCCAAAACGTTGTCCATTTCTTGCAACAGCCGAAATCCTGATGCTTGCTGGGCCGTCAGGCTAGCGGCCAGCAAAACTGGCAACATGTTTGGAGGAAAATGCCCAGTGTGCCTCCACCTTTAGGATGAGTACTGGTGTAATGGCAATGGGTTGTAACTCGTTTATAGTTTATACGCTCGTTGACTTGAACTCTGGTGAAACATATGAAGTGTTCCAGTCACCTGGGTATTTTGCTTGTCTGAGATAAGTATTGATAATTACCAGTAAAGCCAAACCCCTCTGTTCCATTATAATGGAACAGAGGAGTTTGGCTTTATTGGTAGGTCAATGGGAGTGGTAGAGCAATTGGCCTTGGGAGTGTCTAATCATCTGGCGACTTCAAATTCTTCCACTGAGTCAGTGGGTGAGGGGGCTGGTAGGTAAGCTGGGACACAGGTAGTGTTAAGCTTGGGGAGCGAATTGCATATACTAGTTGTCATTGAGATAAAAGGTCCTGTTTCCCTGCTGTATATGTCTTTTAATCCGAGGTGTGATCCAGGTGGGCGTAACCTGACTGTAATGGCCCCTGTCTCATCAACAGAAGTATTATATAAATGGGTTCTTTACATTCGATTTATATTCAAATTCATCCCCTGTAATTTTCCACTAACTATGAGGAGATCATGAACTGATCACGTGAATGGTAGCTGCCCAAGAGGGTGAAGCCCATATGTCAGCAGCTATGTAAGCGCGGTTAAGCCGGCGCCCATTACTGAGTCTCACTCACTACGTAAATATCGAACGGACGTTGATTCACGTCTACTGTATTTACATAGACGCCGTCCCTTTCTCACCACACTCATAAATAGTGGAACTTACGGTTGATCTACACTCAGGAATTATATTCATATTACTTTTTTAATAAAACAAGAAACTTCAATTGGGTTTCGTTACTAAAGCCCAATATAATATGTGAACCAACCTGGTTAACATTGGAATTAACCAGCCGTTTCATGACGGACTTCTTGGGGATTAAATGATGGTGAACTTCTGTGATGGTGTTGGTGTGATTTGTCAATTTGATATCTACTTCATCTCCGCTTAATACTTCAGTCCAGGGATAATGAGCTATCCACTGTCCGAAAAGACCGGCTCTGCACGTGGCTGGTCGTGGAAGCTGGAAACCAAAATACTAATGGAACTGTATTACAGCCGTAATGAGGCATTGATTGAGGTGGTAGGCACTGGTCTGCTAAGTCTGTTAAGATATTTTCCAGGGTGTATTGACCATGTGTAAGAAAGTTCACAGCTTATAATAGTAGAAGTTATTCCTGTAGATTAGTGGTGTCAGTTTTATTAAATCACCGCAAAGCACCAGCTTGGCACGTGGGTATTTAACTCTGAGGTGGTACTGAGTAATGATGGAGGCAGTTTGGCGAGGGTGGGTATGTAGCATAACATAGTCCGCCTTACTAGTGCGTTTACAGGGGCTCGTCAGGTAAAAGTGCAGTGTGGCAGGGCTGTATTTGGTTAGAGGAAATTCGCAGTAACGTAAAGAGAATGTGGGGTGGGAGGGGGGGGGGCAGCAGGGAGGGAAGTGGAGGCAGGTGCCCCCGCTACCTACAGTTATGGTATCCTCGGATGATATTAACTCTCACTTGAGGCTTAAGTTTATATCTATTATTTTCCTCATCTGTTATATTATGTAGATAGTATTCATACTGTTCATGTTAAACTTTGGCCAGAATGTGAACAGGATGAGGTTTGAAGTTAACTGCAATGATTCTTTATTCACTCGTGCTTGTTGCTTGGTAGAACAATCTACTATACAATTCTAATAAAGTAAATAAAACATGTAATAATATTAAGAGTGCTTGCAATCTGTCTCAGTATCAGAGGTGCATGTCACGTCTGGTTGTGTAAGGATGGTGAACTGTAAATGAAAATTTGACTTTTCTTAGCACAACTAATTCCCTTTCGATAATTTTTCATATTTATTCATCTGTAAAGGAATCAGGGCCAAACGAGGGGTGTGAATTGACTGATCATTGAAAATATACCATAATCAGTGTTTGGCACTTGTGTCGTTTAAAAATTTTTCAATCGGTTGTCATTTCAGACATTTTATTTTTTGAAACCAGTATGAAGGTCACTATGTGCTGAATTTGTTTCAAAATAACTGATGTGCGGTGAAGGAGCCTTCAGGGGCGGTATACACAAAACTTTAAAGTGCTAGCATACAGTTGTTAAGGCTGACTTTTTCCTGTTAAGCACTAATAGTACATACACAAAACTTTTAAGGGCTTCAATAGTACTGTTAAGTTAAAAGACCTCGGGGGCACTTTTATGTCCCGTAATAGTAGTCTGTTAGTCGATACCCTGGCGAACCAACAACAACAGCGGCGGCAACGCATTTATCAGGAAAGGAAAGATACATTTAATGACTATAGTGTTTATATATTAAATATAGTGTGAATATATTGTGTGTATTCCCTCTTTATAGCAGAGATTTCTTTCTTGACTTGGACAATACTGCAGGAAACGCAGCATTGACTCTCATTTCTTTTCTTAATAGCATATTCGCCACTTATCAGCTTACTAGCCGCTTGGGCGGTCTATCCAGTGTTAGTACAGGAGGAAACCGGGGACCGGGAAACCTGTGGTGTTTGGTAGGGTGACACTGGGTAACACCATTCTCACGTGTGTCCGGGCCGAGGCTCGAAGCCTTAACATATTGATGAGAATTACCCGCATTACCGCTGCACCACCAACACCTCATGGTGATTTCCAGCCATGCCCTCTTTGGTTATTTTTGTTAATCACCCCATCACCCTTTATCACATGAAAAATATATTTTTTCGCTAGATTTCTTGCTGTTTTAGATGATTATGACATTTATCTTTGGGGCAAATCACTTTTTTTTAGTTAGGTTAGGTTACCTGACCTAACAGGCCACGTCCTAACCTCCTAACCCAACTAAAAAAAAGTGATTTGCCCCAAAGATAAATGTCATAATCATCTAAAACAGCAAGAAATCTAGCGAAAAAATATATTTTTCATGTGATAAAGGGTGATGGGGTGGTTAACGAAACGAGAGTGACGCTACGTGTTACTATAACATCAAATTGGGACCTCGAAAAATTCGTGATTTTACAACTAATAAATCGCGAATATCGCGTTTATTTTTGGAATGCGCCGCTTAATTCAAGTATATTTTTTCGTTACTCGATGAGATCTACTAAATGGTAAGAGAAAAATCGTAAAAAGGTGATGGGTTGATAACGAAAAATAGCCCCTCTATTTGTCTTTATTATTCAGGAAAGCCTTCAAGCGGCCATTCAATATTAACTTTTTCTCTTCAATGGCATCCACCAATATTAAAGTCTGGTCTGCTGTCCAGGTGGGTTTCCTTTTCTTTCGTGGGGTTGAGGCTTTCATTTTCTCAATAACTTTTTTTTTTTATACAAACGGCACGGCAAGGAAGAGCCACCGACCACTATCCTTGGTTAATAAATCCTCCTTCAAACTGCATAGATTCGATTTTTTTTAATTATCAAAATGTAAATAAATGTAAATATTAAAATTAATCTTCATAAATTTATTGAGGTTATTCAGCCATAAGACCATTTTATATGAGGAACTCCTGTTTTCTTTAGCGCTGTTTAGCGGTACTTAACAAACAACTATTTGTGAGGTAAAAGTTTGCTAGTTAAGCTTTGTGTATAACTTTTTAATTTTAGTGCTAGCTAACAGAACTATTATGTCAATAGCATAAAAGTTTTGTGTATACGGGCCTAGACTTCTGTCCACAGCTATTATTAAAATGAAAACATGTTGGCAACACTTGAGGTGCCAATGCAACATTTCATATTCATTCGTCACAGGCAACAAGGGGAGGTTTTCTTCTGATCTAGCATTGTATCGTCGTGACGAATGGTGTATATAACGAGTTTTCAATGTAATACACAATGAACTATATAAGATAATAATCAATACATACCGTACGACAGTTTATGTTCCATATCGACCACACACACACACACCCTGCTGCCAACTCCATCCCAACCCACATTATCTTTACCACTTCACCTCGCTACCTCACTATACCACCGTCTGTAGTACAGTATCTTTGCTATTGCGAGTTTCCTATAACCAAATATAGTTCTGCCACACTGCACAAAACTTGACGAGCCCCTGTAAACACACTAGTGAAGGGGACTATACCAATAACACCTCCATACCAGCTGAGACTACAACTTCAAGGCAGGAGGGGCAGTGGTCGTTGTGACAGAAAAGTGCAACGCACCCACCACGTTATTTTGTTTAAAGATGACGAAAGAGTTGATATCCCTTAAAGTGGCATACCTCAGGACAAAAATTGTCTTTTCTTAGAGATGACAACAACGTTGGCTGTAAGTGACTTGACTGTGGTGGTCAGCTTATCAAATTTATTGGTGAGGAAGGTGACGTTAGAATAAAGATAGGAGACTGTATCATAAGTGAGGAAAATCAGAGAGTTAATAGAGCTTGCCCTGTGTGTGTTTGCGTCGTGTCCTAGAAGAGGTAAGGGGCATGATAGGTGTCTGAACATGGCGGCCCTGTCTGCTGCTACGGTAATTTTAATAAGCCAATAATATTTTATCTTTGACAACCATACTCCCATTAATCCAAACAAAATAAACTGAGAGTATTTCACTGTAGTATGTACGGTATTGTACTTACGTCAACACTGGCCGTACCCGCAGGTTAGGTTAGGTTAGGGTCATATACACTTTATTGTTGACTGTCATCCTAAGTCTCACCTTTTTTCATTGGATCAATATTTCAGGATCACAATTTGATAAACACCCTGACCCCAGGTGACTTCATAGTGAAAAAAATAATAAAAATACTCAGTAGCTACACGTAACCCATCATGCACTCGAACCCATGCAATATACTGATATAATCAGCACTGGTATGATCAGCACTTTTATCTTCATATCATCACAATCCTTTTCACCTTCATGTAGCTCCTGACTCTCACGCTCTAGTCTAGTCTGGGAAGCGAATTAGTGGGCTGTTAGAGTGTGTTACTAAAGAAAGGTCGAGAGTGTGTGTAGTTGTTGTGTACGAGTTTGCTGCTTGATGGGGAACCGTGGATATTCATGACATTTCTTTTATGGACCTTTTGTTCACTAATGTCCCTTTTAGCAAGATTAATGTAAATAGCATCTGTTTGACAGACACTCATTTAATCAGTTCCCATTTCAGCGCTAACCATTTCAGTGACGTTTAGTTCACGTTTGCCCATTTTATCATCAATCATTTCGTTAGTCTTATCTACTTCGATACTGCGTCGTTTAACCGAACCGGACTCCGTCATGTATAGTGAAACTTTGCCACCTCATTCTAACCATCTGAACCATGAAGAACTATCTTCCAAAAGCTGATGGTGAGGAAGTGTCGACCAACGTCCAGAGTCAACAGAGTGAAAAAAAATAAATGAAGGTATCTGTGGTCCAACTTCCAGCCTGGTAGATTACCCTCATGATATCCTGGAGAGGACCATCCTGCAGTAAGACAATCCTTTGACATATATATTTGAATAGATTAATAAATGATAACAAATGCCATCCTAAATAGTTTAAGAATTCTGATTAAGTTGAAAAAATTTACAGACAAATTTATTGAGTTTGAAATTACACCGATCTGGGGACACGACAACTTACAGGGAACAATGTTTGCCAGAGGATTTATTTACAGAAGAAAGTTACATGTTTATACACTTCTGGATTTGATGAAATCTTGCGTTTTGCCAGGTGTTTGAACTCAGGTGATGGGTGTAGGTGAATGGGTTCAAGTGAAAGAATACAGATGAATGGTTCAGGGGACTGAATGCAGGGTAGTATAGGTGTAGGTGAAGAAGTACAAATAATGGACAATTACACAGCCACAGGTCGTTACTTTTGCCGGCATTTCCGTGAATACCAAATTTAATTTTTCCCTTTATGGTTTAGTGAAGTTGTAGCACAGTCTGCGAATGAATATACGATAATTAGGGCTTATCTCACCAACATTCCTTCAAGTATACTGTATAACTCAGACGTATCAAACACAACTTTGTGTGGGTCCACGTATATATATATATATATATATATATATATATATATATATATATATATATATATATATATATATATATATATATATTTATATATATATATATATATATATATATATATATATATATATATATATATATATATATATATATATATATATATATACAGAATAAAGAATCACATTTTCGTATTATGGTATTATAGTAAACAAACTTTTTCTTGTGACGTCCAACAATTTCTTGTCTTTACTTTTTTCTGTCCCGGTTCAGAAATTTTCGTCCTTCAGCAAAAAAGATAACAGCAGCATCCTGTCAACTTTCTCAGAGGCGATGTTTATTCACTGTTGGATGAATGACATTAACCTCGTCCGTTCACCTCCTGCCTTACACTAATTAAGCGGAACACCCTTTACTTTTACGAAGACTTTTTGAGCATAACATTCTATACTTTTATTTTGACTTTTCAAGCGTAACATTATATATTTTATTAATCTTGTTAAGTTTAACATTCTATATTTTTACCAATCCTTTTAATCTTAAGATTCTATAGATTCAATTGAAAATTTAAGCTAAACATTCTATGCTTTTATCATTGCTATTTTAAGCTTAGCATTCTACAGTTTTATTAAAACTATTAAGCTAAACATTTTATATTTGCATTAAAACTTTTTTGTCTACTTGTCTGTTTCATAATCACAACCTTGTTATCAATGTTTTCGTGAATTTCAAACTTCTATTTCTAACATATTATTTATGCATGAATATATAACCCAGATGTGCTTAAGAGAAAGTTACCAACCTGACCAACACTAAACCTCCATTAGCCCTTAACCCTTAATAACGATGGTTTAAACTGCCAATTCTATGGGTAAAACCATCATCATTAAAGTGTTAAACTACCGTCCTGAAATAATTGGATAATAATACAACGTGAATCATATCATCGTCCAGTAGACCATTGTCCTAAGAGAGTTAGCATGTACTGTACTTTTCCGGCCAATTATGCAGTTTCTAGTTTGTTTTTCATTCATGAGAGGTAAAGTTTTTATAAAGTTAAGTTAAGGTATGCAACATATTATAATGACACAATAGCGTGGTATATGCTAGGTCATTAAGGATATATATTACTACTAATACACAAGTGATTATTAATACAATTGTTGCATACAAACTATGATGCGTGCAGCAAGAGAGGTGTGGAGTCTCCATCAGGTATCAAGACGCACCACAGGACATAAATCCTTGGATATTACCTCCCTAGTCAGGTCGTTGAGCGTTTTAACACCCAAAACCTGCTAACTGGTGTCCTTGTGTCGCCTGCTCCTGCTGTTTAGTGCTTACCTTTGCTATATTGCTCCTAGCAAGTTTCATAACCGTTTTTGTGCCTCAGCCCAGCGTGCGAGATAATTACACTGGTCAACAAAGTTTTTGTTGCATTGCTATAAACACTTGATTCTACCTAATTTGGGTGTGCTGATCTCATATCTGAAGTTAGTTTCTTTCTGTAAGCTCTAGTTTTTTTGCAATCAAGGTATTTTGAAATTTCAAAATTTCGTCTTCGTCTTATTGACCTCGTCGTCTATCTTGAAAAATATGTCATTAAACTGTCATTAAATTAGCTGGGTAATAAACAATAAAATATTACATATTCTAAATTTATTCAACAACACAATTTGAAACATGTTCCATCTAAAACAAAGGTTGAAATTTGTGTAAAACTCATTGTTAGGTAAGAAATTTGTTACTATGAGGAGACAAAGCCCAATCACATTTTAGCCAGGTAGGAATTTGCGCTTGAAGCTCTTGCGTTTGTGAAATGTCTCAGGGCACTCTCGTTTAATGCTCCAGCAGTAGTCTGCCATCATATGTTTGTCCCATCTCCCTTGGTAGCGGTCTTCCATGGTCTTGAGATCCTGATGAAACCGCTCGCCTTGCTCGTCACTTACTGCCCCTAGGTTCTCAGGGAATATATCAAGATGACTATATAGGAAATGGAGTTTGACACTCATATTGCATCCAAGGTCATGAAAGGCTGACAACATGGTTGCTACAAGGGTTTCATAGTTGTCAGCCTTTTTATTACCAAGAAAGTTTTCCATTACTGCCACAAATGAAAGCCATGCACCCCTTTCCTTGTCGTCCATCTTTCTGACAAAGTCTTGATCACGTACAAGTGCACGAATTTGTGGTCCATCAAACACACCTGCCTTTATCTTCTCAAATGACAAAGCAGGGTGAGCAGAGACTATGTGTTGGAAGCATTCACCATCAGTATTTAATGCTCTGACAAACTGTTTCATCAGGCCCAGCTTGATATGGAGAGGAGGAAATATGATCTTTTCTCGACTGACGATTGGATCATTGACAATGTTTGGCATACCAGCTTCCAGAGTCTCACGTAAGGGCCACTCCTTCAGGTTCCAATGCCTGTCTCTAGCTCGGCTGTCCCACATGCAAAGAAAGCAGGGATACTTTGTAAATCCTCTTTGTTGGCCAAGAAGGAAGTTCACCATTTTGAGGTCAACACAAATTGTCCAGTTGTGCTCATGGTATTTTAGCAGGTGAATCACAGTTTTAATGTCATTATACTCCTCTCGTAAGCACACAGAATGACCCACTGGAACAGCTGCATAGACATTACCATTATGTAGTAGCACACACTTCAGGCTACGCTTACAACTATCTAGAAATAATCGCCAGTCATTTGGACTATACAATGGAATCCCTAATTCCTGGAGAAGACCCGGGATATTATGACAGTAAACAAACTTATTCTCCTCTGTAAAGAATGGCACAAAATCCTGTTCCCGCTTTCTGAAGTCTGAAACTTTTGTGGTCTGGTTCAGTAGAGCCTTTTCTTGCAACCTAGAAGCTAGAACTTCTGCTGCATTTTTGGAGAGACCCAAATCACGCACAAGGTCATTCAGCTCTGGCTGACTAAACTTCTGAGGGGTTGATGACTCTGGTGTACCATCAGAAGAATCGTCGGAATCTGCAAGTATTTCTTGAGTTTCATGTTCACTCTCTTGGTCTTTGTCGCTTCCCTCCTCTTCAGCTGGAGACAACCCATTAAAAACTGGAACTGGTAGCTCATCAGAGTGCAAAGTAGGTCGAATTGCTGAAGGGATACTAGGATACGATATTTTATGTCTGTTTTTCTTGCCAACACCCTTCGTATTGATCAGACAAAAATAGCAGTCAGTTGTGTGGTCCTTCGGTTCTCGCCAGGTCATGGGAATTCCGAACGGTAAGCCCTTACGTTTTCCTTTTGTCCAGTCACGCAGCATTTCTTCGCAGTTATGACACACAGCATGTGGAGCCCATTTTTTGTCTTGGTCGCTAAGAGTAAGTCCGAAGTACGCTTTATAGCCGCGCCTCACAAACGATGTTATATTGCGCCTCTGACGAATAAGCGTGAAGTATCCACAAATATAACAGAAGGCATCAGGTTTGTTCACACATTGATTTCTCTTTGTAGCCATGACCAAATCTGAAAGAAAAAACAGACAAAATTATATCTCCCTATTGATACCATAATCGTGTAATTAATTAATTTGACCGCAAACGGCTAGAATGTAAAACCTCAAATTACATGAAAACTGGAGCATGCAGAACAAAACTGGTTTCAAATATGAAATCAGCAGATCAAAAATGGTAAGAAACAGTAAAGAAATCTCATGCAACTGGGAATTATAAAAAATTTGTTGTCCTGTGTTATCGCCCAATAACTGGGTTAGTAGATGCATTTATAAACATACGTGTTGAGGAATGATAGATAATGATGGAATTTATGAGGTAAAGTGTTAGCTCTTCAACCACGATAAATTTCTTGCAAATATAGATCTAAGTTCTTTAGGTTTTGGATCAGTCAAGAAGATAAATATGAATCTCTTGTAAGCAACAAGTACGCAAACAGGTTGACATTCATTTAACATAGAAATATCATAAATATTAATTGTCATCTTTATCAAAAGTGGATCACACACACACACAGACACACACACTAAACTGTGTATCAATCTACACAAGCCATCCTAACCTAACATTATATATATATATATATATATATATATATATATATATATATATATATATATATATATATATATATATATATATATATATATCAAACTCTCTTTAGTTTTTCTTTGAGAATTCTCACAAAGAGTGAGGCTGTTATGACAGCAAAGGAAGATAAGAAGTGTGAATACTGTTACCCATATTCCTCGGTAAAGAAGGCATTCTTTCAATCATAAAGAATTAAATGGCAAGTATCGTACTTTTCCGCAAAAATATAATATTAAACGCAATTTGATTTCCTTGTATTAACGTGAGAATAATGGTCAATATGTTTTTAAAAAGTTTAATTAATATATATATATATATATATATATATATATATATATATATATATATATATATATATATATATATATATATATATATATATATATATCTTGATAAAATCACACGGGAAAATGGAAACAACGGAGTACCTTAGCTTTCGTCTTTATTCAAGACATCTTCAGAGGCAACTGGATTACATGGACAGAGAGAGGCTTAAATATACTGCTAGATTTAACTATTGAACATGATACTTTCCTGAAATTGATAGAGTTATGCGTAACTGACAATGTGTTTAGTGCAAATGGGAAGTTCTACAAGCAAATATTTGGTATGAGCATAGGTAATTGTCTTTCTGCTCCTCTAGCCTGTATTTATATGGAGTTTTTTTAGTCTAGATTACTACCCAATATAGTGGACTTTATTCCTCCATGGTATAGATATGTAGATGATGTTCTTTGTCTTTGGCCTAAAAACAGTGACCCATTTGAATTTTTAGACAAACTTAATAATATTGTCCCTAGTATCACGTTCAAAATTGAAAGAGAAATAAATGAATCCCTTCCATTTCTTGATATGCTTATCATGAGAAATGGCCAAAACTATAAATTCAAGGTATATAGAAAGCCCACACAGGTAGACAGTTTCATTCACTTTTTATCGAATCACCTTGAGTCTACCAAAATGTCAGTTTTTTCTGTTATGCTCTTAAGATGTCTGCGTATTTGTGACTCTGAATTTATTGACGATGAATTGAAACACATTCGTTCTATTGCACATAAACTTGGGTACCCTTCTGTGTTTGTTGATCGTTGTTTTAATAGGGCTAAAAAATCCTTTCATTCCTCTCAAACTAGACAAGTTCCTACACTTAAGAATATTTTGACTCTGCCCTATCGTAATGAATTTGTCTCGTTAGTTCGGTCCCTCAAGCTTCTAAATATTAATGTTGTTTTCAAGTATGACTCAACCATTACTAATATGTTAATAAGGAATAGCCCAAGTTTGAATGTAAATGGTAGTGTTTATTGTATTCCATGTAGCAAATGTAATTGTAATTATGTAGGTCAGACAGGAAAAACACTGCAGCTCAGAATCAAACAACATAAGTAAAATATTAGAACTGCATCTGAAAGCAGTGCCTTGTTCGTTCATGTTAGGAATAATAATCACCCCATTGCTTGGGAAAAAAGCTTAGAAGTTTTCAAATCATCTCGTGTCACAGAAACACTTCTTGTTGAAGCTAGTTTGATTAAGGAATTAAAATCAATAAACCTTAGTGATGGTCAGTTCAAAACTGATAATATGTTACATAAATTTATTTGTCAGTGGCCCAAGGTTAAAAATGCTTTAAAAACCTTTGATCTAGATGTATGATAGTTATTTTGTGGGTCCCCTTTTTTCTGACCTGACTTGACTAGTCACGTCACCACCCTTCTCTTATGCTCCTCTACGTGTGTGTTGGTGTGGGGATTAGTGGATGTCATCATTTTGACCTGACCTCATGTTTTTAGGTCACCCTGTATATTTAAGCCTCTCTCTGTCCATGTAATCCAGTTGCCTCTGAAGATGTCTTGAATAAAGACGAAAGCTAAGGTACTCCGTTGTTTCCATTTTCCCGTGTGATTTTATCAAGATTTATCTTATCCACGTTTTCATTGTGGATTTTCTTAAAATATATATATATATATATATATATATATATATATATATATATATATATATATATATATATATATATATATATATATATTTCATTTTTAGTTACCTCGATGAACAGGCTTTGTGTGAAATATAACAGAGTCTAGAACTGCTTTTAGTGTCCTTGTGGCCTAGCCGGTAAGCGTTCCCTAGTCACACCCAGTAGGTCAAGGGTTCGATTCCTTGCTGGTGAGGTCGTTGATTATTATATATATATGTGTATATATATATATATATATATATATAATGTTACCTATCGAATATATAAGATGCACTCAAGGGTTGAAACTTGTTACATTATAACATGTAATGTAACAAGTATATATCATTATGTAACAATAAAATGATAATGGTAAGATAACTTTTAACTTGGCTAATTACCATTAATTCATTCTTACTACTGTAAAAATAAAAATAAAAACAGTAAAAATAACCTTATGCTTACTTTTCACTCATACAAACTACTGCTCCCTGGATGTCTATCCCTTCAAGTCTTATTGCACTCCTCAACCCATACTTCCATCTCCTCTTTGGTCTTCCTGTCTCCCTCCTACCCTTCACCCTTCAATTTTACTCTTTTTGCGAAATATTTACATTGCACCTGAGCAGAGTCTGGTCCACTCTCTATTCATCATCTTCATACGTTTTTGTATTTCTTATTCTCTACGTCATATTTACCACAGGTATTGTACTCACACATGTTATTGTTTCGCTTTTAATTTTGCTTCATTCCTCTTTTATCTAGAGTTTATTTTCGACACCCACATGATGATGTCATCTCAACACTTCTGTTCATCCCTGTCGTCACCTCTTACGTTGTTCTCTTTCTTCTTATGTTTCTCAAACTTTTTCTTCCTCTCTGTTGTTTAGTTTATCTTTATCGTTCCTTGGCTAACACATCCGTTCTTAGGTATCTTATGAAACATTCCACCTCCTCCATTTTATCTCATGCTGTATCAAGTTAACATTTACTTCTCTCTGCCTCCCTTCTTTACTTATTTTCATCTCTGTAGTTTTGTCCATATTCACCGTCAATTTTCTCCAGGCACGCACACCACCAGAGTTCATTCACAGTATTCATTACTTTTCCTCTGAGTCATTCTCTAAACAGTGGCTGATACACCTACAATTTTCATTCTTTATAATTATTCATCAAACTTGTACCCCCTTGCCATCAATCTTACCACCTCTACCACCAGAGTGACTTTACACACACTTGATGAAGTTCTACTTTCGCTAAAATCCAGCTTTACCCTTCCGTATAAACTTGCAAAAGCTCTCCCTATATAAAATGTTCAATAATATTCATGTTTCCCATTCACACCATACACACACATACGCGTGTATATATATATATATATATATATATATATATATATATATATATATATATATATATATATATATATATATATATATATATATATCAGCAAAAGACTTGTCACTTGGAAAACATAAATTAATAATAAGGAAAAAAAAAACATGAAAATTACGGAAATCTTGGTTGGTGCTGGGTTGTTTAATTTAATCAACTAACGTTTGCAACATTACTTAGTCCATCCTCAGCAGAGTCCCAAGGAACACAATTCTTCAGTGTTTATTGATAAGAATAAAAAGACAATTTAAAAGCACAAACACTAAAATAAATAAATACAAAGTCGGGACAAAAAGTAAAGAGCTATTTGATTGATTTACAGCATAAGTCTAAAATATAAAACGCACACAAGTGAAGAAGCTCAAGCACACAAAACTGCAAAGGAAGGATATAGATAAAGGTACATAAACCTTAATGCGGGAAGCGTAGTTCACATGAGACCATATCAGTGATAGCAGTAAATGTTGAAAGATAGTTGCCATACCACTGAGTGATATTGGTCTGCTTCAGGTGTTGCAGCCTTGTTGTATAGCAAACCTCTGCAGCACGTATTTCGCGAATGACTGTTACGAATGACCAAGGGCCTGTTCGGCTGAGTGTAGCCTGACGGACTTCTCGAGGAAGAAGTGATGGTGAGTTTCCGTGATGGTGTGATTTGCCCATTTGAAGTCCACGTCATCTACACTTAATACTTCAGTCCAGGAATAATGAACTATCCACTTTCCGAAAAGACGCTTGGTCGTGGAAGCTGGAGACCAAAACATTGAAGGATCTGTATTACAGCCGATATGAAGCATTGATTGAGGTGGTAGGTACTGGACTGCTAGGTCTGTTAAGATGTTTTCCAGGGTGTTTTTACCACGTGTAAGAAAGTTCACTGCTTATAATAGTAGCAGTTATTCCTGTAGATCAGTGGTGTCAGTTTCATTATATACCACAAAGCACCAGCTTGTCACATGGGTATTTAACTCTGAGGTGGTACTGAGTAATGATGGAGGTAGTTTGGCTAGGGTGGGTATGTAGCATAATATGTACCAATAAAACCTCCATACCAGCTGGGACTACATCTTAAGGAAGGATGGACAGTGTTCGTTGTGGCAGAAAAGTGCTACTCACCCACAATGTTCATTCGTTTGAAGATGACGAAAGAGTTGATATCCCTCGAAGTGGCAAGTCTCGGGAGCAATTTGCCATTTCTTAGATATGACAACAACGTTGGCTGTAACTGACTTGACTGTGGTGGTCAGCTTATCAAATTTGTTGGTGAGGGAGGTGACGTTGGAAAGTAATAAAGATAGGAGCTTGTACCATGTGCGAGGAACTTCAGAGTTGATACAGCTTGTCGGCTGTAGGTTTTCGCGGTCTAGTAAAGTAAGGAGTTTGATAGGTTTCTAAATCCGGCGGCCTTATTACTTTAATAACTCAATCACGTTTTCTCTTGGATAACCATTTCCTCACTTTAAACCGAACAAAATGTGCCGAGAGTTTTTTATTGGCGTCTGTGCAGTCAGCCAAGTGGAAACCGGCAAAAGGAACCCCCCTCTGTAGAACACACACGGAGGGGGTTCCAGATGTATCCCTATATCAGAACATTTTATCGCAGCTCCCACTTGGTTGACTGTACAGTATACCCATTAGAAAAAGTATTTCCACCTTTGCCGTGCCTTACATTCTGGAGCACAAGATAAAGTGCTTTGATATATACCCTGGGTACGCAAACAAGGCTTTTCTACTGTACGCCACAAATACATCCCTCATCGTTCATCATTAACGTCTTGTCTAGGGGGTCCTTTCTGTGCTAAATAAAATCGTCTGGCGTTAGCCAAATAAAGTATTAAAAGTGTTGTGACCATAATGAAGGGTTAAGTCTAAGAAAGTACTACAGAACACTCGACCGTTGATATTATAGCAAATATTAGGCTTAGTATTATTTTAGTTTTTTAAAATCACAGAACATTGGACGGTAATCAGACTTACAAAGCCAGAGTTACAGTACCAACCAACAGCTACATTTGTGTCTGTATAGTACGTTCTTGCTGATTCCGATTTCCACCGGACCCAAAGGTTGGGATACTTTTTTTCGATGGGTGTCCATCAGCACTGGCAGTAAATGCAAGATATCGGTGACGCCGTGTGTGTGTGTGTGTGTGTGTGTGTGTAATAATAATAATAATAATAATAATAATAATAATAATAATAATAATAATAATAATAAATAATTGTTTCTTGACAGAAAATTGCAGTCAAGGGCTGGAAATACACAATGAACAGATTCTATGTATAGTATATTACCTAAGGAGGTATCGGGGAGTGGGTCACGTAACATAAGCTTTAATACCGAAAAGGAGGAAACATGTGGTGAACAAAAAGGTGTGTGTGTGTGTGTGTGTGTTCCCAAAATTCAAAAACTATACTTTTGTTAAGTATGAGTGAGTTTCAGGGTTGAGCAACAGAACACCCAAACAATACAGAATGCGCTAGCAAAAGTATGTTTCAATAAAAAACACAAGCATTAGTTTTTCCATAGAAGTTAATTATACACTTGCCTCAGGATGACCTCTCATCTCTCAGTTTTGTAGATGGAACTGTTAGTAGTGTACTAGGCAGAGTCACTACCCCGCCAGATTATCGTCCCTCAAATGGACGATGATCTGACAGACATGTTCTCCATATTATACATAAATAACACAAAAAGGGAAGATAAACTGAACATTAATATACATACAAACACACACACACACACACACATATATATATATATATATATATATATATATATATATATATATATATATATATATATATATATATGTATATATATATATATATATATATATATATATATGCAAGTAAATCACTGTAGGTGCGCGTGATCTAGGTATATGCTGATAACCACCAGGAAAGAAGAAAACACGAAGTTCCCAAGCGCTTTCGTGTAATTCACATCTTCAGGGGTGAGTACAGACTAGATAGAGTAATGCAGAACAAGATGAATATATACAGAGGAGGGTGAGACCAGGTCCACAATGGTCAGGTAATGACCCTACTAATCTTTAAATGGCACACAACGGTTGGTGGTTGGGTCAGATGGGACAGTGACCCGCCCTCTCACCTGATCACAAATCTTCTTAATTACAAAGTTGTCCAGCTTGTACAAGCCGTTACTCAAATTCATGTTGAATGCTTCGGTATGTTTAATAAGACTAGATTCTATGATGTTCCTACTATCAATTGAATTACATGGTAATATTGAGGAGGCATTATCCCAGTCAATGCAATGCTTGTTATCCCTCAAATGAACAAACAGAGCATTGGATTCCTGGCCTGTCCTGACACTGTATTTGTGTTGTTTAATTCTAGTTACAAGATCTTTACCTGTCTGGCCTAAGTATATATTCATCTTGTTCTGCATTACTCTATCTAGTCTGTACTCACCCCTGAAGATGTGAATTACACGAAAGCGCTTGGGAACTTCGTGTTTTCTTCTTTCCTGGTGGTTATCAGCATATATATATATATATATATATATATATATATATATATATATATATATATATATATATGTATATATATATATATATATATATATCTTGATAAAATCACACGGGAAAAGGGAAACAACGGAGCACCTTAGCTTTCGTCTTTATTCAAAACATCTTCATGTTGCCTCTGAAGATGTCTTGAATATAGACGAAAGCTAAAGTGCTCCGTTGTTTCCCTTTTCCCGTGTGATTTTATCAAGATTTATCTTATCCACGTTTCATTGTGGATCTACATGACATATATATATATATATATATATATATATATATATATATATATATATATATATATATATATATATATATATATATATATATATATATATATTGCTAAAATCACACAGGAAAAGGGGAAGCAATGGAGCACCTTAGCTTTCGTCTTTATTCAAAACATCTTCAGAGGCAACTTATCATGAGAAATGGTCATAACTATAAATTTAAGGTGTACAGAAAGCCTGCACAGGTAGACAGTTTCATACATTTTTTTATCGAGTCACCATGAATCTACCAAAATGTCATTTTTTTCTGATATATTTTTGAGATGTTTGCGTATTTATGACCCTGATTTTATTGATGAAGAACTACAACACATTCAGTCCACTGCACAAAAACTTGGGTACCCTTCATTGTTTGTTGATAATTGTTTTAAAAGGGCTAAAAAATCCCTTCATTCTACTCAAACCAGGCAAGTTCCTACATTTAAGAATATTTTGACTCTTCCTTATCGTAATGAATTTGTCCCGTTAGTTCAGTCCCTTAAATTATTGAACATTAATGTTGTTTTTAAATCTGACTCAACTATTACTAATATATTAATTAAAAATAGCCCAACCTTGAATGTAAATGGAAGTGTTTACTGCATTCCATGTAGCAATTGTAATGGAAATTCCGTAGGTCAGACTGGGAAAGCATTGCAACTCATAATTAAACAGCACAAATACAATATTAGAACAGCATCTGAAAGCAGTGCACTGTTCGTTCATATAAGGAACAATAATCATCCCATAGATTGGGAAAACAGCTTAGAAGTGTATAACTCATCATGTGTCTCAGAAAGTTTGATTAGAGAATTTAATTCTATAAACCTTAGTGATGGTCAAAACAAAATTGTTAATATGTTACACAAATTTATTTGTCAGTGGCCCAAGGTTAAAAATGCTATGAAAGTATTCGAGGTAAATGTAGGATAGATGATTAGTGGGTCTCATAATTTTGACCTAACTTAACACGACAAGTTATGTCGCCCTTTCTTTTAAGCTCCTCTTATGTTTGCGGTGTGTTGGTGTTTGGATTAATGGATGTCATGTTTTTGACCTGACCTCATGTTTTGTAAGGTCACCCTGTGTACATAAGCTTCTCAGTCCTTGTAATTCAGTTGCCTCTGAAGATGTCTTGAATAAAGACGAAAGATAAGGTGCTCCATTGTTTCCCTTTTTCCTGTGTAATTTTATTAAGATTTATCTTATCCACGTTTTCAATGTGGCATTTAAAAACTCATGCACTGTTAAACAAATGTTAATCAAGAACTCCCCCAACAACACAATTGGTTGCATTTATAAAGTTCCTTGCAAGGAATGTAATATGTTTTACTTAGGCCAGACAGGTAAAGATCTTGTAACTAGAATTAAACAACACAAATACAGTGTTAGGACAGGCCAGGAATCCAATGCTCTGTTTGTTCATTTGAGGGATAACAAGCATTGCATTGACTGGGATAATGCCTCCTCAATATTACCATGTAATTCAATTGATAGTAGGAACATCATAGAATCTAGTCTTATTAAACATACCGAAGCATTCAACATGAATTTGAGTAACGGCATGTACAAGCTGGACAACTTTGTAATTAAGAAGATTTGTGATCAGGTGAGAGGGCGGGTCACTGTCCCATCTGACCCAACCACCAACCGTTGTGTGCCATTTAAAGATTAGTAGGGTCATTACCTGACCATTGTGGACCTGGTCTCACCCTCCTCTGTATATATTCATCTTGTTTTGCATTACTCTATCTAGTCTGTACTCACCCCTGAAGATGTGAATTACACGAAAGCGCTTGGGAACTTCGTGTTTTCTTCTTTCCTGGTGGTTATCAGCATATATATATATATATATATATATATATATATATATATATATATATATATATATATATATATATATATATATATATAAATATATATATATTTACAGGGTATTGGTCACCGAGGTCACCTGAGCCACTGTCACAGTATTTGGGAACTTTGGAGCGTCAGCGACTTGTGGAGACAATGGTGGTCAACAGTGTCAGGCTTATGTTTTTATTAAGAAATCACCAACAAAGTTATTAACACAATAGCGATTAAAAAACAAACAAACATTTTCTTCCAATAAAGGTGTCACAGTGAGACCCTACAATGATCTCCTTGTTTTGCAATGGTGATGAAGAATGATTGGTAGTTGACAAACAGTCAATATGATATTCAGCTATGATTCACCTATTACATTCCTCTATCGGCAATAATTACATTCAGGAAGACACAATCATTTAACTCGGGAAGGTCATGACTGTTTTGTTCCTTTGTATATTCACATGTGTTTTTTTTTCCCAAGACTGTTCACCAAGTATACCTTATACTGCCAGCCAGTCATTAGTAGAACGAACGATAAGGAGATCGTTATAGGCGCTAAATTTACGTAACTGACCGCCTTCATAACCACCATCATTACCATAATCACCATGGTACGCAAAACAATCATCACGCCATTGTCTTTATGGCCAATTAACACTATAATTACTGCTTTTAACACCACCACCACAATCTACACCATAACTATCATTAACGCTATAACTACCAACAACACCATAACCACCATCAACACCATAACAACCATCAACACCATAACCACCATCAACACAACAACCGCCATCAACACTATAACCACCATCAACACTATAACCACCATCAACACCAAAACAACCATCAACACCATAACCACCATCAACACAACAACTGCCATCAACACTATAACCATCATCAACACCATAACCACCATCGACACTATAACTACCATCAACACCATAACCACCATCAACACCATAACCATAATCAACTCTGTAACTACCATCGACACCACAACCGACATCAACGCCATAACCACTATTATCACAATCACCACGATCACTTGCATAATGAACGCCGCCGCTAATACTACAAGACCACAGTAATAACAACACCATCAAACTGCCACCACCACCACACCACCTGACACCATTAATACCACCACCAACACCACCACCGCCATCAGCACCATCAGCGGGGGATCGGTGGTAGATGCGGTACCGTTCTTGCCTCCCAAGCGAGATGTCACGGGTTCGATTCCCGGGCCGGTGGAAATTGTTTGGACTTACTTCCTTGCCCTCATTAGTCCCTGTTCACCTAGCAGTAAAGTAGGTACCTGGTGTAAATCGAAAATTGCGAATTCGTATTCAGGGAAAGTTGTTGGAGCTTCCAATAACTTCATGACATAAACCACTGACTCTTCAGGCTTCTACGCCCTTGACTCTTCAGGCTTCTACGCCCTTAACTCGTGAGACATAAAGGCAAGCATGAACTTAGCATGCTTCCCTGTTGGGCGCTGTAAACGCTTCTGCGCTTCACCTTACACAAGGATGTAGGGGGGATGCCCAATAAATAAATAAAAAAAAAAAAAAAAAAGCACCACGAGCTCAACAACCATCACATCACTTCAAGTCCTACCACCACGACCACCTCCACCATTACACACAACTATCGTCAATAATACCACTATGATTCATTCCATCACCATCATTACAGACACCACTCCCGCTAGCACTAGTCCTTCCCTCCCTAACACCTAACCACCACAATCACCATCAACATCTCACACCCCCCATCCATACATCCCTTCCCCCTACCCACCGCCTCATCCAGGGGTGATCAGGGAGTGTGTAAACTATTACTCAGCAGTGTAGCAGCGTGGCCGTATAAGGCCTGAAGGGCACTCAGCGCTGCTTGTACTGCCCGTCACGGCTATTTCTCTCAGACCCGCCTCACTACATGACCCTGACAGGGAAGGGGGTTTGTTGACCAGGTGGGGGGGCAGGGCAGTCATGACCCTGGCAGGGAAGGGGGGTTGTTGACCAGGTGGGGGAGCAGGATATTCATTACCTTGGCAAAGGGGTAATGGGGGGGGGGTGTTGATCAAGTGGGGGAGCAAGGCAGTCATGGCCCTGGCAGGGAAGGGAGGGTGTTGACCAGGTGGGGGAGTAGAGCAGTCATGACCCTGGCAGAGGGGGGTGTTGACCAGGTGGGGGAGCAAAGCAGTAATGACCCTGGCAGAGGGGGGTGTTGACCAGGTGGGGGAGCAGAGCAGTCATGACCCTGGCAGAGGGGGGTGTTGACCAGGTGGGGGAGCAG
Source organism: Homarus gammarus (assembly GCA_958450375.1). NCBI lineage: Eukaryota > Metazoa > Arthropoda > Malacostraca > Decapoda > Nephropidae > Homarus > Homarus gammarus. Next base: position 98,457 of record CAUDMG010001939.1, on the reverse strand, counting down.
AGCAGTCATGACCCTGGCAGAGGGGGGTGTTGACCAGGTGGGGGAGCAGAGCAGTCATGACCCTGGCAGAGGGGGGTGTTGACCAGGTGGGGGAGCAGAGCAGTCATGACCCTGGCAGAGGGGGGTGTTGACCAGGTGGGGGAGCAGAGCAGTCATGACCCTGGCAGAGGGGGGGTGTTGACCAGGTGGGGGAGCAGAGCAGTCATGACCCTGGCAGAGGGGGGTGTTGACCAGGTGGGGGGGAGCAGAGCAGTCATGACTCTGGCAGAGGGGGGTGTTGACCAGGTGGGAGAGCAAGGCAGTCATGGCCCTGGCAGGGAAGGGGGGGGGGTGTTGACCAGGTGGGGGAGCAGAGCAGTCATGACCCTGGCAGAGGGGGTGTTGACCAGGTGGGGGAGCAGGGCAGTTATAGCCAGGTGGGGGTAGCAGACAGTTATGAATTGAATTTTTGAATTTTGCCGCGGGCAGCAGTTAGTTTATTGTACACCCCATACTCATCCTGTGAGCGGTAGCTCAAAAGAGATTACAGAGTAGAGGCCAGTGATTTTGATATTATAGCCATGAATGTTACAGTGTATTTCCAGTACATTTTTTGTTAAATCGGTACATAGAATTTTCATTAGGTACTAGGTGCGAAGTGTAGATGCAGCCTTAGTATATCAGCTATCTTGTCATCAGAGATAAAGTGCTTTGCCATTGCATACACAATGTGCTTGGAACTATCTCTATAAGGTTCTACTTTTTCACAGTCTACGACGTAGTATTGGAGTGTGTGGCCATATGTCTGGCAGCACATTTTACATTTAGTTTTATTCACATCTGCCTGAGGAGCATACTGCCAGAGGTACTTATATCCTAACCTTAGTCTAGCGGTTACAACATCTTGTAATCTAGTGATCTCGTTAATTGCTACATGTTTTAATTGATACATCTCACTCATGGTAAACAATGGATTGGCTAGTGCCTGTTTTCACTTGTCTACTGGCTTCAAATTCACCAAAAAGCTGTATTTATATTACAGTTTTTAAGGTTCTGTTTGAATGTTGTAGATTGTACTCAACATTGTCATTGTTGGACGTCAGTTAGCTAAGGCATCAACCCTATCATATTGACTAATGCCTATGTGACAGGGAATCCACAGCAGCTTCATCCTGATACCTTCGTCAACAAGACACATATGCTTGTGTCTGGCTTCAGAGACAAGCGGGTGCCAATATGAGTTTAGGGTATCAAGAGCAAGTAGTGAGGGTAAGGAGTCAGTGATGATGAGACTGTCAGTGGCAGTGTCTTCAACAAGTTTCAGGGCTTTGAGTATGGCAAATAGCTCAGGTTGTAGAGTGGATGTCCAGTTAGTAATTCTAGCTCTCTTCTCTCTTATATTACCGTTAGGCTGAGTCACAATGGCAGCACTTCCAGCCCTCCCACAGACAGTGTTAGGAGAATCATCAGTGTAGATGGTCTGTGTGATATTATTTTCAGTCTGCTCTCACATTGGCAGCGTGTTGAAGATAAGGATTATGTGTGGTGTTGTGATATCGAAGGGAACTGTCCGCCAGGAAGCCACGTAACAAGTGATCTCTGCACTGCCATTGCCGCCATTGCAAGAAAGCTAGCATTATCGTGCTGCCACCACCTCCATGCTCTGACGGCCTGCCGCCTCATTCCCCAGGATAAGAATTCAAGATGTAGGCCTAGAGGGGTGGGGGAAGTGCTGAGGCTGATCATCGGAAAATTTATAATGGAGGTGGTAAAGGATGATGTCAGGGCAGCGGCAGGGAACCTGCAAGTTTGTGCTGGCCACCAAGATGGAGGGAAAGCTGCCATTCACGCCATGAGAACGATATCTGAGCAGCGTGATTGTGAGGCAGTTCTCCCGGTTGACGCTTCCAAAGCATTCAACATACTTAACCGCAAGGCCACACTGCTCAACATGAAGATCAAGTGTCCAAGCTTTGCAATGTATGTTGAAAACACCTATAGGAATCCATCAGACCTCTATATAGTATGATAGGCCTATCCGTGCTCCAACACACAATAAAATTTTAAACAACCGAGGTCAAGCAAGTGGCGTATGCTGACGACCATTACAGGAGCAGGAAAAGTGGAGGACATCAAAAAGTGGTGAGAACTGATAACATCAAATTGTCCAAAAACAGGGTACCATCCAAATGACGGCAAGTCCTTCCTCACTGTGAAGCCAGAATATTATGAACAGACAATGGAGGTGTTCGGTGGAAGAGAGGTCAAAATAACAAAGGACGGCCAAGGACACCTAGGCGCAGTAATTGGCACGAATTACTTCAAGACCGAGTACATAACGGGAAAGGTGAATGAGTGGGTCAGGGAAATCCAAGCTCTGTCTGATATTGCTAACACAGAGTCACACGCGGCTTTTGCGGCATTCACCCATGGAGTAAAGCATCGCTGGAACTACCTGATGCGCCCTATCCCTGGTATCGGACCCCTCCTCCACCCTCTGGAAGAAGCTATCAGCGTCAATTTCATTCCCAAATTAGTGAAACATCTTCATTTAACCCCAGCAGAAAGATTACTCCTTGCACTACCACCAAGACTTGGAGGAGTGGGATTGACCAATCCAGAGGAGATTGCTGCCACCGAACATCAAAACTCAGTTAAGATCACGGCAGCCCTCAATGACCACATAATAGCTCAGAATGCAACAGGTGAGGTGGATACCAGGGAAGTAAACAAGATTCGACAGTCCATTACGATAGAACGACAGCACGGCCAAAGTGATAAGTTGCAGCAATTGATGCTGCAAGCACCAGAGAATGAAAAAAAAAAGTAGCTATAGAGCAGGAGGTGGACGCCTCGAGCTGGTTAACTACGTTACCGATAAGGGCAAATGGTTTCAGTCTCAATAAACAAGAATTTACAGATGCCATTGCTCTAAGCCTAAGGTAAGGTAGGCAAGTAGAAGATTTGCCTACCCAATGCATGTGTGGCTCTTCCTATGACGTCGATCACGCCATGGTGTGCAAGAAAGGGGGCTTCACATGCATGAGGCATGACGAAGTAAGGGATCACACAGCAAATATGTTGAAGGAAATCTTATAAGACGGAAAGTCAAGAACCACGGGTTTCCAAGGGGTAACAAACAACCGTTAGAGATTGACATCTCTTTACTACGAAATTAATCACAATAATTTAACTCCGACACCACTCGTACACATATTAAATAAGCAGCACTGGAGTCAAACAATTACTTAAAAAAAAACAATCAATGCAACAAAGAACAGGTATTTCCTACGGCTGCAGATGAATCTTCCGCCTAACCTGCACGGTGGAATGTTCTGGTAACGTGGTGATCCGCTCTCAGGGAAAAGGTCCAGGGCAGCTTCCTCACTTGGCGCCTGCGTTGGTGGGCGATGTCTTGCCAGAGAGTAGTGATGCCAGGGCATGGACGGTGGATAGGGCGTGGAGGAAGTGGCGATCACGTGGCAGCCGCGGCAGTAGCTGGAGTAGGTGACCGGAGTTGACAGCCGAATAGTGAAGGACTGGGGAATCATCCCACGAGCCCCAGAAACCTCAGATGAGTACACAACCAGAGTTGGAATCGAACAGCGGGGTGAAGTAACAGCTGTGATGAAGGCTGGATTGTGTCTGGCGTGTGACGAGGCAGCAGCGACCTTCTCACCTCCGTCTACCCCCCTAGTGAGGCTACGAACAAGCAGAACAAGCAAACGCGGGGCGGACAACAATCCTGCTCGTTACAGCCCTTACACGAACCCTCCTTCCATAGGACGGTGAGAATTTCCAACTTTGGACTTCAAACACATCCAACGACGCCTATGTTGGCGTCAGTGCTCAAGGATTTGGACGCTGGGACATCAAGTCTTCTTCGCCATCAGGATTTTTGATCCCATGGCCGCATGTCACCGTAACTTACCTCTCAATGCTGCACACAGAAGGAACGAGAACGACAAAATAAGGGCATATGGAGAGAGAATTCGGAATGGTGATCAAGACAGCTTAACTCCTCTGGTGTTCACAACCTCTGGTGGGATAGGAACAAGTGCAAGATGCTTCTACGCCAGACTCGCAGAGGTTCTATCCGAACAGAAGCAGCAGCCTAGAAGTTATGTTACAGCCTGGATGAGATGTCGACTGTCCTTCTCTTTCCTTAGGTCCGCTTTGCTCTGTCTCAGGGGAAAGAGAGCATCGGCTTCAAAGCACACAACAGTTGCAGATATTAACTATGAGGCAACAGTCACTGAATGCCGCATGGATCTGCTGCTCAACTAACTCAACACAGCTAGGATAGCTACTTATGTATTAGGATATTTAATTTTAAGGTAATAAAATGGCGGCGAAGGTGTGGCTATTGGGGGAGGCTGGAGGCCACGGAAGCACTGCTGTGTCTCAGCTTTGTACAATGTCATGGTTTTGGGTGGCTCGGTGGTAGTAGGAGTGGATTATATTATATAAAGATAATAATATGTCGTATTTCTTATTTCTTACCGTAGAGTTCGATACCTTCACACTGATTACTTACAGGAGATTATGGCATATCTACGTAGAAGTTCACTCCACCACTCGACATTCCATGATTTATACTTGATAAATGATGATTTAATGAATTCCATTAATTTCCAACATCTATCTCAGTTATTGGTTATACTTTGTCATAACCAATCAGTCATTACCTTTAGTAATAATAAGATTGGATCACAGATACGGGCAGATAATTGCACTTACATTTATTTGTCAAGCTTCCATACAATGATTTACAATTTGCATGGATATATGATTCACTCACGTTCATGCTGTAATAAAATTAATCTTCTGAAAGAGAATTTCAACTTGGGGACACATGTGATTACTCTACTATGGGTATGACTTAACAGAGCCTTAATTCTTCAGGTGATACATTTACTGCCAGCCTGGATTGCTTTTGTTACAACCAAGCTTCATCACAAGAACTTCTTTCCACGGACATAACAACAAAAAGTACTCTTGGGTTACCACACTTGGTCTCGCATCACTGACAGTCGCTATAGACGGTTGTCGCAGCAAGGAGAACTGGTAAGCATGACTTGAATTAACCATTTAGGTGCAATAGACCAGCCTGGATTGCTTTTGTCGCAACCAGGCTTCCACACGTGATATTTCCACGGGGATAACAAACCTAGGTTAACACACTTAGTCTCGTGTCGATCACGGTCACTGTAGACGGGTGTCGTGCAGGAGAACTCTGTAAGCGTGAATTAATTAACCATTTACAAGTAGGTTTGATAGGCCAGCCTGGATTGCTCTTTTAGCAAACAGGCATCCACGGGGATAACAAACTAGGTTAACAGGGTTATTCTCGTGTCGACGACGGTTCACAGGACGGAGTGGCGGTGGAGGACTCCGTGTGGTGTGGTGTCCCGCCCCCTTTCAGGAGGGAGAGAGTCAAGACGACTTCTTAACTAAGCCATGGCTCAGGGGATACTACTTAAAATGAGGTTTTTGGGTGTGAAGCGATGAACAGTACAACACTGTTTCACTGCCCACCCCCCCTAAAGGCTGGCTAACATACACTAATTGAAAAATACATGTCCCAGTTATGCCTCGCTGGGTGTCTTATCTCTGGTAAAACAAACTTTGGAGTTGGTAGCGTGGGTAAGCCTAACGCAACCCATGACATACAGATGGTCTAGTCCAAACATCCTCATATGTTTAGCTGTAGCTTAGATCCATTTAGATTCTAGTTTCATGACTTATATATTCTAATAGTTTCTTAGAAGCAATGTTATCTGGATCACCACGCAAAAGCGTCAGGGCTATCATGAGGTTGACTTCAATTATTCTGTCTTTGACACTGGGTATACCTAGTTGTCCTAGTTCTTTCCTCATATTAAGTACTTTAGTGCTCATGGGACAGCCAAAAATAATTTTAAGGGCTTTATTTTCAAGCTTGTCAATGCCTTTCCCGTCACGAAGGACCAGGGCTGGTGCAATAGTGGTGGATGGTAATCTGTCAGAGATCTTATATAGCCTATATATATATATATATATATATATATATATATTGTTACGAACCCCGCCACCAATTGTCATGATCTACCTACCCAGCACCACGAACCACGCCATCTATTGTCTTGATCTACCTACCCAGCACCACGAGCAACGCCATCTAGGGACGAAACACGAGTATGACTCGTCTTAGTTACCACTCCGGGGTTTCCCTTCTCCATATCCTGGTTGTTGCGTCACCTCCTCAAAGTCTTCTTTGTCAGCTCCAGTTCGAGGAGAGTGCAGTTCACTCTGGGAAGTGACCACAGGATCACCTATCCTGGAAACCTACGGCACAGTGACTACCTACCGTCTTCTACAATACTCAGCCTTACTCGTCAGCCATCTCAGCTCCGCGCTTAAGTATTTGTAATCTTATATTACCTCCCCACCTCCACCTTGCTTCAAATTATTGTATGTTGTAAAAATATGTATATACTGTTAATGTTTAGGTTAAATATGGTTAAGGGTAAATTATAGAAAGCTGAATATTTTGTTAAGGAATTCATGGTACTTTATTATACACAACAAAAACTCGCATCCTTTGTCTACCCTTTTATAGTCCGATTGTCTTTGTTTTTTTTATTGTTGTTGCCTGTTGGGATCTGGATAGAGCTTTTAACTATATTCTAAATCCCCAACTCGTAACAATATATATATATATATATATATATATATACTTCATTTTTAGTCCATTTAACACGCGGACTTTGAACATACAATCAACGACCTCACCAGCAAGGAATCGAACCCTCGACCTACTGGGTGTGACTAGGGAGCGCTTACCGGCTAGGCCACAAGGACACTAAAAGCAGTTCTAGACTCTGTTATATTTCACACAAAGCCTGTTCATCGAGCTGATGGCGCCGTGAACCTCAATGGGAAACTGCCCGTGCCTCGTATGTGGTGTCAGTAGCATTTTACCGAATCCAGCTGGTATGAAACGCGAGGTACATATATATACTTCATTTTTAGTCCATTTAACACGCGGACTTTGAACATACAATCAACGACCTCACCAGCAAGGAATCGAACCCTCGACCTACTGGGTGTGACTAGGGAGCGCTTACCGGCTAGGCCACAAGGACACTAAAAGCAGTTCTAGACTCTGTTATATTTCACACAAAGCCTGTTCATCGAGCTGATGGCGCCGTGAACCTCAATGGGAAACTGCCCGTGCCTCGTATGTGGTGTCAGTAGCATTTTACCGAATCCAGCTGGTATGAAACGCGAGGTACATATATATACTTCATTTTTAGTCCATTTAACACGCGGACTTTGAACATACAATCAACGACCTCACCAGCAAGGAATCGAACCCTCGACCTACTGGGTGTGACTAGGGAGCGCTTACCGGCTAGGCCACAAGGACACTAAAAGCAGTTCTAGACTCTGTTATATTTCACACAAAGCCTGTTCATCGAGCTGATGGCGCCATGAACCTCAATGGGAAACTGCCCGTGCCTCGTATGTGGTGTCAGTAGCATTTTACCGAATCCAGCTGGTATGAAACGCGAGGTACATATATATACATCATTTTTAGTCCATTTAACACGCGGAGGCACGGGCAGTTTCCCATTGAGGTTCACGGCGCCATCAGCTCGATGAACAGGCTTTGTGTGAAATATAACAGAGTCTAGAACTGCTTTTAGTGTCCTTGTGGCCTAGCCGGTAAGCGCTCCCTAGTCACACCCAGTAGGTCGAGGGTTCGATTCCTTGCTGGTGAGGTCGTTGATTGTATGTTCAAAGTCCGCGTGTTAAATGGTTTAAAAATGAAGTATATATATGTACCTCGCGTTTCATACCAGCTGGATTCGGTAAAATGCTACTGACACCACATACGAGGCACGGGCAGTTTCCCATAAAGGTTCACGGCGCCATCAGCTCGATGAACAGGCTTTGTGTGAAATATAACAGAGTCTAGAACTGCTTTTAGTGTCCTTGTGGCCTAGCCGGTAAGCGCTCCCTAGTCACACCCAGTAGGTCGAGGGTTCGATTCCTTGCTGGTGAGGTCGTTGATTATATATATATATATATTTATATATATATAATCAACATGACTCTACTCAGACAGCTTCCAGGCAGTGAGACCTCATTCAAATCTGTTGATACAGTAATCGACACGGACCAAGCAGTCCAGTACCCTGCAGAATTCCTTAATTCTTTGGAGCCCGCTGGAATGCCTCCTCACCACCTCACTCTCAAGATTGGAACTCCTATAATGCTCTTAAGAAATCTTGAACCACCACTCCTCTGCAATGGCACAAGACTGGTGGTGAAGAACATGATGCCACATGTACTGGAAGCTACAATACTGACAGGAAAAGCTAAAGGAGAGGACGTTTTTAAACCAAGGATACCTCTCATCACCACTGACCTGCCATTTGAGTTCAAGCGACTACAGTTCCCGGTTAAAGTGAGCTTTGCTATGACCATCTACAAAAGCCAGGGACAGTTCCTAAAGATGGTTGGCCTAAACCTGGTGTTTCCTTGCTTCTTTCATGGACAGTTCTATGTTGGCTGCTCCAGAGTGGGAACTGGCAAAAATCTGTACATACTTGCTGCTAATGGTAAAACCAAAAATATGGTCTACCTTAATGCACTACAGTGAGACAATATGGAGCCTCCCGGAGGGTGGCGTCCTACAGTGGCCTAGCGAAGGAGCCGCCCGGAGGGCGGCGATTCCGCGAGTGTGTGTGCATATATATGTAACCGGTCGGAATTTACTGGACTTTAATTTCTCACTTGACTTGGGGTTTATTTAAAATTAATAGATGGTAATGGCAGTGGAAGCGCCCCTTTGAGAAAAATCCCGAACCAGCACAAGAACACTTAAAACTACTAAACAAAATAAATTGTCCGTGACCCGTGGAAGGATAGCATCTGTGACTGGGATGAATGAGACACACTGTTACATTTAGACTCTTATATTCCCTCCAACACTACAAACACAATCCAATAATGGTACACCAATATGCGCACCTCTTAACTTGAACTTAAAACACTACTCTGGGGAATAAAAGTTATACATGATATAAAAATTATTAGAACCTCAGGCAACAATAAATTTGAAGTATTAAGAACTGTTCCGTGCACACATGAAACAGGCCTTAAAGGCTTTCACACAATAATATCAGTCACTTAGGTACCAAAAAAAGATATTAACTACTCTACAATGAATAGGCCTTAAGGGCACTCAACAAAATTATATGTCACTGAGGAATGGTAATAAAAATGAGAAATTAAATACTCTACAATGAATAGGCCTTAAGGGCACTCAACAAAATTATATCAGTCACTGAGGAAATGGTAATAAAACATGAAATTAAATACTCTACAATGAATAGGCCTTAAGGGCACTCAACAAAATTATAGCACCCCAACAGATGCACACTTCCTAACCTAACCTAACCACTACTCTGGGGAACAAGGTTATACCTGAGATCAGAATTATGAAGAACAATCAGAGGCATTAAAAGAATCAAATCACAGTATCACTCTGGTTCCACTTGATGGCACAAACATTCAAAACAATATTATCAAAATTATCTAGAAACTATTAAATTACACCCGTAATAAGGGAGGGAAAATGTTCCTCCAGGTATCTCCTAGAGACCTAGACTCACGGTCTCAGTGTGTGACCATTAGTCTACTCAGATAGCCTCAGTGTACTCCCAGTGCGTCCATAAAGCGGACGGGAGTGAGCCAATCAGACCTTGTACAGTTGAGAGAAGCTTTAGCGTCCCGTGTCGTTTAGTTGTCGGGAGCACTCGTTCACTCAAGAGATCCTTTGCTACCCCGCTAAACAGTGACAGGCCTACTTTGATCGGTCCAATGGCGACAATCGCCACCCTCAATCCTCAACGGCAGTCTCAAACGGCAGTCAATCTCAGGTCAACTCCAGTCAACTTCAGTCAAGTGGGTTCTCACGGAAACCTTGTTATACTGCAATATTTCAGCACAGGTGACTAGGCCACGTGACTATTTCTGGGACAGACGCGCAGGGACGTCTTGTTCGTGTGAGTGCTATCCGGGACTGAGAGAGAGCCCGCTTCGTGTCCTCTCAAGGCGTTAGCTTAGGCCTACGTGACCTATTTTCCGCCTAACTAATAACTCCTTGGGACACCCTTTAACATTATTCAGACTGCTAAACGATCTATAATAATTTCAAATTCAATAATAGTCCCTTAACTTCATGAATTACATTTAATATCATATAGGCCTAGTTCCGCAATCTCCCACTATGTGCGGGGAGCGCTCTCTTCCCTCAGACGACCTTGAACGCTCAGTACCGCTAATGGCGGGGCATTCGAAATTACTCTGAAATTTCTGAATATTACAATCGACCCCCCTAAAAAAAGACAGCACTGTCCTCATGTGCTGAGAAGACCATTCATACGACCCCCCTAAAATTTGTTCTAAGAAACTGCATCTTACCCCTTTTGCTAAACGCAGCATTCCCGTCTTCTCTTCTCTCCTGCTAACACTCGACCCCCCTAAAAGAAAAACAGCACTGCCCTCATGTGCTGAGAGAACAACTTAGACCCCACCTTCAACTCTGTACTATTCCACTCACAGCTAACAACTCCATTTCTTCCCCATTTCTTCCTAGCCCAACTCATAACCAACCAGAACATCACGCTCCCCTTTTGCCTGGCCCTTAACTAGAGAACCAATGTCAAAATTAATACCAGCCCAAACAAACATGCTCTCCTTTGCCTGGCCCTTGAACTAAGAGGAACCAGTGTCAAACCAATACTCAGTCCAAAGCAAACATGCTCTCCTTTTGCCTGGTCCTTGAACTAAGAGGAACCAGTGTCAAAACAATACACAGTCCAAAACAAACATTCTCTCCTTTTGCCTGGCCCTTGAGCTAAGAGGAACCAGTGTCAAAAAAATACTCAGTCCACGTCTCCGAACCTCATGCCGGCAGACCAACCCTCTGACAATGTACCAGTCCATATTAGTGAGGCCCTGGACATTACAACCGTACTCTCAATCCCGCTCATGACAGCAACCACTACTCAACGCACATCTCTGACCTAACCATCTCTCCAATCCCCCCTGCCCTACTCACAACTCCTCCAACTCACCCTCGACAACCTGCCCCTTCTCCTTACCCTGCAACCTAAACTGTAATTTGTCGGCTTCGTCTTTCAGTTGCAGGCTCGATCGACCTCTCTGAACTACTTCTCTTCATCTTGCTCATCTGGAGTGGGGGCTCCTCGTCTTCCTCCTCAGATTCATCCATCGCTGGGTCTCCCGGATGCCTTAGGGTTGGAGCAGCCTTCAAGTTGCTCCGGTTTTCCACTCTCGCTTCCAGGTCTTCTTCCCCACTGGGCTCAATGCGATATAAACCAGGCCTTGGATTTAGGACCTCAACAATGTGCCATCTCGTATCAAACCAATGGTTTTGCAGCTTACACCGGCCTATTTTTACATTGTTCCTCAGCAAAACCTCCTGGCCCACTTCCCAGCTACTCTCGTGGGCTTTCTCTTCTCTTTTTCTTCTATTTATTTCCTTGCGTCTCCGAACATTGATCTCCACTGCTTCCTGCAATCTTCGTTGCCGGTCTCTAATCACCATCACCCACTCGTCTACCGGCTCTGGGTCTACTTCCGGCCTAAGGTCAAACGGCAGGTTTGGTTCTCTCCCGTAAAACAACAGGAATGGGGAAAACCCTGTCGTGGCATGCGGAGTCGCGTTGTATTGTGACACCACTGCCGGCAGATGCTCTGGCCACCTATTCTTTTCCTCTGCCTCGAGGGTGGCCAGCAGACCGTGCAGGGTTCGATTGAACCGTTCCACCATGCCATTTCCCTGTGGGTGATATGCTGACGTCCTTATTTTCTTCACCCCAAAGGTGGCACAAGTTTGTCGGACCAATGCACTGCCAAAATTCCTCCCCTGATCGGTCAACAGTCGCTCAGGTGCACCCACTGCCAGGAAGATTCGATTCACCAGGATCTTTGCAATCGTCGCGGCTTTCTGGTCTTTGGTGGGAAAGGCCCAAGTGTAACGACTGTATATGTCAACCATTATCAGGACATTCTCCAATCCTTGCCGCTTGTCCAGCAAGGTGAAATCTGCGGCCAGTGTCTCTAATGGTTTGGCAGCTTCAATCGTCCCTACATGCAGTTGGGGTTTCGGCACTTCATCTTTTGCTACTCCACACCTCTCGCAGCTGGCTATGTAGTCTCGCACTGTTTCTCCCATGCCTGACCAGAACCCTCGCTCCTGCACCAGCGACAGGGTGCGATCTCGCCCCTGGTGGCCAAACTCGTCGTGGCAGGCTCTAGTCAAAGCCTCCTGCAAGTTTGGAGTTAACACTGGCACCTCCCTCCATAGATTCTTCCCTTCGGGTCTTCTATGCCAGACAACATCTTCTCTTACGATCAGGGATTTCCTAGCTCGGTACATCTTGCGGAAATCATCATTTTGGAGCTCTACCTGTACCTCATCCTCCGGCAGCTCTCCCACCAACCATCTTCGCAGTTTTGTCATATAGTCCATGCCTTCTTGCTCCTTACGCAGCCCATCCATCGTCCACAGTTCCTTCCTTCCTGCCCCGTTCTCCTCTAGTACATGCATCGCTGTATACTCTTCTTCACTATCTTCCTCCTGTTCCGCCGGGATTCTAGATAGAGTATCCGCCACAATGTTGTTCTTCCCCGGCTTGTACTCTATAGTAAAGTTAAACTGCTCGAGATCCGCATTCCACCTACTTTCCACGGCACCTAGTTTAGCCTTCTCCCGGTGACTGAGTGGGTTGTTATCTGTATAGACTGTGAAATGTTTCCCTGCCAAATAATCCCTGAATTTATCCACGACTGCCCATTTGAGTGCTAACATCTCTAACTTACGAGAACTATAGTTGTTCATGTTACGTTCTGATTTCCTCAGGCCCCGACTCGCATAGCACACCGGATGCAGCCTGCCATCCTTCCGCTGGGACAGCACCGCACCTAGCCCACGAAAACTTGCATCTGTTTCTAATATAAACTCCTGAGTGAAATCTGGGCAAGCCAACACTGGTGTCTGCGTCACCTTGTCTTTCAGCTCCTCAAAAGCCTGTTGCTGTTCCTCTCTCCATTCACTATCTACCCGATCCTTAGATTTCCCATGCATCAACGCATGCAGTGGAGCAGCTATTTGGGCAAACCCTTTAACAAATTTCCTATAAAATGATGTGAACCCTACAAAAGACCGCACATCTTTCACCGTCTGAAGGACTGGCCAATCTCTTACTACCCTAATCTTCTCAGGATCAGCTGTGATGCCTTCAGCTGACACCTGATATCCTAAATAACTTACTTTTGAAGCCATTATTTCACACTTTTTAGGTTTAAATCTTAAGTTATTCTCCCTCATCCTGCAAAATAATTCCCTCAATCTGACTATATGTTGATCTATTGTACTTGAAAACACCATCACATCATCAAGGTATACAAGCAACGAGGAGAAGATCTTATCCCCTAAAATCCGCTCCATGTATCTCTGAAAGGTTCCCGGACTATTTGACAATCCCATAGGCAGTCGCCTGTACTCAAAGTGTCCGAAGCTTGTGCTAAAGGCAGTCTTTGGACGGTCTGAAGGTTTTACTTCTATCTGGTGATATCCCGCCGCCAGATCAAACGTTGAGAAAAACTGGGCCCCCGTCAGAGATTCTAGAGTTTCATTTATCCTAGGCAGAGGAAACGCATCGCGTACCGTGACCTTATTTAAGTCACGATAGTCAATGCACAACCTCAGCGTCCCGTCCTTTTTCCTCACTACTACAATGGCGGCAGAGTACGGACTCTCACTATGCTGAATTACTCCCTGATCTAACAGCTGGCTAATGTGCTGCTTCACCTCTGGTACCTGGTTTGGAGGGATCCTCCGATATGGCACCCTAACTGGCCTGTCTGTGGTCACTGGGATCTCATGCTGAACCCCAATAGCCTTTCCTATGGGCTGGCCCTCTTCTTCAAAAATATCACTAAACTCTTCTATTAAACACCTAACTGCACTCTCTTGTCCCTCATTCATTTCCTCCGTGTGCACTTTGACCTCCGTACGGGCATCCGGTTGCACTGTCCTCACATTCACCTCTTCACTGATGTCTTCCTCGACTTCCGTCCCCGAAGCCACTTTCCCAATCCGCCAATTGCCCCTCAAGCTCCTACGACTATCAGACAGATTTGCCACCAACACCTGGGTCATGCCTCTCACCACTCTTACAGCTGTCGGCAACACTATCACACCCTCAGGCATCCAACCTTCATCCTCTATTGTTAGAGGTTCAATCACTACTTCTTTGTTAGCTACCTGGCTTAATGAGGGAACACATACTGACAGCAACCGAGTACTCCGGGGAGGAATGGTTGGTCTTTCCTTCCTCTCTGTCATACAATACCCCAGGCTGATGGCCTCTATTGCACATAACTGCCTAACCTCATGCAAGCAATTTTCCCACTGAGCGGTGCTCCTGTTTCCCTGCACAAGTGATACATGTGCGGCCAGATCTCCGCAACCTCCCCCAGCACATTCATCCCCAACAACCCGACATGAGATTGCCCCTTACCCTGGGTCTCAATCCCTGGACAAACCAACATCCCCACATCAGTGACTTCCACCCCACATACGACCATAGTGACCCGAATACACCCCACACACGGCACTGGAAACCCTGACGCCCCTTTTACCCTTATTCGAGTGGGCTGCAACACCACGCCTGCAGGCTCCAGCTCCCGACGGTAGAAAAGTTCATCAATTAGCGACACTTCTGCCCCAGTATCTGCTAAACCCCACATTTCACGACCCGCTACCAGCACCGAGACCTTAGGACACTCTGCTTTCAGCCTTAAGGTACCTTCTGTTGTGATTAAATTTGTCATGCGAACCACGCTTGACCATGGGTCCGCTCTCTCTTGGCTCATAACATCGCCGGTGGAATCTATTGGTGAGGCCAGGAACGGTTGGCGGGGACTGCCTGGCCTTGGCCATTTCCCGACCGCCAGTTCCGATTGTTATTTCCAACTCGATACTGGCCATTGGCCACGTATCCCCTTGGGACACTCTCTCCTGGTCTGGACCCGTTTGTGCAATTGAAACTGAAATGGCCCTCTTGTCCACACGCATAGCACCTCGGGGGAATCGAGCCTCCAGTCTGCGGCTCGTTCTCTCTTCCTTTAGTCAGCGGTACCTCCCTCAAAGCTTCTCGTTTTTGTTCCGCCTCTCTCAGCCCCGTGATCCACTCGTCTAGACTATGGTGAGGATACTTCTTGATCTCATCCACTAACCACATACGGCTTTGTTCCTCCTTGAGCCCCCGAGTGATTGCATCTCCCAACAGGGCCTTATCATATTTATGATCATGGTGGTTCAACTCATCGTTTAAATCTAGCATAGCGTCATAATATTCAAGAAGCGTTTCGTTGCTCCCTTGTTTCCGCGTCATCACCTTCTGAATGGCGTCGTACGTGGCCGTCGGTCCGCCATATTGCTGCTTCAAATAACAAGTTAACTCATCTACGGTTTCCCAGTCTCTGCGTGCGTTGTATACGCGATCTGCCGCAGGCCCCGCAAGATGCCTTATTATGAATTGGATTCGACTGACTTCGTCTCCGTCTAACAGCTTGAGGGTTCGGTCAACCTCTCTTAACCACTTTCCTACCTCTATTCCTGGCCTACCGTCGAACTTAGACATGGTCAACCCGGCCCCGAGACTAGTTCCCTCTCTACTATTGTGTCTCCTCATCTCCCACATTGTCTCATCGTGCTGTATTTTATACTGTGTCTTTACCCTATCTAGTGCATCCCCCAACAGAGCTATGTGTTGTTGGTGTTCCGTCTCTAACTGTTGCAATTGTGTGTGGTACTCCCCCCTTAACTGTTGTACATATACTCCATACTCCCCCCTGATTTGGTTCACCCATGCCTGACATTCCCCATTGATCTTCCCTTCTAACTGTTCCAATCGCTCCTGGTACTCACCCCGGATTTTCCCCTCTAGCTTCCCAATACGTTCCACGAACTCTTCTCTCAACTGCACCGTCAACCACAACAACCCCATTCCCACGGCGAGCATGAGTAGAGTTGGGGTCACACTCTCTACCGTTTCCATCCACTCCATGATTACGCTCATTATCCCAACCACAGAACTATCAGTCACGAAATAAAATTAACTACGCTCTGCTACCATTTGTAACCCGTCGGAATTTACTGGACTTTAATTTCTCACTTGACTTGGGGTTTATTTAAAATTAATAGATGGTAATGGCAGTGGAAGCGCCCCTTTGAGAAAAATCCCGAACCAGCACAAGAACACTTAAAACTACTAAACAAAATAAATTGTCCGTGACCCGTGGAAGGATAGCATCTGTGACTGGGATGAATGAGACACACTGTTACATTTAGACTCTTATATTCCCTCCAACACTACAAACACAATCCAATAATGGTACACCAATATGCGCACCTCTTAACTTGAACTTAAAACACTACTCTGGGGAATAAAAGTTATACATGATATAAAAATTATTAGAACCTCAGGCAACAATAAATTTGAAGTATTAAGAACTGTTCCGTGCACACATGAAACAGGCCTTAAAGGCTTTCACACAATAATATCAGTCACTTAGGTACCAAAAAAAGATATTAACTACTCTACAATGAATAGGCCTTAAGGGCACTCAACAAAATTATATGTCACTGAGGAATGGTAATAAAAATGAGAAATTAAATACTCTACAATGAATAGGCCTTAAGGGCACTCAACAAAATTATATCAGTCACTGAGGAAATGGTAATAAAACATGAAATTAAATACTCTACAATGAATAGGCCTTAAGGGCACTCAACAAAATTATAGCACCCCAACAGATGCACACTTCCTAACCTAACCTAACCACTACTCTGGGGAACAAGGTTATACCTGAGATCAGAATTATGAAGAACAATCAGAGGCATTAAAAGAATCAAATCACAGTATCACTCTGGTTCCACTTGATGGCACAAACATTCAAAACAATATTATCAAAATTATCTAGAAACTATTAAATTACACCCGTAATAAGGGAGGGAAAATGTTCCTCCAGGTATCTCCTAGAGACCTAGACTCACGGTCTCAGTGTGTGACCATTAGTCTACTCAGATAGCCTCAGTGTACTCCCAGTGCGTCCATAAAGCGGACGGGAGTGAGCCAATCAGACCTTGTACAGTTGAGAGAAGCTTTAGCGTCCCGTGTCGTTTAGTTGTCGGGAGCACTCGTTCACTCAAGAGATCCTTTGCTACCCCGCTAAACAGTGACAGGCCTACTTTGATCGGTCCAATGGCGACAATCGCCACCCTCAATCCTCAACGGCAGTCTCAAACGGCAGTCAATCTCAGGTCAACTCCAGTCAACTTCAGTCAAGTGGGTTCTCACGGAAACCTTGTTATACTGCAATATTTCAGCACAGGTGACTAGGCCACGTGACTATTTCTGGGACAGACGCGCAGGGACGTCTTGTTCGTGTGAGTGCTATCCGGGACTGAGAGAGAGCCCGCTTCGTGTCCTCTCAAGGCGTTAGCTTAGGCCTACGTGACCTATTTTCCGCCTAACTAATAACTCCTTGGGACACCCTTTAACATTATTCAGACTGCTAAACGATCTATAATAATTTCAAATTCAATAATAGTCCCTTAACTTCATGAATTACATTTAATATCATATAGGCCTAGTTCCGCAATCTCCCACTATGTGCGGGGAGCGCTCTCTTCCCTCAGACGACCTTGAACGCTCAGTACCGCTAATGGCGGGGCATTCGAAATTACTCTGAAATTTCTGAATATTACATATATATATATATATATATATATATATATATATATATATATATATATATATATATATATATATATAATATATATATATATATATATATATATATATATATATATATATATATATATATATGCTTATTTTGGTCAGTGGTTAACCATTATCCTCAAGTATTACTCAAACATAATTCCATCTTCACTAATGACGCTTGAAGTACGTCTAGCAACTATCACCTGCGTCGATCTCAGCTGATTTCTCCTTCTCTTGGGATTGGTTGATGATTTTGTTTACTGAACGACGATTCTCCAACTAGCTCCTGCACTGCCATCTACCTTCGGACGAGATAACTGAATTTACAGGGTAAACACGAGAACTACGGACTGCTTACGGGACTATAATTAAATTTTGAGTATGTGAAATTTATGGGAGTGTAAGGAGTCTGTAAGTTACGGTACTGTATATCTGCTACTGTACGTAACTATGAGGTGTTTTGAGCATGCGGCTCTTGCTTAGGTTTTGACCTGTTAACTTGACCTTTGTTGGGAGAACTTGGGATTAAGAATATTATAATAAATTCTGATATAGTTAAAAGACTTGAGTAATTTGTGTTTATGTAACGATTTACCCTAGGGTCATAACACCAGCACACGCCTTAGTATTCTAACGATATTGTAGGTGACTCCATCCTCTCCAGGGGCAGTAGACCTACCTCTGGCGAGGGCGGCGTCAAGGTCCCACTCAGTATATGGAACATCTCAATCATCGTGCTGTTTGCCCAGCATAAAGTTAATAAGATTACTTCTCTCTACAGACTTCGCATCAAGAAACTCTCCAATTCTCGTTGGTAACATGTCATAGCTAGAGACATGAGCCCACTTTGTTATTAACTCATTCGATTTTTGCAGCAGGTTTGGATGGGAGACGTGTGTACGGTGTTTACCTTGATTGTGTTAACATATTTTTGCCATGCATTTTGTCTAAGTTCATTCAAGCGTTCCCAGACTACAGCGAGGGAAGCTTGAAACAGTTTGAGCATTTGAGGTGTTCCTATGTGTTTGTAACCCTCGCCAGTCAGCATGGACATGAAAAAAACCCAATAGCATACAGTGCCTTTTGCTTCTTTCCAAATATAGTACATAATACCCAATGTTAATACTAGACAAAGATACAGAGGTGAAGGTGATGTGTTGGAACATCTCATCCCTCAGAAAACGATACCCTGACCGACACCACAAAGTTGTGACTGAAGCGTAAAGCAGTCACAGTAACCTGCGAGTGTAACGTCATAGGCATTCCTGGGCTGACTGGCTAAACACTAGAGTTTCGTACCCAACAACAAGTGCTCTCGATTTTTAAACAGAGTCTGTGTTTAGAAGTGATAAGTGTGGACGTGTGTGTGGGTCTGTGGGTTCAACATGGCGATATACAGTGCATGTAAATGTGCCCCTTTCGTAAATTCCCTTTATGCACTGTTACATTGTGAGGCTAGCTAGCACGGTAGGCTATTGCTATAAAAGTGTAATTGTTCATTCTGATTACCGTCGTTAATAAACGAAGAACCGTTAAGAATATCTCGGATCACTTCCCAGTTTTTGGCATGCATAAAACAGCCACAAGACCTGAAAGGTCTAATAGTCTCAGTACAATACAAAGACTACTGCGCCGACAACATGCTCCTTTTTTAAAACAACCTAATGAATGTTAAGTGGGATCTTGTGTATTCCTCCGACAACCCTAACGTGAACAGCTACAACTTCTCTTGCATCTTCAATGCTTGCTTGATAAATGCTTACCCCTTAAGACTAAGTCAGTGAAAACTGTATCCATTCCCAACCCCTATATCACAAGCGAAAATAAGATAATGATAAAAGAAAAACCGCAAGCTCCAAAAGAAATTTGCATAAAGACCCAAAACTTTAGGTGATGCTTACCGAAGTATCAGAAATAGAGTAACTCAAGCAGTTAAAAATGCCAGACGTAGCTATTATACAAATAAGCTCTAGTCAGCATCAGGCGACAGTAAGAAAACCTGGAATGTCATAAATTCTATTAAGAACAGGAACACTCAGCCTGCGGCTCCCCACTCAGCTTTTATGATAAATGATTCAGTTGTAACGGAACCCTCCCTCATTACCAACCATTTCAATGAATATTTTGTTAATATTGGCAAAATGCTTGCAGAGAGCATCCCTGATCACCATGAGGAATTTAGAGCCTACCTGCAAAACTGACAGCAAAATGAGCTGTTCTTATCCCCTATCACAGCAGATGAATTACTGGCCATCATAAAAATGTCTAAAGATGCAGCAGCAGGCGAAGACAATATACTAATGAACATCATTAAGAAAGTAGACCACTTATTACTACCTGTTCTCCTACACATTTGTAACTCCTCCTTCACTAGTGGTGTCTTTCCGGATAAACTGAAAATTGCTAAAGTTCACCCAGCATATAAAAAATCTGGGGACAAAGGTCTCTTCAAGAATTACCGCCCCACATCAGTCCTCCCAGCCTTGAGTAAGATACTGGAGAAGCTAGCATGTAGTCGACTAAATTCCTTCTGCAATGTAAATAACATCTTTACAGACTCCCAGTTTAGATTTAGAGCTAGAAGGTCGACTGAGAGTGTTCTGCTATCCATTATTATTGACATCTTAAATTCCTTTGATGACAGTCACTTCACAGTCGCTATATTCTTGGACCTCCCTAAAGACTTTGATACTGTCGACCATACCATCCTCCTTTCGAAGCTTGAACATTACAGCGTTAGGGGCCTATACCACAATTGGATTTACCTCATATCTGTCCAACAGGAAGCAGTATGTCGGCTATAATAATAATCACCAATCTGACTCCTAGCCAATCTTGTATGGCGTCCCCCAAGGTTCCATTCTCGGTCCAGTACTGTTTTTGTTGTACATAAACGACATAGTACACGCCAGCACACTGATAAAATACAACTTATTTGCAGACGATAGTAATCTCTATGCAAGCAACTCAGACCTCCATTCCTTCATGAGAACTATGAGCACTGAATTGACTAAAGTCAGGACCTGGGTAATACGTAATAAACTTACCTTAAACCTTGAGAAAACACACTACACGATCTTTCACAGAAGGAAAAACTTGACCCCAGATTTGCAGGCCCTGTACCTTGGTAATACAGTCCTAAAACGCGAACAAAATACTAAATTCCTCTGAGTTATTGTTGATGAAAAACTTAACAAGAGAAACCACCTCCAAGCCAATCACAGTAAAGTCATTAAACAGTGTGGTATCATGTATCACACTCGACAGTCACTCACACTCACAACAATGAAAGAAATCTATCATGATTTTGTTTACCAACACATGATACACTGTCACACACTATGGGGGGGGGGGGGCCTCTGGCTCCTCAAAAACACAATCCCTGGTTACTGCACAAAAGAGAGTTGTACGGACAATGACCTACTTGAAAAAAAACATATTACACAAACGAAAAATTTGCTAAATTTAAAGTGTTAAAATCCGAAGATATAAAGAGCTACTGCTGTGCCCTCTTTGTTTGCAAATCTATCAATCAATTGCTTGACAATAATTATTTCCAGTTCCGGAATAATCAGAGATACAACTTAAGACACCCAAAGCTACTAAGACCACCCCCATGCGCTCCTCTCAGTCCCAGACCTCCATAAAATATCACGGTGTGAAGGTTTGTAACAACTTACCCCCACCTATCCGAGCAAATCATCTCTTCAAAAATATCTCTTGTCTAAGTATTAATATTTCTTGTAATACCTATTTTATATATATACAGTACTTGCTTTTATTTTACCATCAAAACCGTTTTATTAGAAATTATCATGTAAATAGATAAGAAATCACCATTGCAAAAAATATATTTGTCAACTAGACATAATCCTGACAGCTCTGTCCTCTTGTTCAATCTTATTACTGTACAACCTATGCTGTACTGCTTCCCCATTATATTTGTTTTTCAATTCCACTGTAATTTATGTATATACTTATAATAAAAAAAATAAAAAATAAAATAAAAATAAATAATAAAGAGATAAATTAAATAAATATTGAAGTGATATCCGTGATAAAATTTTGAGATGATCTTATTACCACCATGCTATGTGTACTATTTCAGATGTTACTAAATGTTACATAATACTTCCTTGAAATAAATGTGCAGTATATATCAGGTGCCTACTGGAGAGCTCAGGCACTCAACTGGCTCAGCCATGTTAATATTGTTATTATTATCCACTCTGTATCTGTGTTTTTCTGGCTAAATAAACTGTTTCAATTTAATTCAATTCATTTTAATTTATTTCCCTTCCTCTGTGGATGGAGTAGACAGTAGAGTATTCCTCATAAGTGTCTTTGTGGCATTCATTGACAGTGACCCCATGAGTAACAACATAACTATCACATATTTCCCCGAGTGTCTAAGTTATTGCATGCTAGCCCTATTCCCCAGTTATTCCCCTTTCCTTATTCTCCCCTCTTATAGGTTCCCAGGCCAACCCTCTGGTGGGCAGAGTGACCACAAGCAAAACCCCCACCTCCCTCAGCCACAGGATTACTTCACTGCTATGTCCAGCATAAGGACAGAACCAGACAATGTGATTTAGTTGTAGCCAGAATTTGGCTAGGATATAGACACATCTGGCAAGTTAGTGACGCTGTTCCCATACCGGAACACTCAGCATGTAAGCTTTGTAATAAACCTTTAGAGCATACACTTGAACACTATATTACTGAATGTGACACTGTCAAAGACTTCAGGCCACCTAGCTTATTGTATCATGAACTATGTAATTACTACATTGAATCAGGAGTACTTGAGGACGTTCTTGCTGTTTATCCAAAATTTGCTAACCCACACTGATAAGTCCTCAAATAGAATATGACTTTACTGTATATTAGGATGTGTCATAGGAGGGAAGATCAGCTAAAACTAATGGCCCATCACTTTTTTGGTAGATTTTAGTGTATATAAACAGAAAATAATTTCAGTTTCAATATTTTGCAACCTTTTGCTAGGTAAATTTTAGCGTGAAGTTTATCGAAAATCTAACGTACAGCTGCATTAGTGCATTACAATTAAATAGTGAACATTGCTTTCTGACTTCATTCTTTAACAACCCAACTAACAATATTTTTTTCTGTCTCAGATTCTGATGCATTTATAAGTTGATAATATTTGCGATGGCTGCTTGTGTCAGGACGAGGAACCAAAAATCCAGCCATCTCAGTCACTATCTTGGGTCTGGGAGAGAGCTCCTGAAGTCGGAGTTGCCTACATTGAGAGATGCTTTGAGATACGGTGTTTTAATCAGGCAAATCAGTGAAAAGAACCAAAGAACTTACACAAACAAAGACATTGCCAGTGATATGACCAAAGCTGTCTTGGCACAGTACACTCTGGCTAACGCTGAGTTCAAGCCTCCAGTCATAACAAGTCAGAAGAAGATTAGTGAGAGACTGCTAGCCAGTTGGGAAAAGGCCAGAGATATCTCTCTTGGGAGAGGAAAACTTGCAGTTAAGGACAGCTTTGCCAAGCAACTGGACCAGTTATTTGACATAATTACTTGCAAGTGCCCAATTGTTCTCTGTCCTGAGTTTGGATGCGATCGTGACTGTAAATCCGAGGTCCACATCTCCTGTATTTGCAAGCGTGAACTGAAGATTCCTGTGATCGAACTGGCATTTGTCAAAGCACAGAGAGAGAAGACTGGCAGTATAGGGGCTCTCATGATTTCTAGCCAAGATATTCCGGAGTCCAAGAGACAGGAGGCTGCCACAGAGAGACAGAAGAGGAGAAGAGTTGCCGAGGAAAAGAGACTTGAGAAGGCCCAGGGTGAGGTAAAAAAGGCCGATGATTGGAGTCAAGCTGATTCAGAGTTTAATGACTTCCCCATGGCTGATCCGAGTGCTGACCAGGAGAATGGTGACTTTGTCCCTAACCCAGAAAATAATGATCCCAAACCTTCCAGGCATAAGATTCGAAATAGGAAAGATATCCCGAGCATAGCTCTGGCCAGCATGCGACACCACACTGGTCTCAGAGAAACTGCAGAGATAGCAACAGCTGCCTGGATTGACGGTGGTTTGATAACACCTGATGATGTTCACCTGGTGATAGATCATAACAAAGTAAGGAGAGCTCAGGAGAAACTTGTCAGTAACCTAGAATAGGAGTTTGATAAGGGGATAAGAGAAAATGGAATCAATTGTTTGTTCTTTGATGGGAGAAGGGATGACACTAAAGTGTTCATGAAAGTTGGAGATTCTGACAAGTTGTTCCCTGCCATGGTGAAAGACGAACACTACTCCTGCTGCAGTGAACCAGGAGGGAAGTATTTGTGGCATTTCACTCCAGAGAAAGATGACATCAGGAAACCAGCTGAGATAGTGGCAGATAACATTGTGAACTGGCTCAGAGAGAGGAACGTAGACCAGACCCTGCAGGCCATTGGAGGGGACAGCACCAACACGAACACAGGGTGGCAAGGGGGGGTCATACAGTGGATAGAGCGGAAGATTGGGAGGAAGCTGGTCTGGATTGTTTGTGACCTCCACACCAACGAGTTGCCACTCAGACATCTGATCCAGGAGCTGGGTGGCAAGACTCTTTCAAACAACAGATGGTCTGGTCCTCTTGGCAAGATGCTGGACTCTGCCACTGAGTTAGAAATAAATCCGAGCTTTGAAAAAATCACAGTTGGCCCTCCACTCGTTGAGCTTGCACATACTGTCATTGACGACCTGAGTACTGACCAGTACTATGGTTACATGATTTGCAGTGCCATCAAAACTGGGGTCATGCCTGATAGACTTGCTTACCTGCAGATAGGTCCAGTCTCACATTCTAGGTGGCTCACAACGGCTCTCAGGTTCTGCAGAATTTGGGTCGCTCATCATAAACTGAAAGGTTACCAGTTTCACAACCTGAGACTTATTGTCCAATTCATCGTGAGTGTCTACTTGCCAAATTGGTTCAACACCAAGGTCAAGTCATCGTTCTCCGAAGGTCCGAGGCATGGTATCTTCCAGCTTGAGTTCCTGAGGAGTCAGCCAAGGAAGGTTGTTCAGATTGTGGAGCAGACTGTGAGGAGATCTTCCTGGTATGCTCATCCCGAGGCAGTTCTGCAGACAATGCTCTGCAGTAAGGATGAGGAGGAGAGAAGAGTGGCAGTCAAAAAGATCTTGGATATGAGACTTATGAGAGGATCTGGGCATGACGAATCAGTTGGTGACGATTCCTTCAGGGTCAGGAAGACTCCTGAAATCAATCTAGGTGCCAAGACCCTCACTGATCTCATAGATCTGGGTAACATCCAGGCTGGCAGTGAGCCCCCTCTTGCCTGCAGCCTCACCAATGTTCAAGTCAGAGCTTTCCTGGACAACCCCATGCATGTCCCTGCCTGGCCCTCGCACACCCAGAGTATAGAGCGTTGTGTACAGCAAGTGAGCGAGGCCAGCAGTCACGTGTACAGCCAGGAGAGGAGGGAAGGCTACATCCGAGCTCAGGTGGTCAGCAGGGAGGTGATGAGTAGAAACAGAAACAAGAAAGACATGTTCTCTATGGTGTTAGCAACACCGGGTCGTAGTAGTAAAACCGGTTTTTGTATTTGATAATTTTGTTTTCTAAAGGAATATTAAATTTAATAAATGTGTCAAGATCATTCGTTTCACTATTCTGGATCATTTTCATCCTAATAAATTAACCTGATACATTTACTTTACTTTAAATAAGCTATTTAGTGGTGTTGGTAAAAGGGTGGGAATACTGAATTTTCATAAGATTTCAAGTTAAAATTTACCTAGCAAAAAATGAAAACTTTTCAAATCTGAAGATATCACATGATTCTGCACATAGAACTACATCATTAATACCATGGGCCGATGTTTCAAACTCAAAAAAAAAAAAATTCGCCTCCGTATGACACACCCTACTGTATATGAACCACTGTCCTGCGTGGCAGTGAACAGTGATATCACCACATGACTCTGACCTATATATGACCTTTTAATGAATATGGTCTATTTCTTTGTGTATGAACCTCTGTCCTGCATGGCAGTGAGAAGTGATAGCACCCTCGGTGCCAAGACATGACTGAATTACTCAGAAGAGGCAAACTGTACTCCAAGCTTTGTCAATAAATTTGTTAGCCATTAAAAATCCCTCTCTCTCACTCCCTTCTTTCACCTACAGAAAGAAAGCGTAAAAATAAGAAAAAGGAATTAGAGAATGAGGAAAGAGTAAAAGTGAATAAATAGAAATAAGAACTAAAATAAAAGAACTAATACCGCATTTATTACAATGTCACTGAAGGGCTGTGTCGCTGAAGGGTTTGTCACAGAAGGGCTGTGTCACTGAAGGTTGTATTACTGAAGGGCTGTGTCACTGAAGGGCTGTGTCACTGAAGGGCTGTGTCACTGAAGGTTGTATTACTGAAGGGCTGTGGGTCACTGAAGGTTGTATTACTGAAGGGCTGTGTCACTGAAGGGCTGTGTCACTGAAGGGCTGTGTCACTGAAGGTTGTATTACTGAAGGGCTGTGTCACTGAAGGGCTGTGTCACTGAAGGGCTGTGTCACTGAAGGTTGTATTACTGAAGGGCTGTGGGTCACTGAAGGTTGTATTACTGAAGGGCTGTGTCACTGAAGGGCTGTGTCACTGAAGGGCTGTGTCACTGAAGGTTGTATTACTTAATCACTGAAGGCTGTATTACTGAAGTACCTCTTCGCGTTCCCTCCGCAAGAACCATAGTATCTCCCCCTCAAACCTCCCTTAGCACCTCTCCCAGGCATACCTTCCCAACAGCCCTCCCTCGACACTCCTCCACAGCATCCCTCTCCGGTACTCTTCCTCCTGCATCCCTACCCCAGCACCTCTTCCACAGCTGAGAAGAGTTAAGTCTCCTACCATTGGTGTTAGTGGTGGAATCACCTAATTTCTTGTGTCTAATATTCAGGTCACCCATCAGGACAGTGGGCACAGTGTGTAAAAAGTCTGGGAGATCTGTGCAACTACCAAAGTTTCCATGAAGATCTGATAATAGGACTTATACATACTTCACCAACAATGCCTCCACCAAAAAAAGGAGAAAACGTGGTCAGCATAATAAGAACAGGCAACAGCACTGCTATGATGACCCTAAACTGAAAAAAAAAACTCAGGGCTAGGGTCAGGAGGGTGGGTACGGGTTACAAACAATTTAGAACACCTCAAATGTTACAATTGTATCAAGCTTCCCTTGCTGCTGTCAGGGAACGTGTAAACGAACTCAGACAAAATGCAAGGGATACATATTTCAACAGCCTGAACCAACACACATCCCTCACAAAGCCTGGAAAGACATAAACACAATCAGAGGTAAAAACAGTAGACACGTCTCCCATCCAAACTCTCTACAAAAGTCGAATAAGCTAATAACAAAGTGGGCTCATGTGTCTAGCTATGACATGTTATTAACTAGGATGCGAAGTCTGTAGAGAGAAGTAATCTCGTTCACTTTATGCTGGGCAAACAGCACGATGAGTGTGATGTTTCACAATATTACTGAGTGGGAGCTTGACGCCGCCCTCGCCAGAGGTAAGTCTACTTCCCCTGGAGAGGACGGAGTCACCTACAATATCGTTAGACTACTAAGGCGTGTGCCGGGCAATCCATTATTGCTATTGTACAATATGAGTCATGCCGAGGGCCAACTACCCACATCAAGGACCAGCAGTATTGTTGTACGAATATCGAAACCAGAACAGCCTGATGCTTTTCGTCCCATAGCACTAACCAGCTGCCTGTGTAAAACCTTTGAGAGGATGGTTCTTGGCAGACTCTTATATAGAATCAGAGAACACATGTCTCCTAACATAAATGGCTTCACCCATGGTAAAGGCGTACATAATTGCATCACCACATTCCTAACTGTGCACCACATTTCTTGACCTAAAAGCTGCATTTGATATTGCCAATAGACAACTGATATTGTACGAACTAGCGAAAATGGTTACAGGAGGTAGACTGTTACACTGGATAAGTGGGTACCTAACCAACAGAAGGGCTGCTGCACTGTTTCAGGGTTACAAAAGTGAAATTAAAGATATGCAACTTGGTACCCCTCAAGGTGGAGTACTTAGCCTCACGTTGTTCAATATTCTTATGAATGCATTATTAAATATAATACCAGACAACCCCAGCAATATCTCAATCAGCTGTGCTGATGATAATTCCTATACATACTAAAACTCACCGTGAAATGCAAACCACCTTGAACCATGTATACGCAGCCTGTGAGAACCTCGGTCTTATTATTTCCACTGAGAAAACTAAGGTGTTCAACAAACAAGCTGGTAACCGAAAACGCGGCCCCGCCAAGTTCAAGATAGGTAACAACACTATTGACTATGTTTCTTCTTTTAAATATCTTGGTGTATCCGTCCCTAGTACCTTACCTGCCATACAACAGCTCACCCGCCAATATACTAACAGACTGAGACCTCTTAGAAGTATAGCGGGGTAAAGCCTCACTATGGTGCTAATATTAGAGTTGTTAAAACAATGTACCTAGGCTATATAAGATCTCTGATAGATTACCACGCACCAGCCGTGGTCCTTCGTGACGGGAAAGGCGTTGACAAGCTCAAGAAAATGCAGTTGACCTCTGACCCAGCTTGGAGAAGGTCGTGCCGATCGTGCTCCCGTTAGAGACCAAGGAAAATGGCCGCTTTGGATCGTTGTGTCGTGGGGGAAGAGGAGGGGAGTGTGGGGAAGGACGACCTCCTTGCCACGCTGTTAAGGCAGCTGGGGCAGTTGAGGAGTGAGGTTGACACTCTAAAGGGGGAAAATGAAGCCCTCAGGACGGAACTCCTTCAGGTAGGTGTCCTGCCTAGCAGGACACCTGCGAAGGAAGAGCGGGCGTGGAGAGTGGTTGTCTCCAAGGGGACCAGGGTCAGGCTTAGGAAAGCTGACCAGGGTGTGGAGTGCAGTAACCCTTACCAGGTGCTGCAGGAAGCTGGAGAGGAAGAGAAGAGGCAGGACGGTATGGATCAAGGAGAGAAAAGGGCAGTTGTACAAACCCTGCCCACAGGTAAGGTCGTGGTAGTTGGTGACAGCCAGGTGAGGTTTATGGATAGGGCTTTTTGTGCGAGAGATAGGAAACGTAGGACTAGGGTGTGTTTTCCTGGGGCTGGGATAGGGCATGTAGCCGAGAGGTTAGACAGAGTTTTGTCAGGGGAGGGTACCAATCCAGTAGTGTGTCTTAGTGTGGGAGGAAACGACAGAGGTAAGGTTAGGAGTGAGGAACTTTTCAAGAGGTGTAGGGAGGCGCTGGGGAAGATTAGAGATAGGGGAGGGATCCCGATAGTATGTGGTGTCTTGCCTAGAAGAGGGGTTGGTCGTGAATGGCTGTCCGGGGCAATTGCTATTAATTGCCGACTGGAAAAACATTGTGCAAACAATGGTTGGGCATTCATTGATAACTGGCAACGATTCTATGGCAACAACTACCTGCACTGTCGCGACGGAGTACACTTGTCTCGTGAGGGGGTAAAGACGTCTGCATCCCTGGAGCATGAAATTGTCACTTCGAAGGGGGTGTTTCGCCAGTAGAGAGGGGTCGGGGAAAGTGGGAGTAAAAAAACAAGCAGGTCCTGGGAAGTAAAATTAGTTGCTCAGGACAAGGGGTAAAACAGGACCAGGGAAGAGTAGGTTTAAATGTATACTATACAAACAGTAGGAGCGTTAGAAATAAAATAGACTTGCTGAGAGCGGTTGTATGTACCGAGAATGTAGACGTCATAGCAATCACCGAAACTTGGATGAATCTGGCGAGCAAAAATTTTTTATCAGAGTACCACATAGAAGGGTACAACCTTTTTTACAAGGACAGGGAAGGTAGGAAGGGGGGAGGGGTCGCACTCTTCGTCAAGGATACATTAAAATGTTGTACTAATAATTCAATAAAGGGTGAAATAGGAACCGAGTCTGTGTGGGTAGAAATCACGGAAGGAAGAGAAAAACTAATTATGGGAGTGATTTACAGGCCCCCAAGTCTTAGCAAAGAAGCAGCTCAGCCCATATGGCAGGAAATGAGTAGGGCAGCAAAATATAACAACCTATGCATTATGGGGGATTTCAACCTCAGAAATATTGACTGGGACAACATTGTAGGCGACTATGAATCTGAAGACTTCCTAGACGCAGTACAGGACAATTTTTTGAAACAACTAATTACAGAACCTACTAGAGGTGACAATATATTAGACCTAGTATTAACAAATAAAGAAAATATTATCAAAGATATCACAGTAGGGGAAGAACTAGGTAACAGTGATCACAG
This sequence comes from Homarus gammarus, assembly GCA_958450375.1. NCBI lineage: Eukaryota > Metazoa > Arthropoda > Malacostraca > Decapoda > Nephropidae > Homarus > Homarus gammarus. Next base: position 68,293 of record CAUDMG010001939.1, on the reverse strand, counting down.
AGAAATCAGGTTCACCCTAAATTGGGAAACGAAAAACAATGACAATATGGTCAGAGTTCCAAACTTTCGGTTGGCGGATTATCAGGGGTTAAGAAGGTACCTAGGTGAGGTCACCTGGGAACAGTCACGTCAGTTCCCAGTAGGAAGTGGTGAGGTCATAGATGACACAACAATTGATCATGACTATAATATATTCACCAGTATACTACATAAAGCACAAGAACAAAATATACCACACAGAAAAATTAGGTCAAATAAGAATGAGCCAAGGTGGATGACCAGAAAACTTAAACATGACATAGGAATAAAGAAAGGAATATATAAGAAATTAAAGGGAGGGGAGGAGCAGCTCAGAAACAGGTATAATGAACTATCTAGGAATGTTAAGAAAAATGTAAGGAAAGCAAAGAGAGACTATGAAATCAAAATAGCAAGAGAATCCAAGGCGAATCCCAAGGGATTTTTCCAGGTATATAGGACAAAGGTCAAGGACAAAGTTGGGCCTTTAAAGTCAGGGAGGGGAGAATTGATAAATGGCAGTGAAGACCTGAGCAAAGCATTAAACAGCTACTTCTTATCAGTTTTCACAGAAGAAATTTGCGATGAAATTCCGGAGGTGGAACTGATATTTAAGGGAAAGGAAGAAGAGAAATTAAAGAATATCACTATCAGAAAAGAGGATGTTCTTAAGAAGATAAATAAACTAAAGAACACAAAGTCCCCAGGGCCGGATGAAATTTTTCCTCGAGTCTTAAAAGAGTGTCGGGAACAGATTAGCGGACCCCTCGTAAACTTATTTACAAAATCATTAGACACTGGAGTTGTGCCAGAGTTGTGGAAACAGGCGAATGTAGTACCCATATTTAAAAAGGGAGACAGAGCATCAGCGTCAAATTACCGGCCGTTCAGTTTGACGTCAGTAGTGGGGAAATTTCTTGAATCAATTATAGCAGATAGCATCCGATCGCATCTAGAGAAAAGCAAATTAATCTACGACTCTCAACATGGGTTTTCAAAGGGAAAATCTTGTCTAACATATCTGCTAGCGTTTTTTAGGAAAGTCTTCGAGGTAGTAGATAATGACGAAAATTACGATGTTATTTACTCAGACTTTAGCAAAGCATTTGACAGAGTACCGCATCAGAGGCTTCTGAGAAAAATTAAGGCTCATGGTATCGAGGGGAAAGTTTTAAATTGGATAAAATCATGGCTCACCGATAGAACGCAGAGGGTCAGCGTAGATGGTGTTAAATCTGAGTGGGGCCGTGTGACCAGTGGGGTTCCCCAGGGGTCAGTACTAGGCCCACTCTTGTTCATAATCTACATAAACGATTTAGATACTGGGATCAGCAGTGACATAAGCAAGTTTGCGGATGACACCAAAATAGGGCGGCAAATTAATTCAGGGCAGGATACAAATGCATTACAGGAGGATCTAAATAAACTGCAGGGGTGGTCTGAAAAATGGCAAATGAAATTCAACACCAGCAAGTGCAGCGTACTTAATATTGGAAGAACAAATACTTATAATGTATACAGCCTGAACAACATCAACCTAGAGAAGTCGACTTGTGAAAGAGACCTAGGGGTACTTGTAAGCCCGGACCTACGGCCTAGAAAACAGTGCGTTAATGTTCGAAATAAGGCAAACAGAGTATTGGGTTTTATATCTAGAAGTGTAAGTAACAAGAGTGCAGAGGTCTTATTGCAACTATATCTTGCGCTAGTTAGGCCGCACCTCGATTATGCGGTTCAGTTCTGGTGCCCCTATTATAGAATGGATATAAATTCACTAGAGTCGGTGCAGCGAAGAATGACAAAAATGATTCAGGGACTTAGAAACCTTCCATATCAGGATAGGTTAAAGAAACTTAACTTGCATTCCCTAGAAAGACGAAGAGTGCGGGGAGATATGATAGAAGTATTTAAGTGGGTGAAAGGAATCAATAAAGGGGATATAGATAAAGTTCTTATAATATCCGAGCAGGATAGGACTCGGAGCAACGGATTCAAGTTGGATAAGTTTAGGTTTAGGAGGGAGATAGGAAGAAACTGGTTCACAAATAGGGTGGTGGACGAGTGGAACAAGCTTAGCAACTTTGTAGTAAGTGCGGGAACTCTGGAAAGTTTCAAAAGGAGGCTAGATAGATTCATGGATGATAGAGAGTGGTAGTAACTCTCGACAGGAGCTGCCATGCACAGGCCAACCGGCCTATTGCAGACTCCTTATTTTCTTATGTTCTTATGTTCTTATGAGATGTATCAAGTGAAACATGTATTTGGAGCAAGTAACAAGATCACTAGATTACAAGATTTTGTAACCGCTAGATTAAGGTTAGGATAAAAGTACCTCTGGCAGTATGTTCTTCGAGCAGATGTAGACAAGACTAAATGTAAAGTGTGTGGCCAGACATATAGCCACACACTTGAACACTACGTCCTCGACTGTGTGAAGGTAAAACCTTTTAGGGACAGGTCCAAGCATACTGCGTGTGAAATGGCACAACACCTCATCTCTAATGGCAAGATAGCCTACATATTAAGATTGTATCCACTTTTTTGCACTTAGTAACTATATCAGCTCTCATGTACAGAACCAAATACACAATGTGCTTGGATACCTCTCACGCAAATGTGAATAACAAAGTGTGCGGCCAGACATACTGCCTCACACGCATGTACTCACGCTTTTGTGAATAAGTTACCCTTTATGTATAGAACTAAACAAATAATGTATTTGAAATACTGTGTATCATTCAGTCCCATAATATCCTGACAACGGGGGTTAATTATTATGACCCGTTGTAAACTCTACTCTGTGGGTGTGGGTGTGGGTGTGGGTGTGGGGTGCACAATAAAGTAGCCGCTGTAAGCGGCAAACTCAAAATCAATCTTCCACAGCACTCCTTCACAGCACCCCTCCCCGGTGTAAGAGGCCAGATTATACTTCCTGACTATTTTAACCCCAAGGGTTAAATTGGCCTAGGCTGTTTTACACTCCCCCAGGCCAAAATAAACCCCAATACTTCAAGGGAATTTGAAATACATGTTGAGTTATGAAGTCGGCTAATGAGATGCCGATTCAGTAAATTGTTGTTGACATGGTTTCGAAACGCATGTTGGGGCTTAATTTAGTTTTATATTTAGTATAGAGTCTTATGTGCGTCGATCATGATGACGTCATTAACAGACTTTAAATTTCTCACAGCTCATCAAACTTCCGCAGCAGCGTTCGATCCTATACCTTGTGTTTTTTCTCGATTTATATCTTTCTGTTCAACAATCGAATATCACATCTGTAAGGGTTGATGTCACATGGCTGCCTCCAATTCGTTTCGATCTGATGGTTCCCAGTGGTTCCCAATGAATCAGCAATTGAATTCTCGGAACGTGTAACAGCTCTCGAGTTACAGCTAATACAATTTTTTTTCGGAATCGTGTGGTAAAATTTGATTATAAATTCAACAAGCTAATATCCGCAGCACTGCTGAGTATCTGGGATCATTGTTCTACATAGTAATGAAAGTCTCATTCCACTGGTACGAGTTAAAAAACATAAAAACTCGATTTCGGCAGTTTTGGGGAACATACTGCCTAAAAACGAAAGAAGGATTGGCTATAAGTAAAATATATGTCTCCGAAGCAAAATATTTATGTTTAATCATGTTCTGACTTTCATGCTGATACATTACCGTTGAGACGTTGAGACGCTGTCTCAATTATTTTTCAAAATAGAATTTAAATGCTAAAAAAATCGATTCCAGGGAAGTAAAAAAATATTGCATTTTTTCGAATCTTCAAAATCGTTTGATTTCACAAAATAAATTTAAATATTTTTGTACCAGGTTCGCACCATGTCTCTTTGCTGTGAGTTCAAGTGTATATTGAAGCTTTATTCATAGGAAATTTTACAAACTATATTATTCATTACGCTTATTAATAAGCCACGGATATTTTAATATATCAACATATAGATCAGATGTATCTATAAAAAAATTCAGGCCTTAATTTAAATGACTCCACATAATCATTGCGCATGAAAGGTGAGACACAGTTATTTGGTCTATCTTTCTGCTTGTTTGAACGTAGATCCTGACAAATTTTTGGAGGAGAGTCAATTATTCGGTTAATATCATCCAGTAATTTCGATCTATTTCTAGGTAATTGGGACATTTCATCACCCTTCTGCACTCTCCATATGTATCTACAGTTACACTACTGTAGTTTAGCAGTTTTATCAATCTTGATTCTTCTTTGTTACAGACAGAATCTTAGGCATAAAAACTGTATAGAATTATTAAATTTTGCCAAAATAATGTGCAAATTCGGGGGAGGGGTGATATAACGACTTGTTGGTTTGAAAAGAGGCGCGAACAACAAAGAGGGTTAATAATCACTCCTTAGTCTAAATGAAGTAACGGTAACTGCAGTCGTAATCAGCTGGTGCGTGGCCCGGTTCAGCTGATTGAGAGGTATATTTTGGCTTTGGGGGAGGTTATTCCAGCCTAGGCCGAAGAAACCCTCGTGGTGGTATACTGTATAGCCGAGGACCAAATAAACCCTGGGTTAAATGGGTTAAATTGAGTTGGCCCATTTTAACCCCGGGGCTACTTTGGCTGGGGTTTAGTCTAGCCTGCTACACCGGTACTCCTCCACCAGCATCCCTACCCCACCACCTCTTCCCCAGCACCTCTTCCCTCAGCACTGCTTCCCCAGTACACGAGGAGCAGAAAAAATAAAGAGTGGAGTGCTCGAGTTACATCACGCACATCTCCAACACCAACAGCAAGGTCTTCGCATTTAATAGTTTTTTTTTTTGTTATGGCAGAAGATAATTATTTGGGTTTCAGAAAGTGGAGATGGCAACGTCTGTCAGAACCTGAGTGGGCAAATATTGGAAGAGTGAGAGCAGTTGCAGAACGGGAGTAATGGCAGAACGGGAGTAGTGGTAGAACGGGAGTAGTGGCACAACGAGAGCAGTGGCACAACGAGAGCAGTGGCAGACCGGGAGTAGGCAGAGTAGGAGCAGTTACAGAACGAGAGCAGTAGCAGAATGGGAGCAGTGACAGAACGAGAGCAGTGGAAGACCGGGAGCAGTGGCAGAACGAGAGCAGTGGTAGACCGGGAGTAATGGCAGAGTAGGAGCAGTTACAGAGCGAGTGCAGTGGCAGACCGGGAGCAGTGACAGAACGAGAGCAGTGGAAGACCGGGAGCAGTGGCAGAACGAGAGCAGTGGTAGACCGGGAGTAATGGCAGAGTAGGAGCAGTTACAGAGCGAGTGCAGTGGCAGACCGGGAGCAGTGACAGAACGAGAGCAGTGGTAGAACGAGAACTGTGGCAGACCGGGAATAATGGCAGAGTAGGAGCAGCTACAGAACGAGAGCAGTGGCAGACCGGGAGCAATGACAGAACGAGAACAGTGGAAGACCGGGAGCAGTGACAGAACGAGAGCAGTGGCACACCGGGAGCAGTGGCACACCGGGAGCAGTGGCAGACCGGGAGCTGTGGCACACCGGGAGCAGTGGCAGACCGGGAGCTGTGGCAAACTGGGAGCTGTGGCAGACCGGGAATAGTGGCAGAGAGGGGACAATGAAAGAACAGAAGTATAATGGCTGAAATGAAGTAGTGATCAAGAGGGAAACAGGAGTGGAAGAAGGTGTCGAACGTAGCCCTAGTAGGTGAGAGAACACACCAGTATCGAACATAATTAATGAGGCACAGCGGTGGGAGAACAGAGTTAGAGGAGCACAGCGGTGGGAGAAAAGAGATAGAGGAGCAAAGCGGTGGGAGAACAGAGTTAGAGCAGCACAGTGGTGGGAGAACAGAGTTAGAGGAGCACGGTGGTGGAAGAAAAGAGTTAGAGGAGCACAGCGGTGGGAGAACAGAGTTAGAGGAGCACAGCGGTGGGAGAAAAGAGATAGAGGAGCAAAGCGGTGGGAGAACAGAGTTAGAGGAGCACAGCAGTGGGATGAACAGAGTTAGAGGAGCACAGTGGTGGGAGAACAGAGTTAGAGGAGCACGGTGGTGGAAGAACAGAGTTAGAGGAGCACAGCGGTGGGAGAACAGAGTTAGAGGAGCACAGCAGTGGGATGAACAGAGTTAAAGGAGCACAGCGGTGGGAGAACACAGTTAGAGGAGCACAGCGGTGGGATGAACAGAGTTAAAGGAGCACAACGGTGGGAGAACACAGTTAGAGGAGCACAGCGGTGGGATGAACAGAGTTAAAGGAGCACAACGGTGGGAGAACACAGCTAGAGGAGCACAGCGGTGGGATGAACAGAGTTAAAGGAGCACAACGGTGGGAGAACACAGCTAGAGGAGCACAGCATGGGGGAGAACAGAGTTAGGGGAACACAGTGGTGGGAGAACAGAGTTACAGGAGCAGAGCGATGGGAGAGCAAAGTTAGAGGACCATAGCGGTGGGAGAACAGAGTTAGAGGAGCACAACGGTGGGAGAACAGAGTTAGAGGAGTACAGCGATGGGAGAACATAGTTAGAGGAGCACAGCGGTGGCAGAACAGAGTTTGAGGAGCACCCCGGTAGGAGAACATAGTTAGAGAACCACAGCGGTAGGAGAACAGAGTTAGAGGAGCACAGAGGTAGGAGAACATAGTTAGAGGAGCACAGCGGTAGGAGAACATAGTTAGAGGAGCACAGCGGTAGGAGAACAGAGTTAGAGGAGCACAGCGGTGGGAGAACAGAGCTAGAGGAGCACAGAGGTGGGAGAATAGAGTTAGAGGAGCACAGCAGTGGGAGAACAGAGTTAGAGGCGCACAGCGGTGGGAGAATATAGTTAGAGGAGAACAGCGGTGGGAGAACAGAGTTAGGGGAGTACAGCGGTGGGAGAATAGAGTCAGAGGAGCACAGCAAGAACAGGGTTAGAGGAGCACAGCGGTAGGAGAACAGATTTAGAGGAGCACAGCGGTAGGAGAACATAGTTAGAGGAGCACAGCGGTGGGAGAGCAGAGTTAGAGGAGCACAGCGGTAGGAGAACATAGTTAGAGGAGCACAGCGGTAGGAGAACAGATTTAGAGGAGCACAACGGTGGGAGAACAGAGTTAGAAGAGCACAGCGTTAGGAGAACAGAGTTAGAGGAGCACAGCGGTGGGAGAACAGAGTTAGAGGAGCACAGCGGTGGGAGAACAGAGTTAGAGGAGCACAGCAGTGGGATGAACAGAGTTAAAGGAGCACAGCGGTGGGAGAACACAGTTAGAGGAGCACAGCGGTGGGATGAACAGAGTTAAAGGAGCACAACGGTGGGAGAACACAGTTAGAGGAGCACAGCGGTGGGATGAACAGAGTTAAAGGAGCACAACGGTGGGAGAACACAGCTAGAGGAGCACAGCGGTGGGATGAACAGAGTTAAAGGAGCACAACGGTGGGAGAACACAGTTAGAGGAGCACAGCATGGGGGAGAACAGAGTTAGGGGAACACAGTGGTGGGAGAACAGAGTTACAGGAGCAGAGCGATGGGAGAGCAAAGTTAGAGGACCATAGCGGTGGGAGAACAGAGTTAGAGGAGCACAACGGTGGGAGAACAGAGTTAGAGGAGTACAGCGATGGGAGAACATAGTTAGAGGAGCACAGCGGTGGCAGAACAGAGTTTGAGGAGCACCCCGGTAGGAGAACATAGTTAGAGAACCACAGCGGTAGGAGAACAGAGTTAGAGGAGCACAGAGGTAGGAGAACATAGTTAGAGGAGCACAGCGGTAGGAGAACATAGTTAGAGGAGCACAGCGGTAGGAGAACAGAGTTAGAGGAGCACAGCGGTAGGAGAACATAGTTAGAGGAGCACAGCGGTAGGAGAACGGAGTTAGGGGAGCACAGCATGGGGAAGAACAGAGTTGAAGGAGCACAGCGGTAGGAGAACGGAGTTAGAGGAGCACAGCGGTAGGAGAACATAGTTAGAGGAGCACAGCAGTGGGAGAACAGAGTTAGAGGAGCACAGCGGTAGGAGAGCGGAGTTAGGGGAGCACAGCATGGGGAAGAACGGAGTTAGAGGAGCACAGCGGAAGGAGAACAGAGTTAGAGGAGCACAGCAGTGGGAGAACAGAGTTAGAGGAGCACAGCGGTAGTAGAACAGCAGTGGGAGAACAGCAGTGGGAGAACAGACTTACTGAAGCACAACGGTAGGAGAACGGAGTTAGGGGAGCACAGCATGGGGAAGAACAGAGTTGAAGGAGCACAGCGGTAGGAGAACGGAGTTAGAGGAGCACAGCGGTAGGAGAACATAGTTAGAGGAGCACAGCAGTGGGAGAACAGACTTACTGAAGCACAACGGTAGGAGAGCGGAGTTAGGGGAGCACAGCATGGGGAAGAACGGAGTTAGAGGAGCACAGCGGAAGGAGAACAGAGTTAGAGGAGCACAGCAGTGGGAGAACAGAGTTAGAGGAGCACAGCGGTGGGAGAACAGAGTTAGAGGAGCACAGCGGTAGGAGAACATAGTTAGAGGAGCACAGCGGTGGGAGAACAGAGTTAGAGGAGCACAGCGGTAGGAGAACATAGTTAGAGGAGCACAGCGGTAGGAGAACAGAGTTAGAGGAGCACAGCGGCAGGAGAACATAGTTAGAGGAGCACAGCGGTGGGAGAACAGAGTTAGAGGAGCACAGCGGTAGGAGAACATAGTTAGAGGAGCACAGCGGTGGGAGAGCAGAGTTAGAGGAGCACAGCGGTAGGAGAACATAGTTAGAGGAGCACAGCGGTAGGAGAACCGAGTTAGAGGAGCACAGCGGTAGGAGAACAGAGTTAGAGGAGCACAGCGGTAGGAGAACAGAGTTAGAGGAGCACAGCGGTGGGAGAACAGAGTTAGAGGAGCACAGCGGTGGGAGAACAGTGTTAGAGGAGAACAGCGGTGGGAGAACAGAGTTAGAGGAGCACAGCGGTGGGAGAACATTGTTAGAGGAGCACAGCGGTAGGAGAACAGAGTTAGGGAAGTACAGCGGTGGGAGAACAGAGTTAGAGGAGCACAGCGGTAGGAGAACATAGTTAGAGGAGCACAGCGGTAGGAGAACAGAGTTAGGGAAGTACAGCGGTGGGAGAACAGAGTTAGAGGAGCACAGCGGTGGGAGAACATTGTTAGAGGAGAACAGCGGTGGGAGAATAGAGTCAGAGGAGCACAGCGAGAACAGGGTTAGAGGAGCACAGCGGTAGGAGAACAGAGTTAGAGGAGCACAGCGGTGGGAGAACAGAGTTAGAGGAGCACAGCGGTGGGAGAACAGAGTTAAGGGAGCACAGCGGTGGGGAAATAGAGTTAAGGGAGCATAGTGCTCAGAGAACAGAGTTACGGGAGCACAGGATTTGCAGGTATCTGTATTAAAATAAAGGATCGAAAACAAATTTATTTGGACCATTTTCTTTAGGTGGGGAGGGAGCGCTGGAGGCTGAGGTTAGGACATGACCAACAAGGGCTTACGTTTCAAGTCAAGATAATGACAGGTAAAGGGGACATTAACGAAGGGGAGGGATATCAGTCAAGGAAGAAAGGATGGTAACTAAGTGGATGGTTACTGAGAATGGATGGAGAGGGGGAGGGGGTGGGAAGAAGTGATACACCAAGAACAGATGGGGAGGAAGACAATGTGTCACGGATGCCTGGATGGATATTATATTAACTTTTGTGTTTCTTAATTTCTTACCGTCGAGATCGATACCTTCGCACTGGTTACTTACAGGAGATTATGGTGTATCTATGTAGAAATTCACTCCACCACCCGACATTCCATGTGATTTATACTTCATAAATGATGATTTAATGAGTTCCAGTAATTTACAACATCCATCTAATATTGGTTATACTTTGTTATTTCGTATCAGTCATCACCTTCAGATACGGGTACTTACAATTATTTGGCAAGCTTCCATCAATGATTTACAATTTGCAAGGATATAGGAGTCACTCACATTCACGCCGTAATAAAATAAAATTTCTAAAGAGGGAATTTTCAACTCGGGGACACATATATGATTACTCTACTATGGGTATGACTTAACAGAGCCTAATTCTTCAAGTGATGCATTCACCGCCAGCCTGGATCGGTCTTGTTGCAACCAGGCTTCCACACGTGATCTTTCCACGGGGAATAACAACCTTGGGTTGGCACACTTAGTCTCATGTCACTAACAGTCCATAGGATGGGGTTGCAGTAAAGAACTCTATGTAGCGTCCCATTCCCTTCAAGAAGGGGACGGTGAGGACGTCTTAACTAACCCATTGTTTAGACTTTAGTATATACTAACTAAAATGTGTGTTTTGTGGTATGAGACACGATGAACAGTACATCACTGTCTCAATCGACCCTACAGAGTGGCTAACATACCACTAATGGAATGTGATGTCTAGTCACGGCTCGCCGGGTGTGTTATCCCTAGTAAAACAAACATTTGGAGTAGGGTTGCGTGGTAGGCCAACGCAACTTATGACACAAGGATATGAGAACATAAGAACATAAGAACATAAGAATGAAGGAAACTGCAGCGGACCTATTGACCCATACTGGGCAGTCCCGTTTACACCCAACCCCTATTGCGCATTTAAGCATCAAACCTATGTTTGAAGCTATCCAGCGTATTCGAGTTAATGATGATATTTGGTAACTTGTTCCATTCATCCACTATTCTGTTTCCAAACCAGTGTTTACCTATTTCGCGCCTAAATCTAAATTTGTCTAATTTAAAACCATTGTTACGAGTTCGCTCCTGGTTGGATAGTTTAAGTACCTTTGTAATGTCCCCTTTGTTTAGCCCTGACTTCCATTTATACACCTCTATCAAGTCGCCCCTCGCTCTACGTCTCTCAAGGGAGTGCAAATTAAGATGCTTTAACCTGTCTCTAGACTCAAGGTTCCTAATGCCCGGGATTAGTCTTGTTATTTTCCTCTGAATTCTTTCCAAGGATTCCATATCCATTCTGTAGGACGGTGACCAGAACTGACCTACCTAATCCAGGTGAGGTCTCACAAGCGCAAGATATAGTCGTAAAATGGCCTCGCTAGTCTTGTAACTAACACTCCTTTGTATGAACCCAAGTACTTTATTAGCCTTGTTACGAGCAAAAACACATTGTTTACTTGGCTTAAGGTTCCTACTTATCATTACTCATAACTCTCTCTTTCAGTCGGATTTCTCAATGGCATCATTGTTCATCTGGTAACTGGTTTCCCTGTTTACATCTCCTATACTGAGTACTTTACATTTGTCCATGTTGAATTTCATTTGCCATTTTCCAGACCTTTCTGAAAATTTGTTTAGATCCTCTTGTAGCTTTGCGGAGTCCTCGTCAGATTTAATAACACGTACTATTTTAGTGTCATCAGCAAATTTACTTATGTTGCTGTCTATGCCGATATCTATGTCGTTTATGTATATAATAAATAATATTGGTCCACGTACTGAGCCTTGGGGAACTCCACTAGTGACGTTGCTCCAATGGGATTTAGTGCCGTTAATATGCTCACTCTCTGTTTCCTGTCCTGTAACCACGCCCTAATCCATTTAAGGATATTTACCTATGATGCCATGTGCTTCTACCTTTCTAATTAGTCTTTCGTGGGGGACTCTGTCGAAGGCTTTGCTAAAGTCGAGATATACCACATCATAATTGTGCCCCTCGTCTACCGTTTCGAAAACTGATGAAAAGAATGTCAATAGATTAATTAGACATGAATGCCTTCTTGTGAAGCCATGCTGGGAATCATTGATCAATTGGTGCTTCTCCAGGTGATTTCGAATAGAGTTTGAAATGATTGCTTCCAGTAATTTGCCGACTATTGATGTTAGACTGATTGGACTGTAGTTAGAGGATAGTGATCTATCCCCCTTCTTGAGAATCGGTATCACATTCGCTATCCTCCAGGATTCTGGTACTACACCTGTTTTTAAGGACATGTTAAACAACTTTGCTCAAGGCATACTAAGCTCTTCCTTACATTCTTTTAATACTCTGGCAAATATCACATCGGGACCAAGTGACTTATTAGGCTTTAGTTTGTCTATTTGCTTACTAACATCGTTACTAGTCACTACTATCTCGTTTAATTTGTTTTCTTCACTATCTCTGAATAGAGTCGGTGCCTCGGGTATCATGTTTAAATTTTAGGTGGTGAAAACTGTTGAAAAATATTTATTCAGATTATTGCTCATTTCTCCGTCTTTATCAGTTAGCTAGCCAGTATCTTTTTCTTTTTTTTTTTATTTATGGTAATTAGCTCATCCGGGCACAGGTCAAACGACCCATAACGGAGCCTGGGGTCGAAAAAAAAGAACGGAAACAAATTGTAAATATAGAAAAAAAAAGGTTATACTGTATTAATCTACACCACGAAGATGCCGGAAAACCAGCTATTTAAAGTGAGACAGATTGTAAGAGCGTGGAAACACAGAAGAAGGCAGAGCATTCCACAGTTTGGCTGTGTGAGGAAAGAAGGAGGTACTATAACGGATTATTCTCGTGTGACCGACATCCACAGAGAAATGGTGGGCACCGCGGGCAAAACGTGTGCTACGAACCCACGGCCTTGCCGGCGGTACACAGGATGCCAAATCCACCGAACATTGCCCGTTAAAGTACCTGTAAAAGAGAGAGAGTGAAGCAACATTGCGGCGAAGAGAAAGGGAAGAGAGATTGTCGACTAAAGGAGGAGAGTTAATAAGACGAAATGCCTTTGATTCTACCCTATCTAACAGTTGGACAGAAGAAGAGCCACCCCAGATATGAGAGCAGTACTCCAAGTTAGGACGAATGAATCCCTTATATACTTGGAGCAACTGCTCAGGAGTGAAGTAGCTGGGGCATCTGTACAGCATTCCCAACTTTAGGGAAGCAGCTTTAGTTATACTAAGGATGTGTGATTTCCAGGACATATTGGAGGAAATGGTGAGGCCTAACATATTTATTTCAGAATTTGGGAGGATAATAGCGTCCTGAAATGTAATTGATGGGAGATCGTCGAATTTACAAAGTCTAATTGGTAAATATCGAGTTCTATTACTATTGAACTTAACCAAGTTTTTACCTCCCCATTCAGTGATGCTGCACAGATCCGCGTTGATAGAAGTAATGATATCAGTTCTAGAAACAGATCAAGTTTGAGAGTTAGGAGGAAGGGGAAAATGTGAGGAAGAGTGAAGAGTAGAATCATCAGCGTAAGAATGGATAGAATTAGTTGTAGTGTGGAGTAAAACATTGATAAAAAGAAGGAAGCGAGTTGGTGAAAGAACAGAACCCTGTGGGACGCCACTACTGGTAGAGAAAGAGCGAGAAATCGATCCCTCGACGACAACTGCCATGGATCGGTTCTCAAGGAAACTAGAGATGAGAAAACAAAGTGGGGGAGAAAACCAAAAGAGGGAAGATTAGATAGCAAAGACTTGTGCCATACCCTGTCAAATGCTTTGGAAATGTCGAGAGCCACGACAAAAGTTTCCCCATAATCCCTAAGAGAGGATGACCAAAGATGGGTGCAATAGGAGAGCAGATCACCAGTAGATCTCGCCTGGCGAAAGCCTTACTGGTGATCCGACAAAACAGAAAGGCGTTCAAGGTGACGGAGAAAATGGGAGTTCAAGATAGTCTCGAAAATCGTAGAGAGGGATGAAGTATGGAAATGGAGCGATAGTTAGAGACGTTAGAATGGTCACCCTTCTTCGGGATGGGCTGAACCAAGGCATGCTTCCAAGAAGAAGGAAAAGTTTGGGTTTTTGAGGCAAAGGCGAAAGAGGCGAGCAAGCACAGGGGCCAGGGTTTCAGCACACTCCCTCAAAACACGAGGGGGTATTCCGTCCGGTCCATGCGCATTACTCACATCCAACCTGGATAACACACTGGCAACCCTGCGAGTGGAGATTATAGGAAAGTGCATAGGTTCAGTAGGAGGTGCAGGGGTAGGAGGGATAGAGTGGGAATCGTCTAAGGAGCAATTGGAGGAGAATAAGGTGCCAAAGAGGTTGGCTTTGTCAGGAGGAGAGTTGGCTATAGTGTTATTGGGACGGAAGAGGGGAGGAAAAGAAGGCGTGCAGAAGTTGTTACAGATTTTTTTAGTTAAGGATGAGAAGGATTTACTAGAGGAAGAATTAGTCAGGACAGCGGTCTTTCTTTTAATAAAATTCCGCTTGCCCCTATGAAGAATAGCCTTACAACGATTCCTAGAAGTAATGAAAGAGGTTTGGGTAATAGGAAAAGGAGATAGTTTCATAGCTCGATATGCCCTATCTCTCACCCTGCAAGCAAGAGAGCAGGAGCAATCAAACCATGATTGCAATGTGAAAGTTTTGGTAGAAGATGGGATAAATGCACTCATACCGCCCTGTATAACCCCAGCAATGTTGTCAGCACATACCGAGGCATCCTGAGTGGAAAAGCAACATTCATCCCAAGGAAAGTCCGTGAAGAATTCTCGCAAGGATTGCCAGCTTGCCCTCCGATAGTCCCATAGTTGATGTTTAGATACATTTGGTAGAATCCTCTGGGGGTTTGTCTTCGCCTTCCTTGCTATCCTTACCTCATTATTCCTCTTAGCTTTCCTTATCTCGGTTTTAACCCTACTCGCCAATACCTTATATTAATCCCAGAAGTAAATGTCGCCACGATTTATTCTTCTACCTATAGCCTTCCTTTGGCCAATAGTGTTCTTTAAATAATTATTAATCCATTTAGGTCCATTGTTGTCTGAGTTGAGTTTTTTGTGTGGTATGTTCTGCCTTTGTGCATTAAGTAACTCATTATTTAAATTGTCGTGGAACTCGGCAATTTCAGATCTCGTCAAGTCTCCTGGTACGGTGAGGTCGCCTCTGTGGGTACGTTGAGTGAGGTCACCTCATGTGAGGTCACGTAGCTCACCCCCAAGTGCGACACCCCCTCTCTCAACTGCCTCTTCAAACTATCAAAGTTTGCCCTTCAGAAATGTGGGACTCTTAAGGTGACAAGCAAAAGAGTTTATTTGTCAAGTAAATGAAACACTCGAGGGAGGAGATCCTGGCAATGCTTTTAGGACTGGGTATAATTTTCATCTCACCATTTAAATAATACTGTACTCTTAGCATTTAAAGAAAAATATTTGTTACCTGGGGAAGAGACAACTAATGCCAAGTCAGATGTGTTCTTACACTTCATTTTTGTCATTATCTTTCTTTCTTTCTTTCTTTCTTTCTTTCTTTCTTTCTCTCTCTATCTATCTATCTATCTATCTATCTATCTATCTATCTGTCTGTCCGTCTGTCTGTCTGTCTGTCTATCTATCTGTCTGTCCGTCTGTCTGTCTGTCTGTCTATCTGTGTGTCTGTCTGTCTGTCTGTCTGTCTGTTTGTCTGTCTGTCTGTCTGTCTGTCTGTCTGTCTGTCTTATTGCTGAGCCATGGATATTTTAAGCATCTTCATTTCTTCTGAGGGAGACATTCAGTGCTAATTCGGGTTTTTTTCATTGTTGTTCTTCATCTTTTCTGTTCTTGTTTATTATTGTTGTTCTTGCTGTCAATTATGTTTTTGTTGTTAACATAAGAACATAAGAACATAAGAATGGAGGAAACTGCAGCGGGCCTATTGGCCCATACTGGGCAGTCCCGTTAACACCCAACCCCTATTGCTCATATAAGCATCCAAACTATGTTTGAAGCTATTCAGGGTATTCCAGTTAATGATGATAGTTGGTAACTTGTTCCATTCATCCACTACTCTGTTTCCAAACCAGTGTTTACCTATTTCACGCCTAAATCTAAATTTGTCTAATTTAAAACCATTGTTACGAGTTCGCTCCTGGTTGGATAGTTTGAGTACCTTTGTAATGTCCCCTTTGTTTAGTCCTGACTTCCACTTATACACCTCTATCAGGTTGCCCCTCGCTCTACGTCTTTCGAGGGAGTGCAAATTAAGATGCTTTAACCTGTCTTTATAATCAAGGTTCCTAATGTCCCGGATTAGTCTTGTCATTCTCTTCTGGATTCTTTCTAAGGATTCTATATCCATTCTGTAATACGGTGACCAGAACTGAACTGCGTAATCCAGGTGTGGTCTCACAAGTGCAAGATACAGTTTTAGGATGACCTGGCTAGTCTTGTAACTAACACTCCTTTGTATGAACCCAAGTACTTTATTAGCCTTGTTAAGAGCAAAACACATTGTTTTCTTGGCTTAAGGTTCCTACTTATCATTACTCCTAAATCTCTCTCGGAGTCGGATTTCTCTATGGCCTTGTTGTTCATCTGGTATCTGGTTTCCCTGTTTACATCTCCTATACTGAGTACAGTACTGTACAGTGCAGCACAGCACTGTACAGTACAGTACAACACAGTAAGGTACAGCACAGCACAGAACTGTACTGTACAGCAATACCCCGATTTATGCGGTTTCGCTTTACGGGATTCTGCATTTACTGGGTACCTCGCCAGAACAGGAATTTCATTTTATGCGGTGCATCTTGTACTCATACACGGGGGTAAAGTATAATTTTTTATTTAGCTCATAAAATTCATACAAATTACCCAGCCAGAATATAATTTACATTGCTGGAATTCTTACAATATGATGACCATTTTAATATATACATCATGGATTTTACATTAGACATACAAATTTTAGATCTAATGTAATAATTTGGTTTACACAAAGCAAATATTTTATCTTTTGTGCAAAATATATGAAGTTTACATTCAAAATATTCCTTGACCTGCAAGGAATCCAGAAATGTCAATTATATTATCCTAACTTTAGTCTGAGGTATTATTTATTACTCTACGTTAAAATCTAGTGTTTTCACCCAAACATTTCTCAGAGAGGTAGGGGCCTGTGAGCTGGGAAGAGGGGGGGGGGGGGAGGGATTTGAGTCCATTATTTGAATGGACATTAACCTGGCGACTGTATTTCTCTTAAATATTAATTGTGTGTGCATACCATCATAAAATTAAAATGTTATTTTTACTACAACATAGGTATTGTGTCGAAAAAAGTGGAGTTTGGGGGTCGGGCCAGTCTCTATTGAAATTAATCCCATATGTTCTGTTGTTCACTTTATGCGGTTTTCACTTTCCGAGGTACCCCTTGGGTTCAATTGACCGCGTAAATCGGGGTACCACTGTACTGTACTGTACAGTACAGTACAGTACTTGCTCTATACACAAATCTACTGTGTTACCTGATACAAGTTTATTTTCTCCAAAGTCTAACACTGACTCTTGTGGTTTTGTTAATATGTTTCAGGATATTAACCTGCAGGTTCAAGAGCTACAGCTGTGTCTCACCAAGAACACAGTACGTTGGAAACACAGCTTCTTGTCCAAATAGCAGTTAGTACTTAGATGGGTGACTGCCTGGCCACCACATGCTGCTGGCTTAAAGACTCTACTAGAAATAATTATCTCCTGGCTTTGTTTGTCAGCTGTCCTTGGTCAAATTGTCTGAATATTATCTTTAACCTCATCAATATATGGCTGACAATGACTGTCCACGTCTACTTAAACAGAAAAGGATTTAAATTATAAACTCAGATACTTAATCACCATGTATAGTAGTGCAGAACCTTAATATGAATTTTTAACCATACTTTTGTAAAAGTACTAAAATTTTTAGTACTTTTTAAAAAGTTGATACTCATAAATGTTACTTGAGTACAGTACAGTACTCAAGTAACATTATTTGGTATTATTGCGCTTACACGCAGTTCATTCCTACCACTAATCTATTATCATATTCTAATAAGACGTCTAATTATAAGATAATTTTCGTCTATTACATTACCGGCGGAAATGTATAATAACGGAAATAGCACATCCAAAATTTTCTCTATTTTCTTCCATTAATCTTCCACCATTATCGTCTGCCTCTCCTCCAACAGTGGTGTCTCCTGCGTCTCCTTCATAAATCATTACACGTTCCCATACACGTCACGCGGCCAATAAAAAGCGTTTTTGGTTTTACAATCAATTAAAATGATATTTGGTTTAATTCGCGGTATATTTGGCCCAATCAAATTAGAGTTTTATTTTGGGTCTCATATTTCGAAATTCAAGTTCAGTTCCGACCGTGGAAGTCTGCGAGTTTTGGAAAAAAAACGAAGAAACTGTAGCATTTTTTCGATCACATGGTGTTTTTCCAACCTCAGGTAAGTGTACTAAGAGCAAGACAATGTAAATATCGCAAAGACCAACATGTGTGGCGTTGGGTAAGAATCTCAGAATCCAACAGCGAAGAAAAACCTGGCCAATAAGGTAAGAAATAGGTGATTCCATCATATGGTGAGAGTCAGTTAGGTTAGGTTAAGTTAGGTTTGTTTTTTGTTTTTCTCGTGTTTTTTTTTTTGGGGGTATTTTGCCATGATTTTTTTTTTCGGAAAAAGTCCAACTAAAAAAAATCGATAAAAAAAGCCCGGTTAATTTCCGCCATAAATGAAGGTCATATTCGGTCTAAACAAATACACTGTAAAAATATATTTTTGACTTTCAAACAGAGAACGGTGTAAATTTACCCATTATTTCATTACTGTGCTACAAACTACGTCTCTTACGGGAACATAAACAAACCAATTTTAACTCCATCGGGAATCACCATTTAATGAAGTTTTTGTATAATATAACTTAAGTCTGTAAAACACAACTGGCAGGTCTAAGGCAACATTTAATTGGTCTAGGAAGGTGTTATAATGACCTCATCACATGGAACTGTTAAATAATGTAAAACAAAACAGTTACTTGGCTTAAGAGACACAAATATTTAGGCCATGAGAGCTGCTCCTACCTTGTGAGGCAGCGGCAGTCAAGAGAATATAACAGTGTCCACTATATAACACAGTGACCAGTTTTAATAATAGTTTTATAGGACCACGGCCATACATAATGTTAACTTACCACGGGGGAGAGAGGAAGGCCCACAAATTAACATCTACTCACAAAATTAACAAAAATAAACAAGACGGCCACGTCGGTTGCTGTTGACGCTCATATTGTTGCTACTATTGTTGTTGTTGTTGTTGCTCTTAATATTGTTATTATTATTGTTGATGTTGTTGCTGTTGCTGTTGTTGTTGATGTTGTTGTTGCTCTTAATATTGTTATTATTATTGTTGATGGTGTTGTTGTTGTTGTTGTTATTGTTGTTGTTGTTGTTGTTGTTGTTGTTGTTATTGTTGTTGTTGCTCTTAATGTTGTTATTATTATATTTGAAGTTGTTATTATTGTTTTTGTTGTTGTTATTATTATTATTGTTGATGTTGTTGTTTTTGTTATTGTTGTTGTTACATTATTGTTGTTGTAGAGTACAGAGAAGTGAGAGAACAATAAAGGGAGAACAAAGTGCTTAGAAAATATAACTGAGGGAACAAAAGTCTAAGGAGAACAGCAGCAGGAGAGAAGTAGTAGCAGTACATCAAGTGTGAAGAACACCTGGCGAACAAGAATGGCTATAAAACACGAAGGAAGAACACTAACAGAATAACAGCAGCGAGCGATATTTGCGGAAGTGATGAACATGAGTGAGAAAACGGACATAAGAAAATAAAAAATCTCAATAATAACAGAGAATGAAAAACAAAACAAAAATGTAGATGAGGAAAAAATAAACAATAGGTTATTGGATATTTAGTAACAAGAATTGTGATAAACAAGAACTGAATGACAACACCGCAAGAGAGGAAAACTGGGTAACAAAAAAGTGAACGCCGCATAATCGTGAAAATGTAAACAACAAAATAAAAAGTTACGGAGGCAGATGAATCTGAGCCTTGAAGGCGCAGTCGCTCTCCACCCTCAAGAGGAGGTCAAGGATACGCAAACACGAAAATAATCAAGAGATCCAAATGAAATAGCGAGGCTAAATATACCAACAGCGAAAAGCCACACAACAAGACTAGGTTTTTTGCCCTTTGATCAGAGATTAAGTACAGCAAGGGAAAAAGTATATAGCATGCATAAAGGACGATAATGTAAAAAGAAGCGATAAACAAAAATCATAAATCGATGAATAGAATAAAAATTTAGCTGATAGAAGCAAGAGAACCAGATAAGAAGCATAAAATACAAATTAAACAGACAGCCACACACGTAAAAATTGCTAGGTGCATTAGGTGTATTGGACTGGTGGTAAGTGAGGGACATTGGTAGCAAAAGAGAGGTCATCTGTCTGGAAAGTTGCCCGGAGAAAAACAAAGGGAGGTAAGGGGTGTACCCTGCTCTCAAAACAAACGATGCACTCCTCCGCACACTGAATGATCCAACCTTTTACTCTTTCTAGTCTTTGTCCTTATGAAGAGAAAATGAGATTCTGCTTCAAGCATCCTCTGTCTGGCAAACATACGCTCGACTCCACCACCTCCTTTCAAGTATAAAAAAAAAAGAGTCTTCCATTCAACTCTTCCCGACAATAACATATGCTGTAGTTTGGGCCGCCTTTAGCAAGAGTCTAAAGTAGTATTTTTATACGCTGTGGTAACACTCACAACGTACCAACGAACTCTTTAAGAACGAGTTTTCAGCTGAGTTTTCTTGATATGGGAACAGATTATGGATTAAACTTTTTCTGTGAAAATAGTGTGCTATTTTATCCTTCCTCCTTGCGCCAAAACAGAAACTTCTGTCCTCTTGTTAATTCCACAATCATATTAATTTCTTCCCTCCTTCTCAGGTACACAAACATCAGCATCTGGCAATAACAAAAACAATAATTTCCTTCCTCCCGAACAAAAATTAAAACAAACAAAAAATACAAATAATGTCACTCACTGTCTCTGATATAAACACAGTGACTAGCACCCTCACAGATACACACACAAACAGTAAATTACACCGTCCCATGTACAAACACAAAACGTAAATCCCACTCTCCCAGGTGCAAACACAAGCAGTGACTCTCACCGTCCCAGGTACAAACACAAGCAGTGACTCTCACCGTCCCGTTTACAAACACAAGCAGTGACTCTCACCGTCCCAGGTATAAACACAAACAATAAATCTCTCTCTCCCAGGTACAAACACAAGCAGTGACTCTCACCATCCCAGGTACAAACACAAGCAGTGACTCTCACCATCCCAGGTATAAACACAAACAATAAATCTCTCTCTCCCAGGTACAAACACAAGCAGTGACTCTCACCATCCCAGGTATAAACACAAACAATAAATCTCTCTCTCCCAGTTTACAAACACAAGCAGTGACTCTCACCGTCCCAGGTATAAACACAAACAATAAATCTCTCTCTCCCAGGTACAAACACAAGCAGTGACTCTCACCATCCCAGGTATAAACACAAACAATAAATCTCTCTCTCCCAGGTACAAACACAAGCAGTGACTCTCACCATCCCAGGTATAAACACAAACAATAAATCTCTCTCTCCCAGGTACAAACACAGGCAGTGACTCTCACTCTCCGTAACAGGAACACATGAAGTACCTCTGCCCCCCCCCCCCCCGACAAGAACACAAACTTAAAATTCCCTCCACCTCTACCAAGCAATAAAATTTAACTCCCCCTTAACCAGTCATGCACGGCGGCTTCTCACTCGCTAGAGCGACCAGCGTTGCCTCATCAGCAGACACAAAACATATTATTCATTGCCGTGTAGAACTCGTTGTGGCTCATTATTCTTCATCTGGAAGTGGGTACCAAACACATGTAGTCCATTCCTGCCTCATGCTTTAAGTACCACCATCACTCTTAATTCTAATAGCTATAATGCAATACCATTTCTCACAACTTCCCCCCTTTCTCCGTCAACTTTTCTTCGCACATTGTTTCCTAACTTCATCCTATATAGTGTGCCTTACATACTAAAGCCAGTACACACGTCTACCTATACGAGTCCACACTTGATGTGTAGCTATTCAACTTCAGCTCAAGGTTGAGGAAAATTTGCGATTTAGTTTGATGCAAAATGAATTATACCAAGTACACACAGGTCTACACCCAGTGAGGCTGACGTAACTTGGGGAAGTTTTACGTTTTTGAGAAACAATATCTTCCTAATTTTCTTTCTAAAACTTCTTATAAGTCTGCCATTTCAGTTGGTGGTTCTGTAATTTCGTTTTTGAAAATAGTAGACAGCCTCAGCATCCTTGTCATCTCTAACCCATCTTGGAATCTCACAAAACTGAAATAGACAACAATTCAAATTCCTGCAGAAACAGTTTAAGTATTTCCTTCTGTCTTCAAGACTTGAGTTACTACTGATAATGAATATGATGCATTTCTCTGTGTACGAATCTCTGTCCTGCATGGCAGTGAACAGTGACATCACCCACATGAATCTGATCTATGTATATATATTTATATATATATATATATATATGTATATATATATATATATATATATATATATATATATATATATATATATATATATATATATATCTTGATAAAATCACACAGGGAAAAGGGAAACAACGGAGCACCTTAGCTTTCGTTTTTTTTCAAGACATCTTTAGAGGACTCTGAAGATGTCTTGAATAAAAACGAAAGCTTAGGTGCTCCGTTGTTTCCCTTTTCCCCGTGTGATTTTATCAAGATTTATCTTATCCACGTTTTCTTTGTGGATCTACATGAAATATATATATATATATATATATATATATATATATATATATATATATATATATATATATATATAAATATATATATGTATATATATATATATATACATACATATAAATATATATATGTATATATATATATATATATATATATATATATATATATATATGTATATATATTATGAAAATCCACAATGAAAACGTGGATAAGATAAATCTTGATAAAATCACACGGGAAAATGGAAACAACGGAGTACCTTAGCTTTCGTCTTTATTCAAGACATCTTCAGAGGCAACTAGATTACATGGACAGAGAGAGGCTTAAATATACAGGGTGACCTAAAAACATGAGGTCAGGTCAAAATGATGACATCCACTAATCCCCACACCAACACACACGTAGAGGAGCTTAAGAGAAGGGTGGTGACGTGACTAGTCAAGTCAGGTCAGAAAAAAGGGGACCCACAAAATAACTATCATACATCTAGATCAAAGGTTTTTAAAGCATTTTTAACCTTGGGCCACTGACAAATAAATTTATGTAACATATTATCAGTTTTGAACTGACCATCACTAAGGTTTATTGATTTTAATTCCTTAATCAAACTAGCTTCAACAAGAAGTCTTTCTGTGACACAAGATGATTTGAAAACTTCTAAGCTTTTTTCCCAAGCAATGGGGTGATTATTATTCCTAACATGAACGAACAAGGCACTGCTTTCAGATGCAGTTCTAATATTATACTTATGTTGTTTGATTCTGAGCTGCAGTGTTTTTCCTGTCTGACCTACATAATTACAATTACATTTGCTACATGGAATACAATAAACACTACCATTTACATTCAAACTTGGGCTATTCCTTATTAACATATTAGTAATGGTTGAGTCATACTTGAAAACAACATTAATATTTAGAAGCTTGAGGGACCGAACTAACGGGACAAATTCATTACGATAGGGCAGAGTCAAAATATTCTTAAGTGTAGGAACTTGTCTGGTTTGAGAGGAATGAAAGGATTTTTTAGCCCTATTAAAACAACGATCAACAAACACAGAAGGGTACCCAAGTTTATGTGCAATAGAACGAATGTGTTTCAATTCATCGTCAATAAATTCAGAGTCACAAATACGCAGACATCTTAAGAACATAACAGAAAAAACTGACATTTTGGTAGACTCAAGGTGATTCGATAAAAAGTGAATGAAACTGTCTACCTGTGTGGGCTTTCTATATACCTTGAATTTATAGTTATGGCCATTTCTCATGATAAGCATATCAAGAAATGGAAGGGATTCATTTATTTCTCTTTCAATTTTGAACGTGATACTGGGGACAATATTATTAAGTTTGTCTAAAAATTCAAATGGGTCACTGATGTTCTTTGTCTTTGGCCTATAAACAGTGACCCATTTGAATTTTTAGACAAACTTAATAATATTGTCCCCAGTATCACGTTCAAAATTGAAAGAGAAATAAATGAATCCCTTCCATTTCTTGATATGCTTATCATGAGAAATGGCCAAAACTATAAATTCAAGGTATATAGAAAGCCCACACAGGTAGACAGTTTCATTCATTTTTTATCGAATCACCTTGAGTCTACCAAAATGTCAGTTTTTTCTGTTATGTTCTTAAGATGTCTGCGTATTTGTGACTCTGAATTTATTGACGATGAATTGAAACACATTCGTTCTATTGCACATAAACTTGGGTACCCTTCTGTGTTTGTTGATCGTTGTTTTAATAGGGCTAAAAAATCCTTTCATTCCTCTCAAACCAGACAAGTTCCTACACTTAAGAATATTTTGACTCTGCCCTATCGTAATGAATTTGTCCCGTTAGTTCGGTCCCTCAAGCTTCTAAATATTAATGTTGTTTTCAAGTATGACTCAACCATTACTAATATGTTAATAAGGAATAGCCCAAGTTTGAATGTAAATGGTAGTGTTTATTGTATTCCATGTAGCAAATGTAATTGTAATTATGTAGGTCAGACAGGAAAAACACTGCAGCTCAGAATCAAACAACATAAGTATAATATTAGAACTGCATCTGAAAGCAGTGCCTTGTTCGTTCATGTTAGGAATAATAATCACCCCATTGCTTGGGAAAAAAGCTTAGAAGTTTTCAAATCATCTTGTGTCACAGAAAGACTTCTTGTTGAAGCTAGTTTGATTAAGGAATTAAAATCAATAAACCTTAGTGATGGTCAGTTCAAAACTGATAATATGTTACATAAATTTATTTGTCAGTGGCCCAAGGTTAAAAATGCTTTAAAAACCTTTGATCTAGATGTATGATAGTTATTTTGTGGGTCCCCTTTTTTCTGACCTGACTTGACTAGTCACGTCACCACCCTTCTCTTAAGCTCCTCTACGTGTGTGTTGGTGTGGGGATTAGTGGATGTCATCATTTTGACCTGACCTCATGTTTTTAGGTCACCCTGTATATTTAAGCCTCTCTCTGTCCATGTAATCTAGTTGCCTCTGAAGATGTCTTGAATAAAGACGAAAGCTAAGGTACTCCGTTGTTTCCATTTTCCCGTGTGATTTTATCAAGATATGTATATATATATATATATATATATATATATATATATATATATATACATATATATATATATATATACTGTATATATATATATATGCTGATAACCACCAGGAAAGAAGAAAACACGAAGTTCCCAAGCGCTTTCGTGTAATTCACATCTTCAGGGGTGAGTACAGACTAGATAGAGTAATGCAGAACAAGATGAATATATACAGAGGAGGGTGAGACCAGGTCCACAATGGTCAGGTAATGACCCTACTAATCTTTAAATGGCACACAACGGTTGGTGGTTGGGTCAGATGGGACAGTGACCCGCCCTCTCACTGTCCCATCTGACCCAACCACCAACCGTTGTGTGCCATTTAAAGATTAGTAGGGTCATTACCTGACCATTGTGGACCTGGTCTCACCCTCCTCTGTATATATTCATCTTGTTCTGCATTACTCTATCTAGTCTGTACTCACCCCTGAAGATGTGAATTACACGAAAGCGCTTGGGAACTTCGTGTTTTCTTCTTTCCTGGTGGTTATCAGCATATACCTAGATCACGCGCACCTACAGTGATTTACTTGCATATATATATATATATATATATATATATATATATATATATATATATATATATATATATATATATATATATATATATATGCTGATAACCACAAGGAAAGAAGAAAACACGAAGTTCCCAAGCGCTTTCGTGTAATTCACATCTTCAGGGATGAGTACAGACTAAAGAGAAATACAAATCAAGGTGTATATATACAGAGGAGGGTGAGACCAGGTCTACAATGGTCAGGTATTAGGTAATGACCCTACTAATCTTTAAATAGCACACAACGGTTGGTGGTCAGGTCAGATGGTCAGGTGACCCGACCTTCTCACCTGGTATGTATGCGTGTATATATATATATATATATGTATATATATATATATATATATATATATATATATATATATATATATATATATATATATATATATATATATATATATATATATATATATATATATGTGTGTGTGTGTATGTATATATATGTATATATACTGTTAATGAATATGATGTATTTCTTTGTGTGTGAACCCCTGTACTGCGTGGCAGTGAGAAGTTATACCACCCTCAGTGTCAAGACCTGACTGTAATAAGCAAACTGTACTCCAAGCTTTGTCAATAAATTTGTTAAATTAAAAACTCTCTCTTCGCACAGTGTAGATTCCCAGTGCCTATTCCTTAGATATTACAGTAGTTCGGTTGCTGGTCTTCCAAGAGGAAGCTGCCTCCCTCTCCTCCTGCTGCTACAGGACTGGCACTCAGTTACCGTGTAATGTTAGCATCTTGACGATGGGTCACTGGGAAGCCTCCCCCTTTCCCACTACAGCTATACTTTGGAACTCAAAATCTTCTCACGTCTCTTCAGCTAAATTCCTCTCTTTAAAAAGTAAATATTTCACAAACCTAAAAATGAAAACCAAATTAAGACAATTGTCATTCTTTTCCCTTCCATATTCTGGCCTCTTTTGGAGCGTTTGTCATGGTTAAAGACCTGTTTGCTAAAACAAAGTCACCTTAACTCCTACACACCCCCACCTTAACCCCTTCACACCTCCACTTTAACCCCATCACACCTCCCTAACCACAACACACCTCCACCATGACCACTCCCACCCTTGTCAGGCCACACCTGTTACCTAACCATATCTTAATTCCACCCCAACCAATCCACACCTATCCCTTCACCAGTCACCACCTCACCCAGAACCAGAACTCCTCGAGTCCCTGGTCAATTCAAGCTTATTTATTAAACAATATATAACCACTTCTTAGCTAGTCCACACCAAACCCACAACCAATGCCCATTTCACCCACAACCAATTCACACTTCACCCACAACCAATCCACACTTAACCCACAACCAATCCACACTTCACCCACAACCAAGTCACAACTTACCCACAACCAGTCCACACTTCAACCACAACCAGTCTAGACTCTAGCCATAACCAGACCACACTCTACCCACAACCAGTCCACACTTCACCCACAACCAGTCCACACTTTACTCACAACCAGTCCACACTTCAACCACAACTAGCCCACACTTCACCCACAACAAATCCACACTTCACCCATAACCAGTCCACATCCCATCCACAACCAGTCCACATTCCACCCACAACCAGTCCACACTTTAACCACAGCGAGTCCACACTTCACCCACAACCACACTTCATCCAAAACCAGTCCACGCCTCACCCATAACCAGTGCACACCTCTAGCATCATTCCACTTTGTAGCCCAGCTCACAAGGTCTACTTCACTGAAGATGTGTGTCAGTGATGAACCTGTCTATCTCCTTCCCAGGCAGTTTCCCAGCATCACCTCGGGAGTCCCATTCAACTTGTGTGGATCCATCAGTCACACGCACCACAGCTCCAGACCGCTCATTTGTCAGATATCCAGTTCGAGAGAGCGAATAGCCCCCACCCCCCTCCCCCCGCCTCCCTTCTCTTCCTTCCCTCGGTCGGGTGGGAGGGAGAGAAAAGTCTTGTATGGTCGTGGGTCAGTCAAAGCTCACCTGATCTCCCTCCGTCAATGAATGCTCCGATTCTCATGTTAGAGCAGGCGGTGGGTTTCTTTTCCTGTTCTGTGTATTCATTCCATGGCCAGTTTTATAGTCGTACCTGTTTTCAACTGTGAGATTTTGAAGTAGGTTTTATTTATCGAAGTTAAGGGGAAAAGTGATGAGATTTTTTGTGGCAGAGGTTTGTGCAGTTAAAGTTTTTTATTATCTTGTGTGTGTGTGTGTGTGTGTATGTGAGTGTGTATCTTTTATTGTATTTTCATTTAATGACAAAAGATGAAATGTGTTTCTCAATATTTAATTTTATCCATTTCCCTCCGTTATTCCTTTTAGTAGATATCATTGCATGAAATCCTCGAATTTTAATAGCATTATTATTCATGAAATATGTCATCCTGTAAGGAAATGAAGAAAAAAATAATAATATCTTGGTGATCATAACCTTTCATTTAATACTTTCTCTGTGGTGTCGTTCCCAGAACATAAGACAAAGTAACCAGCTGCCATTATATTGATATCTAATTCATCCCTGTAATTCTGTTGGTGTCAATGTTGATGATGGTGAAGGTGTTGATAATGGTGTTGATGTCAGAGTTGTTGGAGTTGATGTTGGGAGTTTTACTGTTGGTGTTGGTGATGTTGGGACGTTGTTATTGTTGGTGTTGATGTTGGGGGTTTTATTGATGGTGTTCGTGTTGATGTTGGGGGTTTTACTGTTAGTATTGGTTGTGACGTAGGAACGTTGTAATTGCTGGTGTTGGTGTTGCTGTTGATGTTGAGGTTTTTATTGTTGATGTGGGTGTTGATGTTGAGGTTTTTATTGTTGATGTGGGTGTTGATGTTGGGGTTTTTATTGTTGGTATAATTGTTGTTGTTGAGGGTTTACTGTTGATGTTGCGCGTTTTATTGGTGTTGGTGTTGATGTTGCGCGTTTTATTGGTGTTGGTGTTGATGTTGCGCGTTTTATTGGTGTTGGTGTTGTTGTCGGGGGTTTTACTGTTAGTGATGCTGTAGGGACGTTGTAATTGTTAGTGTTGGTGTTGATGTTTTGGTTTTACTGTTGACGTTGATGTTGATTTACTATTGGTGTTTTTGTTGATGTTGGGGTTTTTACTGTGATGTTAATGTTGGGACGTTGTTATTGTTGGTGTTGATGATGGGTGTTTTATTGTTGTTGTTGTTCTTCTTCTTCTTCTTGTTGGGGTTTTTATTGTTGGTGTTGATGTGGGGGGTTTTATTGTTGGTGTTGGTGTTGATGTGGGGGGTTTTATTGTTGGTGTTGATATGGGGGTTTTATTGTTGGTGTTGGTGTTGATGTGGGGGGTTTTATTGTTGGTGTTGGTGTTGATGTGGGGGTTTTTATTGTTGGTGTTGGTGTTGATGTGGGGGGTTTTATTGTTGGTGTTGATGTGGGGGTTTTTAAGGTTGGTGTTGATGTTGATGTGGGGGGTTTTATTGTTGGTGTTGTTGATATTGGTGGATGACCAAAAAATTTAAACATGATATGGGAATAAAGAAAGTAATTTATAAGAAATTTTAGGCAGGGGAGGAGCATCTCAGAGATAGGTATAACGAAATATCTAGGAATGTTAAGGAAAATTGTACGGAAGGCAAATAGGGACTACGAAATCAGGATAGCAAGAGAATCGAAGGCGAATCCCAAAGGGATTTTGCCAGGTAAATAGGACAAAGGTCAAGGACAAAGTGGGGACTTTAAAGTGAGAGAGTGGGGAAGTGATCGATGACAGTGAGGAAATGAGCAAAGCATTAAACAGCTACTTCTGATCAGTTTTCACAGAAGAAATTCAAGAGGAAACGCCAGCCGTGGAACTGATATTTAGGGGAATGAAGAAAAGAAACTAAAAGATATCACTTTCAGAAAAGAGGATGTTCTTAAGAAGATAAATAAATTCAAGGAGACATAATCCTCAGACCAGATGAAATTTTCCATCGAGTTTTGAAAGAGTGTAAGGAACAGATTAGCGGACTCCTCGTAAATTTATTTACACAATCATTAGACACGGGAGTTGTGACAGACTTTAGCAGACAGGCAAATGTAGAATCCATATTCAAAAAGAGAGACAGAGCATCAGCGTTAAATTACCGGCCGGGCAATTTGACGTCAGTAGTGGGGAAATTTCTTGGATCAATTATAGCAAATAGCATCCGATCGCATTCAGAGAAAAACAAATTAGTCTACGAATCTCAACATGGATTTACAAAGGGAAAATCTTGTCTAACAGATCTACTGACGTTGGATAAAATCATGGCTCACCGATAGAACACAGAGGGTCAGCGTAGACGGTGTTAAATCTGAGTGGGGCCGTGTAACTAGTAGGGTTCCCCAGGGAATCAGTACTGGGCCCACTCTTGTTCATAATCTACATAAACGATCTAGATACTAGGATCAGCAGTGACATAAGCAAGTTTACAGATGACACCAAAATAGGGAGGCAGATAAATTCAGGGCAGGATGCAAATGCACTAGAGGAGGATTTAAATAAACTGCAGGAGTGGTCAGAAAAATGGCAAATGAAATTCAACACCAGCCAATGCAGCGTGCTGTCTATACAGCATACAGACTTAACAACATCAAACTAGAGAAGTCGACTTGTGAAAGAGACTTAGGGGTACTCATAAGCCCGGACCTTCGGCCTAGAAAACAGTGCGTTAATGTTCGAAATAAGGCAAACAGAGTATTAGGTTTTATATCTAGAAGTGTAAGTAAGAAGAGTGCTGAGGTCATATTGCAAATATATCTTGCGCTAGTTAGGCCGCACCCCGATTATGCTGTTCAGTTTTGGTGCCCTTATTATAGAATGGATATCAAATCACTTGAGTCGTTGCAGCGAAGAATGACGAAAATGATTTCGGGACTTAGATACCCTCCCTTTCAAGATAGATTAAAGAAACTAAACTTGCATTCCCTAGAAAGACGAAAAGTGTGGGGAGATATGATATAAGTATTTAAGTGGGTGAAAGGAAATATAGATAAAGTTCTTATAATATCCAAGCAGGATAGGACTCGTAGCAAAGGATTTAAGTTGGATACGTTTAGTTTAGGAGGGAGATAAGAAGAAATTGGCTCACAAATAGGGTGGGAGTTGAGTGGGACCAGCTTATCAACTTTGTAGTAAGTGATGGGACACTGGAAGTTTTAAAAGGAGGCTAGATAAATTCTTTGACGATAGATAGAGGTTGTAACTCTCGACAGGAACTGCCACGCACAGGCCAACCGGCCTATTGCAGACTCCTAATTTTCTTATGGTCTTATTGTGTTGATGCTGGGGGTTTTACTGTTGGTGTTCTTGTTGATGTTAGGGTTTTTATTGTTGGTGTTGATGTCGGGGTTTTATTGTTGGTGTTGTTGATGTTGGGGGTTTTATTGTTGGTATTAGTGTTTATGAAGAAGTGTTTACTGTTGGTGTTGATGTTGGGGGTTTTATTGTCGGTGTTGATGATGATGTTGGGGGTTTTATTGTTGGTGTTGATGTTAGTGGTTTTACTTATATTTTTTATTTGTTTATTGTATTTATTTATTTACTAATTTATTTATTTATTTATGTATTTATTTATTTATTTTATTTTTTCACGGGTATCAGCCCACCCGGGCACAGGTTGAACGACCCACAACGTGGTCTAGGGGGCGAAAACATAAAAATAAATAAATATAAATATTAAAAAAAAGGTTATATTAATCTACACCACGAAGATGCCGGAAAACCAGCTTTTTGAGTGAGACAGATTGTATTAGTATGGAAACACATAAGAAGACAGATAATTCCACATTTTGTCTGTGTAAGGAAAGAAGGATGCACTATAGCGGGCACTTTGGGCAAGACAAGTGTTACCAGCCAACGGCCTTGCTGGCAGTACACAGAATGCCAAATCCACCGAACATTGTCCGTTAAAGTACCTGTAAACGAGAGAGAGTGAAGCAACATTGCTGCGAAGAGAAAGGGAACAGAGATTGTCGACTAAAGGAGGAGAGTTAATAAGACGAAATGCCTTTGATTCCAGCCTATCTAACAGTTGGACAGAAGAGCCACCCCAGATTTGAGAGCAGTACTCCAAGTTAGGACGAATGAATCCCTTATATACTTGAAGCAACTGCTCAGGAGTGAAATAGCTATGGCATCTGTACAGCATTCCCAACTTTCGGGAGGTAGCTTTAGCAATGCTAACGATGTGTGACTTCCATGACATATAAAAGGAAATGGTGAGGCCTAGCATATATATTTCAGAATTTGGCAGAATGATAGCGTCCTGAAATGTAATTGATGGGAGATTATCTAATTTAGTAAGTGTAAATGGTAAATACTGAGTTTTATTTCTATTCAATTTAACCAAGTTTCTGCCTCCCCATTCGGAGATGTTGCACATATCCGCATTGATTGATGTAATAATATCAACTCTAGAAACAGGTCTAGTTTGAGAGTTAGGTGGAAGGGGAAAATGTGAAGAAGAGTGAAGAGTAGAATCATCAGCGTAAGAATGGATAGAATTTGTTGTAGTGTGAAGTAAATCATTGATAAAAAGAAGGAAGAGAGTAGGTGAAAGAACAGAACCCTGTCGGACACCACCATTGGTAGAGAAGGAGCGAGAAAGCGATCCGTCGACAACAACGGCCATAGATCGGTTCTCAAGGAAGCTAGAGTTTAGAAAACAAAGTGGGGGAGAGAAACCATAAGAGAGAAGTTTAGAAAGCTAAGACTTGTGCCCATACCCTGTCAAATGCTTTAGAGATGTCGAAGTCCACGACGAAAGTTTCCCCATAATCCTTAAGAGAGGATGACCAAAGATGACTGCGAAAATGGGAGTGCAAAATAGTTTCGAAAAACTTAGAGAGGGATGAAGTTAGGGCAATAGGGCGATAGTTAGAGGGATTAGAATGGTCACCCTTCTTCGGGATGTGCTGAACCAAGGCATGCTTCCAAGAAGAAGGAAAATCTTGGGTTTTGAGGCAGAGACAAAAAAGGCGAGCAAGCACAGGTGCCAGAACTTCAGCACACTCCCTCAGAACATGAGGGGGTATTCCGACTGGTCCATGCGCCTTACTTACATCTAACCAGGATAACACACCAGCAACCCTGCGAGTGGAGATTATAGGAAAGTGCATAGGTTCAGTAGGAGGAGCAGGGGTAGGAGGGATAGAGTTGGAATCGTCTAAGGTGGAGTTAGAGGAGAATAAGGTGCCAAAGAGACTGGCTTTGTAAACGGGATAGTTGGCTATAGAGTTATCAGGTCGGAAGAGAGAAGGAAAAGAAGGAGTGCAGAAGTTATTATATATGTTTTTGGTTAAGCACCAAAGGATTTGATGGAGGAAGAATTAGTCAGGACAACGGTTTTTATTTTTATAAAATTCCGTTTGGCCCTACGAAGAATAGCCTTACAACAATTCCTAGAAGTAATGAAAGAGGAATGGGTAATAGGAGGAGATAGTTTCATAGCTTGATATGCCTCCCTGCATGCAAGAGAGCAGGAGCGATCAAACCATGATTGTAAAGTGAAAGTTTTGGTAGAAGATGGGATAAATGCCCTCACACCACCCTGTATAACCCCAGCAATGCTGTCAGCACATACCGAGGCGTCCCGAGTGGAAAAGCAACATTCATCCCAAGGAAAGTCGGTGAAGAATTCTCGCAAGGATTGCCA
>CAUDMG010001939.1:27500-30000 GCA_958450375.1 Homarus gammarus | reverse complement strand
TGTTTATATTATATCTGAAGGTGTTATGGGTACTGTACACACACTTTCCCACGATGGTGTACAATATAGTCATTTCTTTTTTTTAGCTGGCGGCAATAGGCTAAAAGCCTCGTCCCACTTGCAGTACATTGGCTCATGCATATTGTATCGATTAATATTGACATATCGCAAATAAATCCATATATAACTCTTAAGGCGGGTACCCAGCTCTGGCTCACTTTAATGACAAATTTAATGCCAGTAAAGATATAACTGCTTGAAAACATTAACTTTCAAGATACATTCGCAACTTCTTCTCTTTTCACTAATTATTATGTATATGACGACAGTTAGACCAAACATATAAAGTAACCATTTTATTAGGAGTAGAATCAAGTGTAAACACCTACCCGTGCACTACCTTCCCTTTACCTCCCCGTGCACTACCTTCCCCTTACCTCCCCGTGCACTACCAACCTCCTCCACGTCCACGCCTCCTCCACATCCACACCTCCGCCACGTCCACGCCTCCTCCACGTCCACGCCTCCTCCACATCCACACCTCCGCCACGTCCACGCCTCCTCCACGTCCACGCCTCCTCCACGTCCACGCCTTCTCCACGTCCACGCCTACTCCAAGTCCACGACTCCTCCACGTCCACGCCTTCTCCACGTCCACGACTCCTCCACGTCCACGCCTTCTCCACGTCCACGCCTCCTCCACGTCCATGACTCCTCCACGTCCACGCCTTCTCCACGTCCACGACTCCTCCACGTCCACGACTCCTCCACGTCCACGTTTCCTCCACGCCCACGCCTTCTCCACGTCCACGCCTCCTCCACGTCCACGCCTCCTCCACGTCCACGACTCCTCCACGTCCACGCCTTCTCCACGTCCACGACTCCTCCAAGTCCAGGCCTTCTTCACCTCCACGCCTTCTCCACACCCACGCCTCCTCCACGTCCACACCAACACCACACCCCACACCTCACTTGGCCCTCCACTTCAACCTTCACCGCCACACCCCACACCTCACCCACCCACACCTTCAACCTCCATCTTCACACCTCACCTTGGCCTCCACCTTCAACCTCTAGTCCCTACATCCAGCACCTCCACTGGCCCCACCTTCCACCTCTAGCCACGTACCCCACACCCCGTTCGCCACTGCGTCTCGGTCCCGCACCACTGATTCCGACACGGAGTTTAAAGAACCCCGTTATTGTTGATGAGGTTTGGGGTTCAAGTGGCTAGTCCTCTCAAAACCCTGACTTTCTTCCCTTGTTACCATTTGGGAATATTCACCTCCTTTTCTCTTTCACTGCCAACATCGTTAACTTCAACTCTTGCTATTCTGGGTTCATGAAACTCCTTATCACTCTTATCTATGTATCACTCTTTTCAAGATTGTCCATGATATTGAGTAAAATGTTCTATATTTTCTGAACTATTTCAAAACATGTTATGGAGCTAATTTCCACGTTGCAGTCTTTTACTATTTTTTTTATATCTTTTTAATCCCTCAATTTGCTGAATTCATGACTTGTATTCCGGGTTCTTGTCCGGTCTAATATTGAGTTAAGAGTCAGTGTGTGGTCCGGCAGTGAGTTCCAGTCTCTGCTTCACCCCACTCTCCCCTCTGGCAGCGGCAGCAGCGGCAGCAGCAGCAGCAGTTTGTGGCTTGGTGGCGGGGGCCGGCGGGATCGAGGCGGGCAATCCAGGCCGCTCGTTCCAGATGACCTGCCATGCCCAGCTCTCTCTGCCTGGATCTCTCCCACCACGGCTGAGGAATCTCTCTCTCCTCCTTCCCTCTGTTGCTTGTTATTATCTTGGTAATATTCGTCTATTGTATCTCACTGCCCTGCCCTGCCCCTCTCTTCATCTCCCGTCATGGTCTCTTAATCTGTTGTCTTGTGTTGAAAGCTTTAGTGTCAGTGTTCACCTGCTGTTCTTCCAGGATGACTCACCTCTAATTACTTCCTTATCTTTCTGCCATACTCACTCTCTCTCTCTCTCTCTCTCTACTCACTTGTTTTTCTTCGTTTTATTATTATTTTTTTCTTTGTGTCTTTCACTTCCCGTTTCCCTCTCGCCAAATCTCTCTCTCTCTCTCTCTCTCTCTCTCTCTCTCTCTCTCTCTCTCTCTCTCTCTCTCTCTCTCTCTCTCTCTCTCTTCCTGTTTTCCTGTCTCCCAGCCTCCCTGCCTTCTACCTCTTTGGCGTCACCACTAGTGTCTCTCCCAGTAAGGCAGCGTAGCGGGTGTTGAAGTGTAGGTGTCCATGTAAGGTGTGTCGCCTTCCTCTCTCCCTCCCACCCACCCTCCTGCCACCGCACACAACGAAGTGCCATTATGCACCACCTACTTCTTCCTCTCTACCCACACCATAATATCCTCGCATCTTAAACGAGAACCTCATAAATATAAGAACATAACAGTCGAAATTTCATCCTGAGTGCTTCTCTTCACCTTAAAAATAAACACATTTTGAAGATCCCTACTCCGCTGCGCCTGTTTGTAAT
>CAUDMG010001939.1:0-25000 GCA_958450375.1 Homarus gammarus | reverse complement strand
CAAGCGCTTTCGTGTAATTCACATCTTCAGGGGTGAGTTACACGAAAGCGCTTGGGAACTTCGTGTTTTCTTCTTTCCTGGTGGTTATCAGCATGTATATTATATATATATATATATATATATATATATATATATATATATAATATATATATATAATATATATATATATATATATATATATATATATATATATATATATATATATATTTTTTTTTTTTTTTTTTTCATGTAGATCCACAATGAAAACGTGGATAAGATAAATCTTGATAAAATCACAGGGGAAAAGGGAAACAACAGAGCACCTTAGCTTTCGTCTTTATTCAAGACATCTTAAGAGGCAACTCTGAAGAGGTCTTGAATAAAGACGAAAGCTAAGGTGCTCCGTTGTTTCCCTTTTCCCGTGTGATTTTATCAAGATATATATATATATATATATATATATATATATATATATATATATATATATATATATAAATTCAGCTCCCATGCAACAACATCATTTTGATGAATAAATTAACAGTTGGTGATTGTCATGGGTTGCGTTAGGCTTACCCACACAACCAATTCCAAAGTTTGCTTTGCTAGAGATAAGACACCCGGCTAGGCATAACTGGGACATGTATTTTCCATTAGTTAGCCAGCCTTTAGGGGGGTGGGGGGCAGTGAGACAGTGTTGTACTGTTCATCGCTTCACACCCAAAAACCTCATTTTAAGTAGTATCCCATTGGCCATGGGTTAGTCAAGACTCCCACCTCCTCCCTGCTGAAGGGAACGGGACACTACACATGAGTCCTCACCGCCACCCTGTCCTGTGGACCGTCGTCGACACGAGACTAAGCGTGTTAACCTAGGTTGATATCCCCATGGAAATATCACGTGTGGATGCCTGGTTGCAACAAGAGCAATCCAGGCTGGCCTATCAAACCTACAGTAAACGGTTAATCATTTCACGCTTAGAGTTCTCCTGCACGACACCCGTCTACAGTGACCGTGATCGACACGAAACTAAGTGTGTTAACCTAGGTTTGTTATCCCCGTGGAAATATCACGTATGGAAGCCTGGTCGCAACAAAAACAATCCAGGCTGGTCTATTGCACCTAAGTGGTTAATTCAAGTCACGCTTACCAGATCTCCTGGCTGCGACAACCGTCTACAGTGACTGTCAGTGACGAGAGACTAAGTGTGGTAACCCAAGAGTACCTTTTTGTTGTTATTGCCCGTGGAAAGAAGTTATTGTGCGGAAGCCTGGTTGCAACAAAAGCAATCCAGGCTGGCAGTAAATGTATCACTTGAAGAATTAAGGCTCTGTTAAGTCATACCCACAGTAGAGTAATCACATGTGTCACGAAGTTGAAAATTCACTTTTAGAAGATTAATTTTATTACAGCGTGAACGTGAGTGACTCATATATCCATGCAAATTGTAAATCATTGCATGGAAGCTTGCCAAATAAATGTAAGTGCAATTATCTGCCCGTATCTGTGATCATATCTTATTATTACTAAAAGTAATGACTGATTGGTTATGACAAAGTATAACCATTAACTTAGATGGATGTTGGAAATTCATGAATTCATTAAATCATCATTTATCAAGTATAAATCATGGAATGTCGAGTGGTGGAGTGAACTTGTACGTAGATACACCATAATCTCCTGTAAGTAACCAGTTTGAAGGTATCGAATTCTACGGAAAGAAATAAGAAACACAACATATTATAATCTTTATATAATATAATCGTACTCATACACCACTACGAAAACCAAAACGATGACAATGATGATGATGAGATGGAGAGAAGAGAGCCATTTGCCCTGGCATGGAAGACGGTGTAGGTGGAAGGTAAAGTTAGGAAACGGGGATTTTTTTATTTATTTGTTTTATTTAGCGAGAGACGACTGGTGACGCGATTGGGGTGTCGTGGAGAGCTTACACATTCCGCCTGTATGACCAGGATCCACAGGGTCGAGGGTCGTGTGATGGGCACAGGCAGATGTCGCCGCTCGTATCACACCTCTCAGAGACGCCCCAGCCTACAATCATTATATAGGGTATCAGGACAACTGCCCCTGGACAATTGCCCCCCCCCGACAACTGCCCCCATGGGACAATTGTCCCCTATTGCCAGTGAATAACTGGCACAAAACATGGAACTAACTGAATAGAGAGGAGAAAATAACACTAAGAATTAATGCTATATTTTCATGTTTTATTTGTAGTAATAATTATACATAAAATGCACAAGTCATAAAAAATTAACAATACCAATCTGTAATTAGAAAAACATTGATAAAAAATTGCGGTTAAGTAAAAAAAAATGGCGGATCAGTCATATTTAATATTTAAAAATTTACTGACATATATCGCACACTAAAATAGCAAGTTGTGGGCTATCTCACTCAAAAAGCCCAACACATGGCGGTTCTCGAAGTCATGTACGATGGTTGCTATTCTGGCTGTTGAATTTTGATAACGTTTCCTGTTAGGTGGTGCTGGGTCTCCTGCAACCATCTGGTTGATGGTGATGTTGGTCAGTGCCTGCTGCCTCTTCAACACTTCAAGAAACTTCCAGATATTTGGATGGAATGAAGTAATGTTAGCTTGAATACGGTTATGCCATCCATACAAGGAGTTGTTGGTGCGAGGTAAACCTTCGGCTACACGATCATAAATATTACAAATGCTGACAGGGAAACGTGGAGCTCGCCTGTTGTGTCGCCGTTGTCTGCCAATGTATGTATCTTCGAAGAGGTCAATAACAGGATCAGCTTCAGGTGACATAGTCTCACGCAATGTCTTAAATGCGTCAACCACTTCATCTTCTTGGATGAATGCCAGAGTTGGTACAATTCGAATTTTCAGGGCAAATACATCATCAATTTGATATTTTCCTTGTAATCCCTCAGATTGCCTTTTGCGATATAAGTTTTGCGATAAGTGGTTTTTGGTCAGCTGTACATAAGATTCACTCGGGCAATGGGGGACAATTGTCCCGTGGGGGGCAATTGTCCAATAGGAACAGTTGTCTAGGGGGCAGGTGTCGGAGGGTATTTGTCCGGGGGGGGCAATTGTCGAGGGGAAAGTTGTCCGAAAACCATTACATAGTTGACCATTATCTCTCTTATTTCAGACGACTAAGGTGCGTGAATGAGGCAGGTGATGAGTGTTGAGGGTGTGCGAGTGATGCAGGTGGTGAGTGTTGACGGTGTGTGAGTGATGCAGGCGATGAGTGTTAAGGGTGTGTGAGTGATGCAGGTGATGGGTGTTGAGGGTGTGTGAGTGAGGCAGGTGATGATTGTTGAGGGTGTGTGAGTGTGTTGGTGGGGCAGGTGATGACTGTTGAAGAGGTGTGAGTGTGTTAGTGTGGCAGGTGATCAGTGTTGAAGGCTAGTGAGTGTGTTAGTAGGGCAGGTGATGAGTGTTGAAGGTGCGTGAGTGTGTTAGGGGAGCAGGTGATGAGTGTTGAAGGTTTGTGAGTGTGTTAGTGACGCAGGTGATGAGAATTGGGGGTGTGTGAGTATGTTAATGAGGCAGGTAAGGAGTGTTGAGGGTGTGTGAGTGTGTTAGTGAGGCAGGTGGTGAGTGTTGACAGTGTGTGAGTGTGTTAGTAAGGCAGGTGATGAGTGTTGAAGATGTGTGAGTGTGTTAGGGGAGTAGGTGATGAGTATTGGGGGTGTGTTAGTGTGTTAGTGAGGTAGGTAGGGAGTGTTGAAGGAGTGTAAGTGTGTTAGTGGGGCAGGTGATGAGTGTTGGGGGTGTGTGAGTGTGTTAGTGAGTCAAGTCATAAGTGATGAAAGGTGTGTGAGTGTGTTAGTGAGGCAGGTAGGGAGTGTTGAGGGTGTGTGAGTGTATGAGTGGGGTCAGTTGATGAGTGTTGAGAATATGTTGCAGGTGATGAGTGTTGATGGTGTGTGAGTGAGGCAGGTGGTGAGTGTTGAGGGTGTGTGAGTGTGTTAGTGAGACAGGTGGTGAGTGTTGAGGGTGTGTGAGTGTGTTAGTGAGACAGGTGGTGAGTGTTGAGGGTGTGTGAGTGTGTGAGTGAGGCAGGTGGTGAGTGTTGAGGGTGTGTGAGTGAGGCAGGTGGTGAGTGTTGAGGGTGTGTGAGTGTGTGAGTGAGGCAGGTGGTGAGTGTTGAGGGTGTGTGAGTGAGGCAGGTGGTGAGTGTTGATGGGATGTGAGTGAGGCAGATGGTGAGTGTTGAGGGTGTGTGAGTGTGTTAGTGAGACAGGTGGTA
Organism: Homarus gammarus; assembly: GCA_958450375.1. Taxonomy (NCBI): domain Eukaryota; kingdom Metazoa; phylum Arthropoda; class Malacostraca; order Decapoda; family Nephropidae; genus Homarus; species Homarus gammarus. The sequence continues at coordinate 20,764 of CAUDMG010001939.1, read as the reverse complement.
AGTGTTTCAGGGTGTGTGCGTGGGTGAATGAGGCAGGTGGTGAGTGTTGAGGGTGTGTGAGTGAGGCAGGTGGTGAGTGTTGAGGGTGTGTGAGTGTGTGAGTGAGACAGGTGGTGAGTGTTGAGGGTGTGTGAGTGTGTGAGTGAGGCAGGTGGTGAGTGTTGAGGGTGTGTGAGTGAGGCAGGAGGTGAGTGAGGCAGGTGGTGAGTGTTGATGGGATGTGAGTGAGGCAGGTGATGAGTGTTGATGGTGTGTGAGTGAGGCAGGTGGTGAGAGTTGAGGGTGTGTGAGTGTGTGAGTGAGGCAGGTGGTGAGTGTTGATGGTGTGTGAGTGTGTTAGTGAGACAGGTGTTGAGTGTTGATGGTGTGTGTGTGAGGCAGGTGGTGAGAGTTGAGGGTGTGTGAGTGTGTGAGTGAGGCAGGTGGTGAGTGTTGATGGTGTGTGAGTGAGGCAGGTGGTGAGTGTTGAGGGTGTGTGAGTGTGTTAGTGAGGCAGGTGGTGAGTGTTGAGGGTGTGTGAGTGTGTTAGTGAGACAGGTGGTGAGTGTTGAGGGTGTGTGAGTGTGTGAGTGAGGCAGGTGGTGAGTGTTGAGGGTGTGAGAGTGAGGCAGAAGGTGAGTGTTGATGGGATGTGAGTGAGGCAGGTGATGAGTGTTGATGGTGTGTGAGTGAGGCAGGTGGTGAGTGTTGAGGGTGTGTGAGTGTGTTAGTGAGACAGGTGGTAAGTGTTTCAGGGTGTGTGCGTGGGTGAATGAGACAGGTGGTGAGTGTTGAGGGTGTGTGAGTGAGGCAGGTGGTGAGTGTTGAGGGTGTGTGAGTGTGTGAGTGAGACAGTTGGTGAGTGTTGAGGGTGTGTGAGTGTGTGAGTGAGGCAGGTGGTGAGTGAGGCAGGTGGTGAGTGTTGAAGGGATGTGAGTGAGGCAGGTGGTTAGTATTGAGGGTGTGTGAGTTTGTTAGTGAGGCAGGTGGTGAGTGTTGATGGTGTGTGAGTGTGTTAGTGAGACAGGTGGTGAGGGTTGATGGTGTGTGAGTGAGGCAGGTGGTGAGTGTTGAGGGTGTGTGAGTGTGTTTTTGAGGCAGGTGGTGAATGTTGATGGTGTATGAGTGTGTTAGTGAGACAGGTGGTGAGTGTTGAGGGTGTGTGAGTGAGGCAGGTGGTGAGTGTTGAGGGTGTGTGAGTGAGGCAGGTGGTGAGTGTTGATGGGATGTGAGTGAGGCAGATGGTGAGTGTTGAGGGTGTGTGAGTGTGTTAGTGAGACAGGTGGTAAGTGTTTCAGGGTGTGTGCGTGGGTGAATGAGGCAGGTGGTGAGTGTTGAGGGTGTGTGAGTGAGGCAGGTGGTGAGTGTTGAGGGTGTGTGAGTGTGTGAGTGAGACAGGTGGTGAGTGTTGAGGGTGTGTGAGTGTGTGAGTGAGGCAGGTGGTGAGTGTTGAGGGTGTGTGAGTGAGGCAGGAGGTGAGTGAGGCAGGTGGTGAGTGTTGATGGGATGTGAGTGAGGCAGGTGATGAGTGTTGATGGTGTGTGAGTGAGGCAGGTGGTGAGAGTTGAGGGTGTGTGAGTGTGTGAGTGAGGCAGGTGGTGAGTGTTGAGGGTGTGTGAGTGAGGCAGGTGGTGAGTGTTGATGGGATGTGAGTGAGGCAGATGGTGAGTGTTGAGGGTGTGTGAGTGTGTTAGTGAGACAGGTGGTAAGTGTTTCAGGGTGTGTGCGTGGGTGAATGAGGCAGGTGGTGAGTGTTGAGGGTGTGTGAGTGAGGCAGGTGGTGAGTGTTGAGGGTGTGTGAGTGTGTGAGTGAGACAGGTGGTGAGTGTTGAGGGTGTGTGAGTGTGTGAGTGAGGCAGGTGGTGAGTGTTGATGGTGTGTGAGTGTGTTAGTGAGACAGGTGTTGAGTGTTGATGGTGTGTGTGTGAGGCAGGTGGTGAGAGTTGAGGGTGTGTGAGTGTGTGAGTGAGGCAGGTGGTGAGTGTTGATGGTGTGTGAGTGAGGCAGGTGGTGAGTGTTGAGGGTGTGTGAGTGTGTTAGTGAGGCAGGTGGTGAGTGTTGAGGGTGTGTGAGTGTGTTAGTGAGACAGGTGGTGAGTGTTGAGGGTGTGTGAGTGTGTGAGTGAGGCAGGTGGTGAGTGTTGAGGGTGTGTGAGTGAGGCAGGTGGTGAGTGTTGATGGGATGTGAGTGAGGCAGGTGATGAGTGTTGATGGTGTGTGAGTGAGGCAGGTGGTGAGTGTTGAGGGTGTGTGAGTGTGTTAGTGAGACAGGTGGTAAGTGTTTCAGGGTGTGTGCGTGGGTGAATGAGACAGGTGGTGAGTGTTGAGGGTGTGTGAGTGAGGCAGGTGGTGAGTGTTGAGGGTGTGTGAGTGTGTGAGTGAGACAGGTGGTGAGTGTTGAGGGTGTGTGAGTGTGTGAGTGAGGCAGGTGGTGAGTGAGGCAGGTGGTGAGTGTTGAAGGGATGTGAGTGAGGTAGGTGGTTAGTATTGAGGGTGTGTGAGTTTGCTAGTGAGGCAGGTGGTGAGTGTTGATGGTGTGTGAGTGTGTTAGTGAGACAGGTGGTGAGGGTTGATGGTGTGTGAGTGAGGCAGGTGGTGAGTGTTGAGGGTGTGTGAGTGTGTTTTTGAGGCAGGTGGTGAATGTTGATGGTGTATGAGTGTGTTAGTGAGACAGGTGGTGAGTGTTGAGGGTGTGTGAGTGAGGCAGGTGGTGAGTGTTGATGGGATGTGAGTGAGGCAGGTGGTGAGAGTTGATGATGTGTGAGTGAGACAGGTGGTGAGTGTTGAGGGTCTGTGGGTGTGCGAGTGAGGCAGGTGGTGAGTGTTGATGGGATGTGAGTGAGGCAGGTGGTGAGTGTTGATGGTGTGTGAGTGAGGCAGGTGGTGAGTGTTGATGGTGTGTGAGTGAGGCAGGTGGTGAGTGTTGATGGTGTGTGAGTGAGGCAGGTGGTGAGTGTGGAGGGTATGTGAGTGAGGAAGGTGGTGAGTGTTGATGGTGTGTGAGTGAGGCAGGTGGTGAGTGTTGAGGGTGTGTGAGTGAGGCAGGTGGTGAGTGTTGATGGTGTGTGAGTGAGGCAGGTGGTGAGTGTTGATGGTGTGTGAGTGAGGCAGGTGGTGAGTGTGGAGGGAATGTGAGTGAGGCAGGTGGTGAGTGTTAATGGTGTGTTAGTGAGACAGGTGGTGAGTGTAGATGGTGTGTGAGTGAGGCAGGTGGTGAGTGTTGATGGTGTGTGAGTGAGGCAGGTGGTGAGTGTTGATGGGATGTGAGTGAGGAAGGTGGTGAATGTTGATGGTGTGTGAGTGAGGCAGGTGGTGAGTGTTGATGGTGTGTGAGTGAGGCAGGTGGTGAGTGTTGATGGTGTGTGAGTGAGGCAGGTGGTGAGTGTTGATGGTGTGTGAGTGAGGCAGGTGGTGAGTGTTGATGGTGTGTGAGTGAGGCAGGTGGTGAGTGTTGATGGTGTGTGAGCGAGGCAGGTGGTGAGTGTTGATGGTGTGTGAGTGAGGCAGGTGGTGAGTGTTGATGGTGTGTGAGTGAGGCAGGTGGTGAGTGTTGATGGTGTGTGAGTGAGGCAGGTGGTGAGTGTTGATGGTGTGTGAGTGAGGCAGGTGGTAAGTGTTGATGGTGTGTGAGTGAGGCAGGTGGTGAGTGTGGAGGGTATGTGAGTGAGGCAGATGGTGAGTGTTGATGGTGTGTTAGTGAGACAGGTGGTGAGTGTAGATGGTGGCGAGTGAGGCAGGTGGTGAGTGTTGATGGTGTGTGAGTGATGCAGGTGGTGAGTGTTGATGGTGAGTGAGTGAGGCAGGTGGTGAGTGTTGAGGGTGTGTGAGTGAGGCAGGTGGTGAGTGTTGATGGTGTGTGAGTGAGGCAGGTGGTGAGTGTTGATGGTGTGTGAGTGAGGCAGGTGGTGAGTGTGGAGGGAATGTGAGTGAGGCAGGTGGTGAGTGTTGATGGTGTGTTAGTGAGACAGGTGGTGAGTGTAGATGGTGTGTGAGTGAGGCAGGTGGTGAGTGTTGATGGTGTGTGAGTGAGGCAGGTGGTGAGTGTTGATGGGATGTGAGTGAGGCAGGTGGTGAGTGCTGATGGTGTGTGAGTGAGGCAGGTGGTGAGTGTTGATGGTGTGTGAGTGAGGCAGGTGGTGAGTGTTGATGGTGTGTGAGTGAGGCAGGTGGTGAGTGTTGATGGTGTGTGAGTGAGGCAGGTGGTGAGTGTTGAGGGTGTGTGAGTGAGGCAGGTGGTGAGTGTTGATGGTGTGTGAGTGAGGCAGGTGGTGAGTGTTGAGGGTGTGTGAGTGAGGCAGGTTGTGAGTGTTGATGGTGTATGAGTGAGGCAGGTGGTGAGTGTTGATGGTATGTGAGTGAGGCAGGTGGTGAGTGTTGAGGGTGTGTGAGTGAGGCAGGTGGTGAGTGTTGATGGGATGTGAGTGAGGCAGGTTGTGAGTGTTGATGGTGTGTGAGTGAGGCAGGTTGTGAGTGTTGAGGGTGTGTGAGTGTGTGAGTGAGGCAGGTGATGAGTGTTGAGGGTGTGTGAGTGTGTGAGTGAGGCAGGTGGTGAGTGTTGATGGTGTGTGAGTGAGGCAGGTGGTGAGTGTTGAGGGTGTGTGAGTGTGTGAGTGAGGCAGGTGATGAGTGTGTGAGTGAGGCAGGTGATGAGTGTTGAGTGTGTGCGACTGTGTGAGTGAGGCAGGTGGTGAGTGTTGATGGTGTGTGAGTGAGGCAGGTGGTGAGTGTTGATGGGATGTGAGTGAGCAGGTGATGAGTGTTGATGATGTGTGAGTGAGGCAGGTGGTGAGTGTTGAGGGTGTGTGAGTGTGTGAGTGAGGCAGGTGGTGAGTGTTGATGGTGTGTGAGTGAGGCAGGTGGTGAGTGTGGAGGGTATGTGAGTGAGGCAGATGGTGAGTGTTGATGGTGTGTTAGTGAGACAGGTGGTGAGTGTAGATGGTGTGTGAGTGAGGCAGGTGGTGAGTGTTGATGGTGTGTGAGTGATGCAGGTGGTGAGTGTTGATGGTGTGTGAGTGAGGCAGGTGGTGAGTGTTGAGGGTGTGTGAGTGAGGCAGGTGGTGAGTGTTGATGGTGTGTGTGAGGCAGGTGGTGAGTGTTGATGGTGTGTGAGTGAGGCAGGTGGTGAGTGTGGAGGGAATGTGAGTGAGGCAGGTGGTGAGTGTTGATGGTGTGTTAGTGAGACAGGTGGTGAGTGTAGATGGTGTGTGAGTGAGGCAGGTGGTGAGTGTTGATGGTGTGTGAGTGAGGCAGGTGGTGAGTGTTGATGGGATGTGAGTGAGGCAGGTGGTGAGTGTTGATGGTGTGTGAGTGAGGCAGGTGGTGAGTGTTGATGGTGTGTGAGTGAGGCAGGTGGTGAGTGTTGATGGTGTGTGAGTGAGGCAGGTGGTGAGTGTTGATGGTGTGTGAGTGAGGCAGGTGGTGAGTGTTGATGGTGTGTGAGTGAGGCAGGTGGTGAGTGTTGATGGTGTGTGAGTGAGGCAGGTGGTGAGTGTTGATGGTGTGTGAGTGAGGCAGGTGGTGAGTGTTGATGGTGTGTGAGTGAGGCAGGTGGTGAGTGTTGATGGTGTGTGAGTGAGGCAGGTGGTGAGTGTGAGGGTGTGAGTGAGGCAGGTGGTGAGTGTTGATGGTGTGTGAGTGAGGCAGGTGGTGAGTGTTGATGGTGTGTGAGTGAGGCAGGTGGTGAGTGTTGATGGTGTGTGAGTGAGGCAGGTGGTGAGTGTTGATGGTGTGTGAGTGAGGCAGGTGGTGAGTGTTGATGGTGTGTGAGTGAGGCAGGTGGTGAGTGTTGATGGTGTGTGAGTGAGGCAGGTGGTGAGTGTTGATGGTGTGTGAGTGAGGCAGGTGGTGAGTGTTGATGGTGTGTGAGTGAGGCAGGTGGTGAGTGTTGAGGGTGTGTGAGTGAGGCAGGTGGTGAGTGTTGATGGTGTGTGAGTGAGGCAGGTGGTGAGTGTTGATGGTGTGTGAGTGAGGCAGGTGGTGAGTGTTGATGGTGTGTGAGTGAGGCAGGTGGTGAGTGTTGATGGGATGTGAGTGAGGCAGGTGGTGAGTGTTGATGGTGTGTGAGTGAGGCAGGTGGTGAGTGTTGAGGGTGTGTGAGTGTGTGAGTGAGGCAGGTGGTGAGTGTTGATGGTGTGTGAGTGAGGCAGGTGGTGAGTGTTGATGGTGTGTGAGTGAGGCAGGTGGTGAGTGTTGAGGGTGTGTGAGTGAGGCAGTGGGAGGTGATGGTGTGGGAGTGAGGCAGGTGTGAGTGTTGATGGTGTGTGTGAGTGAGGCAGGTGGTGAGTGTTGATGGTGTGTGAGTGAGGCAGGTGGTGAGTGTTGATGGTGTGTGAGTGAGGCAGGTGGTGAGTGTTGATGGTGTGTGAGTGAGGCAGGTGGTGAGTGTTGATGGTGTGTGAGTGAGGCAGGTGGTGAGTGTTGATGGTGTGTGAGTGAGGCAGGTGGTGAGTGTTGAGGGTGTGTGAGTGAGGCAGGTGGTGAGTGTTGATGGTGTGTGAGTGAGGCAGGTGGTGAGTGTTGATGGTGTGTGAGTGAGGCAGGTGGTGAGTGTTGATGGTGTGTGAGTGAGGCAGGTGGTGAGTGTTGATGGTGTGTGAGTGAGGCAGGTGGTGAGTGTTGAGGGTGTGTGAGTGTGTTAGTGAGGCAGGTGGTGAGTGTTGAGGGTGTGTGAGTGTGAGTGAGGCAGGTGGTGAGTGTTGAGGGTGTGTGTGTGAGTGAGGCAGGTGGTGAGTGTTGATGGTGTGTGAGTGAGGCAGGTGGTGAGTGTTGATGGTGTGTGAGTGAGGCAGGTGGTGAGTGTTGATGGTGTGTGAGTGAGGCAGGTGGTGAGTGTTGAGTGTGTGGTGTGTGAGTGAGGCAGGTGGTGAGTGTTGATGGTGTGTGAGTGAGGCAGGTGGTGAGTGTTGATGGTGTGTGAGTGAGGCAGGTGGTGAGTGTTGATGGTGTGTGAGTGAGGCAGGTGGTGAGTGTTGAGGGTGTGTGAGTGTGTGAGTGAGGCAGGTGGTGAGTGTTGATGGTGTGTGAGTGAGGCAGGTGGTGAGTGTGGAGGGAATGTGAGTGAGGCAGGTGGTGAGTGTTGATGGTGTGTTAGTGAGACAGGTGGTGAGTGTAGATGGTGTGTGAGTGAGGCAGGTGGTGAGTGTTGATGGTGTGTGAGTGAGGCAGGTGGTGAGTGTTGATGGTGTGTGAGTGAGGCAGGTGGTGAGTGTTGATGGTGTGTGAGTGAGGCAGGTGGTGAGTGTTGATGGTGTGTGAGTGAGGCAGGTGGTGAGTGTTGATGGTGTGTGAGTGAGGCAGGTGGTGAGTGTTGAGGGTGTGTGAGTGAGGCAGGTGGTGAGTGTTGATGGTGTGTGAGTGAGGCAGGTGGTGAGTGTTGATGGTGTGTGAGTGAGGCAGGTGGTGAGTGTTGATGGTGTGTGAGTGAGGCAGGTGGTGAGTGTTGAGGGTGTGTGTGTGAGTGAGGCAGGTGGTGAGTGTTGGTGGTGTGTGAGTGAGGCAGGTGGTGAGTGTTGATGGTGTGTGAGTGAGGCAGGTGGTGAGTGTTGATGGTGGTGAGTGTGTGAGGCAGGTGGTGAGTGTTGATGGTGTGTGAGTGAGGCAGGTGGTGAGTGTTGAGGGTGTGTGAGTGAGGCAGGTGGTGAGTGTTGATGGTGTGTGAGTGAGGCAGGTGGTGAGTGTTGATGGTGTGTGAGTGAGGCAGGTGGTGAGTGTTGAGGGTGTGTGAGTGTGTGAGTGAGGCAGGTGGTGAGTGTTGATGGTGTGTGAGTGAGGCAGGTGGTGAGTGTTGATGGGATGTGAGTGAGGCAGGTGGTGAGTGTTGATGGTGTGTGAGTGAGGCAGGTGGTGAGTGTTGAGGGTGTGTGAGTGAGGCAGGTGGTGAGTGTTGAGGGTGTGAGTGTGTGTGAGGGAGGGGGTGAGGGGTGTTGGGGTGTGTGTGTGTGAGTGAGGCAGGCGGTGAGTGTTGAGGTGTGTGAGTGAGGCATGTGGTGAGTGTTGATGGGTGTGAGTGAGGCAGGTGGTGAGTGTTGATGGTGTGTGAGTGAGGCAGGTGGTGAGTGTTGATGGTGTGTGAGTGAGGCAGGTGGTGAGTGTTGATGGTGTGTGAGTGAGGCAGGTGGTGAGTGTTGATGGTGTGTGAGTGAGGCAGGTGGTGAGTGTTGATGGTGTGTGAGTGAGGCAGGTGGTGAGTGTTGATGGTGTGTGAGTGAGGCAGGTGGTGAGTGTTGATGGTGTGTGAGTGAGGCAGGTGGTGAGTGTTGATGGTGTGTGAGTGAGGCAGGTGGTGAGTGTTGAGGGTGTGTGAGTGAGGCAGGTGGTGAGTGTTGATGGTGTGTGAGTGAGGCAGGTGGTGAGTGTTGAGGGTGTGTGAGTGAGGCAGGTTGTGAGTGTTGATGGTGTATGAGTGAGGCAAGTGGTGAGTGTTGATGGTGTGTGAGTGAGGCAGGTGGTGAGTGTTGAGGGTGTGTGAGTGAGGCAGGTGGTGAGTGTTGATGGTGTGTGAGTGAGGCAGGTGGTGAGTGTTGATGGTGTGTGAGTGAGGCAGGTGGTGAGTGTTGATGGTGTGTGAGTGAGGCAGGTGGTGAGTGTTGATGGTGTGTGAGTGAGGCAGGTGGTGAGTGTTGAGGGTGTGTGAGTGAGGCAGGTGGTGAGTGTTGAGGGTGTGTGAGTGAGGCAGGTGGTGAGTGTTGATGGGATGTGAGTGAGGCAGGTTGTGAGTGTTGATGGTGTGTGAGTGAGGCAGGTGGTGAGTGTTGAGGTGTGTGTGTGTGAGTGAGGCAGGTGGTTAGTGTTGAGGTGTGTGAGTGTGAGTGAGGCAGGTGGTGAGTGTTGATGGTGTGTGAGTGAGGCAGGTGGTGAGTGTTGAGGTGTGTGAGTGTGAGGTGTGAGTGTGATGGTGTGTGAGTGAGGCAGGTGGTGAGTGTTGATGGTGTGTGAGTGAGGCAGGTGGTGAGTGTTGATGGTGTGTGAGTGAGGCAGGTGGTGAGTGTTGATGGTGTGTGAGTGAGGCAGGTGGTGAGTGTTGATGGTGTGTGAGTGAGGCAGGTGGTGAGTGTTGATGGTGTGTGAGTGAGGCAGGTGGTGAGTGTTGATGGTGTGTGAGTGAGGCAGGTGGTGAGTGTTGATGGTGTGTGAGTGAGGCAGGTGGTGAGTGTTGATGGTGTGTGAGTGAGGCAGGTGGTGAGTGTTGATGGTGTGTGAGTGAGGCAGGTGGTGAGTGTTGATGGTGTGTGAGTGAGGCAGGTGGTGAGTGTTGATGGTGTGTGAGTGAGGCAGGTGGTGAGTGTTGATGGTGTGTGAGTGAGGCAGGTGGTGAGTGTTGATGGGTGTGTGAGTGAGGCAGGTGGTGAGTGTTGATGGTGTGTGAGTGAGGCAGGTGGTGAGTGTGATGGTGTGTGAGTGAGGCAGGTGGTGAGTGTTGATGGTGTGTGAGTGAGGCAGGTGGTGAGTGTTGATGGTGTGTGAGTGAGGCAGGTGGTGAGTGTTGATGGTGTGTGAGTGAGGCAGGTGGTGAGTGTTGATGGTGTGTGAGTGAGGCAGGTGGTGAGTGTTGATGGTGTGTGAGTGAGGCAGGTGGTGAGTGTTGATGGTGTGTGAGTGAGGCAGGTGGTGAGTGTTGATGGTGTGTGAGTGAGGCAGGTGGTGAGTGTTGATGGTGTGTGAGTGAGGCAGGTGGTGAGTGTTGATGGTGTGTGAGTGAGGCAGGTGGTGAGTGTTGATGGTGTGTGAGTGAGGCAGGTGGTGAGTGTTGATGGTGTGTGAGTGAGGCAGGTGGTGAGTGTTGATGGTGTGTGAGTGAGGCAGGTGGTGAGTGTTGATGGTGTGTGAGTGAGGCAGGTGGTGAGTGTTGATGGTGTGTGAGTGAGGCAGGTGGTGAGTGTTGATGGTGTGTGAGTGAGGCAGGTGGTGAGTGTTGATGGTGTGTGAGTGAGGCAGGTGGTGAGTGTTGAGGGTGTGTGAGTGAGGCAGGTGGTGAGTGTTGATGGTGTGTGAGTGAGGCAGGTGGTGAGTGTTGATGGTGTGTGAGTGAGGCAGGTGGTGAGTGTTGATGGTGTGTGAGTGAGGCAGGTGGTGAGTGTTGATGGTGTGTGAGTGAGGCAGGTGGTGAGTGTTGATGGTGTGTGAGTGAGGCAGGTGGTGAGTGTTGATGGTGTGTGAGTGAGGCAGGTGGTGAGTGTTGATGGTGTGTGAGTGAGGCAGGTGGTGAGTGTTGATTTGTGTGTGAGTGAGGCAGGTGGTGAGTGCTGATGGTGTGTGAGTGAGGCAGGTGGTGAGTGTTGAGGGTGTGAGTGAGGAGTGTGAGTGTGATGGTGTGTGAGTGAGGCAGGTGGTGAGTGTTGATGGTGTGTGAGTGAGGCAGGTGGTGAGTGTTGATGGTGTGTGAGTGAGGCAGGTGGTGAGTGTTGATGGTGTGTGAGTGAGGCAGGTGGTGAGTGTTGATGGTGTGTGAGTGAGGCAGGTGGTGAGTGTGTATGGTGTGTGAGTGAGGCAGGTGGTGAGTGTTGATGGGTGTGTGAGTGAGGCAGGTGGTGAGTGTTGATGGTGTGTGAGTGAGGCAGGTGGTGAGTGTTGATGGTGTGTGAGTGAGGCAGGTGGTGAGTGTTGATGGTGTGTGAGTGAGGCAGGTGGTGAGTGTTGATGGTGTGTGAGTGAGGCAGGTGGTGAGTGTTGATGGTGTGTGAGTGAGGCAGGTGGTGAGTGTTGATGGTGTGTGAGTGAGGCAGGTGGTGAGTGTTGATGGTGTGTGAGTGAGGCAGGTGGTGAGTGTTGATGGTGTGTGAGTGAGGCAGGTGGTGAGTGTTGATGGTGTGTGAGTGAGGCAGGTGGTGAGTGTTGATGGTGTGTGAGTGAGGCAGGTGGTGAGTGTTGATGGTGTGTGAGTGAGGCAGGTGGTGAGTGTTGATGGTGTGTGAGTGAGGCAGGTGGTGAGTGTTGATGGTGTGTGAGTGAGGCAGGTGGTGAGTGTTGATGGTGTGTGAGTGAGGCAGGTGGTGAGTGTTGATGGTGTGTGAGTGAGGCAGGTGGTGAGTGTTGATGGTGTGTGAGTGAGGCAGGTGGTGAGTGTTGATGGTGTGTGAGTGAGGCAGGTGGTGAGTGTTGATGGTGTGTGAGTGAGGCAGGTGGTGAGTGTTGATGGTGTGTGAGTGAGGCAGGTGGTGAGTGTTGATGGTGTGTGAGTGAGGCAGGTGGTGAGTGTTGATGGTGTGTGAGTGAGGCAGGTGGTGAGTGTTGATGGTGTGTGAGTGAGGCAGGTGGTGAGTGTTGATGGTGTGTGAGTGAGGCAGGTGGTGAGTGTTGATGGTGTGTGAGTGAGGCAGGTGGTGAGTGTTGATGGTGTGTGAGTGAGGCAGGTGGTGAGTGTTGATGGTGTGTGAGTGAGGCAGGTGGTGAGTGTTGATGGTGTGTGAGTGAGGCAGGTGGTGAGTGTTGATGGTGTGTGAGTGAGGCAGGTGGTGAGTGTTGATGGTGTGTGAGTGAGGCAGGTGGTGAGTGTTGATGGTGTGTGAGTGAGGCAGGTGGTGAGTGTTGATGGTGTGTGAGTGAGGCAGGTGGTGAGTGTAGGTGTGTGAGTGAGGCAGGTGGTGAGTGTTGATGGTGTGTGAGTGAGGCAGGTGGTGAGTGTTGATGGTGATTGAGTGAGGCAGGTGGTGAGTGTTGATGGTGTGTGAGTGAGGCAGGTGGTGAGTGTTGATGGTGTGTGAGTGAGGCAGGTGGTGAGTGTTGATGGTGTGAGTGAGGCAGGTGTGTGTGTGAGGGTGTGAGTGAGGCAGGTGGTGAGTGTTGATGGTGTGTGAGTGAGGCAGGTGGTGAGTGTTGATGGTGTGTGAGTGAGGCAGGTGGTGAGTGTTGATGGTGTGTGAGTGAGGCAGGTGGTGAGTGTTGATGGTGTGTGAGTGAGGCAGGTGGTGAGTGTTGATGGTGTGTGAGTGAGGCAGGTGGTGAGTGTTGATGGTGTGTGAGTGAGGCAGGTGGTGAGTGTTGAGGGTGTGTGAGTGAGGCAGGTGGTGAGTGTTGATGGTGTGTGAGTGAGGCAGGTGGTGAGTGTTGAGGGTGTGTGAGTGAGGCAGGTGGTGAGTGTTGATGGTGTGTGAGTGAGGCAGGTGGTGAGTGTTGATGGTGTGTGAGTGAGGCAGGTGGTGAGTGTTGAGGGTGTGTGAGTGAGGCAGGTGGTGAGTGTTGAGGTGTGTGAGTGTGAGTGAGGCAGGTGGTGAGTGTTGATGGTGTGTGAGTGAGGCAGGTGGTGAGTGTTGAGGGTGTGTGAGTGTGAGGCAGGTGGTGAGTGTTGAGGGTGTGTGAGTGTGTGAGTGAGGCAGGTGGTGAGTGTTGAGGGTGTGTGAGTGTGTGAGTGAGGCAGGTGGTGAGTGTTGAGGGTGTGTGAGTGAGGCAGGTGGTGAGTGTTGATGGTGTGTGAGTGAGGCAGGTGGTGAGTGTTGATGGTGTGTGAGTGAGGCAGGTGGTGAGTGTTGATGGTGTGTGAGTGAGGCAGGTGGTGAGTGTTGAGGGTGTGTGAGTGAGGCAGGTGGTGAGTGTTGAGGGTGTGTGAGTGAGGCAGGTGGTGAGTGTTGATGGTGTGTGAGTGAGGCAGGTGGTGAGTGTTGATGGTGTGTGAGTGAGGCAGGTGGTGAGTGTTGATGGGATGTGAGTGAGGCAGGTGGTGAGTGTTGATGGTGTGTGAGTGAGGCAGGTGGTGAGTGTTGATGGTGTGTGAGTGAGGCAGGTGGTGAGTGTTGATGGTGTGTGAGTGAGGCAGGTGGTGAGTGTTGATGGTGTGTGAGTGAGGCAGGTGGTGAGTGTTGATGGTGTGTGAGTGAGGCAGGTGGTGAGTGTTGATGGTGTGTGAGTGAGGCAGGTGGTGAGTGTTGATGGTGTGTTTGCGAGGTAGGTGATGACTGTTGATGGGATGTGAGTGAGGCAGGTGGTGAGTGTTGATGGTGTGTGAGTGAGGCAGGTGGTGAGTGTTGAGGGTGTGTGAGTGAGGCAGGTGGTGAGTGTTGATGGTGTGTGAGTGAGGCAGGTGGTGAGTGTTGAGGGTGTGTGAGTGAGGCAGGTGGTGAGTGTTGATGGTGTGTGAGTGAGGCAGGTGGTGAGTGTTGATGGTGTGTGAGTGAGGCAGGTGGTGAGTGTTGATGGTGTGTGAGTGAGGCAGGTGGTGAGTGTTGATGGTGTGTGAGTGAGGCAGGTGGTGAGTGTTGATGGTGTGTGAGTGAGGCAGGTGGTGAGTGTGAGGTGTGTGAGTGAGGCAGGTGGTGAGTGTTGAGGGATGTGAGTGAGGCAGGTGGTGAGTGTTGATGGTGTGTGAGTGAGGCAGGTGGTGAGTGTTGAGGGTGTGTGAGTGTGTTAGTGAGGCAGGTGGTGAGTGTTGAGGGTGTGTGAGTGTGTTAGTGAGACAGGTGGTGAGTGTTGATGGTGTGTGAGTGAGGCAGGTGGTGAGTGTTGAGGGTGTGTGAGTGTGTGAGTGAGGCAGGTGGTGAGTGTTGATGGGATGTGAGTGAGGCAGGTGGTGAGTGTTGATGGTGTGTGAGTGAGGCAGGTGGTGAGTGTTGATGGGATGTGAGTGAGGCAGGTGGTGAGTGTTGATGGTGTGTGAGTGAGGCAGGTGGTGAGTGTTGATGGTGTGTGAGTGAGGCAGGTGGTGAGTGTTGATGGTGTGTGAGTGAGGCAGGTGGTGAGTGTGGAGGGTATGTGAGTGAGGCAGATGGTGAGTGTTGATGGTGTGTTAGTGAGACAGGTGGTGAGTGTTGATGGTGTGTGAGTGAGGCAGGTGGTGAGTGTTGATGGTGTGTGAGTGAGGCAGGTGGTGAGTGTTGATGGTGTGTGAGTGAGGCAGGTGGTGAGTGTTGAGGGTGTGTGAGTGAGGCAGGTGGTGAGTGTTGATGGTGTGTGAGTGAGGCAGGTGGTGAGTGTTGATGGTGTGTGAGTGAGGCAGGTGGTGAGTGTGGAGGGATGTGAGTGAGGCAGGTGGTGAGTGTTGATGGTGTGTGAGTGAGACAGGTGGTGAGTGTAGATGGTGTGTGAGTGAGGCAGGTGGTGAGTGTTGATGGTGTGTGAGTGAGGCAGGTGGTGAGTGTTGATGGGATGTGAGTGAGGCAGGTGGTGAGTGTTGATGGTGTGTGAGTGAGGCAGGTGGTGAGTGTTGATGGTGTGTGAGTGAGGCAGGTGGTGAGTGTTGATGGTGTGTGAGTGAGGCAGGTGGTGAGTGTTGATGGTGTGTGAGTGAGGCAGGTGGTGAGTGTTGATGGTGTGTGAGTGAGGCAGGTGGTGAGTGTTGATGGTGTGTGAGTGAGGCAGGTGGTGAGTGTTGATGGTGTGTGAGTGAGGCAGGTGGTGAGTGTTGATGGTGTGTGAGTGAGGCAGGTGGTGAGTGTTGATGGTGTGTGAGTGAGGCAGGTGGTGAGTGTTGATGGTGTGTGAGTGAGGCAGGTGGTGAGTGTTGATGGTGTGTGAGTGAGGCAGGTGGTGAGTGTTGATGGTGTGTGAGTGAGGCAGGTGGTGAGTGTTGATGGTGTGTGAGTGAGGCAGGTGGTGAGTGTTGATGGTGTGTGAGTGAGGCAGGTGGTGAGTGTTGATGGTGTGTGAGTGAGGCAGGTGGTGAGTGTTGATGGTGTGTGAGTGAGGCAGGTGGTGAGTGTTGATGGTGTGTGAGTGAGGCAGGTGGTGAGTGTTGATGGTGTGTGAGTGAGGCAGGTGGTGAGTGTTGATGGTGTGTGAGTGAGGCAGGTGGTGAGTGTTGATGGTGTGTGAGTGAGGCAGGTGGTGAGTGTTGATGGTGTGTGAGTGAGGCAGGTGGTGAGTGTGGAGGGTATGTGAGTGAGGCAGGTGGTGAGTGTTGATGGTGTGTTAGTGAGACAGGTGGTGAGTGTAGATGGTGTGTGAGTGAGGCAGGTGGTGAGTGTTGATGGTGTGTGAGTGATGCAGGTGGTGAGTGTTGATGGTGTGTGAGTGAGGCAGGTGGTGAGTGTTGAGGGTGTGTGAGTGAGGCAGGTGGTGAGTGTTGATGGTGTGTGAGTGAGGCAGGTGGTGAGTGTTGATGGTGTGTGAGTGAGGCAGGTGGTGAGTGTGGAGGGAATGTGAGTGAGGCAGGTGGTGAGTGTTGATGGTGTGTTAGTGAGACAGGTGGTGAGTGTAGATGGTGTGTGAGTGAGGCAGGTGGTGAGTGTTGATGGTGTGTGAGTGAGGCAGGTGGTGAGTGTTGATGGGATGTGAGTGAGGCAGGTGGTGAGTGTTGATGGTGTGTGAGTGAGGCAGGTGGTGAGTGTTGATGGTGTGTGAGTGAGGCAGGTGGTGAGTGTTGATGGTGTGTGAGTGAGGCAGGTGGTGAGTGTTGATGGTGTGTGAGTGAGGCAGGTGGTGAGTGTTGATGGTGTGTGAGTGAGGCAGGTGGTGAGTGTTGATGGTGTGTGAGTGAGGCAGGTGGTGAGTGTTGAGGGTGTGTGAGTGAGGCAGGTTGTGAGTGTTGATGGTGTATGAGTGAGGCAGGTGGTGAGTGTTGATGGTATGTGAGTGAGGCAGGTGGTGAGTGTTGAGGGTGTGTGAGTGAGGCAGGTGGTGAGTGTTGATGGGATGTGAGTGAGGCAGGTTGTGAGTGTTGATGGTGTGTGAGTGAGGCAGGTTGTGAGTGTTGAGGGTGTGTGAGTGTGTGAGTGAGGCAGGTGATGAGTGTTGAGGGTGTGTGAGTGTGTGAGTGAGGCAGGTGGTGAGTGTTGATGGTGTGTGAGTGAGGCAGGTGGTGAGTGTTGAGGGTGTGTGAGTGTGTGAGTGAGGCAGGTGATGAGTGTGTGAGTGAGGCAGGTGATGAGTGTTGAGTGTGTGTGTGAGTGAGGCAGGTGGTGAGTGTTGATGGTGTGTGAGTGAGGCAGGTGGTGAGTGTTGATGGTGTGTGAGTGAGGCAGGTGGTGAGTGTTGATGGTGTGTGAGTGAGGCAGGTGGTGAGTGTTGATGGTGTGTGAGTGAGGCAGGTGGTGAGTGTTGATGGTGTGTGAGTGAGGCAGGTGGTGAGTGTTGATGGTGTGTGAGTGAGGCAGGTGGTGAGTGTTGATGGGATGTGAGTGAGGCAGGTGATGAGTGTTGATGATGTGTGAGTGAGGCAGGTGTTGAGTGTTGAGGGTGTGTGAGTGTGTGAGTGAGGCAGGTGATGAGTGTTGAGGGTGTGTGAGTGTGTGAGTGAGGCAGGTGGTGAGTGTTGATGGTGTGTGAGTGAGGCAGGTGGTGAGTGTTGATGGTGTGTGAGTGAGGCAGGTGGTGAGTGTTGATGGTGTGTGAGTGAGGCAGGTGGTGAGTGTTGATGGTGTGTGAGTGAGGCAGGTGGTGAGTGTTGAGTGGTGAGTGTGTGAGTGAGGCAGGTGGTGAGTGTTGATGGTGTGTGAGTGAGGCAGGTGGTGAGTGTTGATGGTGTGTGAGTGAGGCAGGTGGTGAGTGTTGATGGTGTGTGAGTGTGAGTGAGGCAGGTGGTGAGTGTTGATGGTGTGTGAGTGAGGCAGGTGGTGAGTGTTGATGGTGTGTGAGTGAGGCAGGTGGTGAGTGTTGATGGTGTGTGAGTGAGGCAGGTGGTGAGTGTTGATGGTGTGTGAGTGAGGCAGGTGGTGAGTGTTGAGGGTGTGTGAGTGTGTGAGTGAGGCAGGTGGTGAGTGTTGATGGTGTGTGAGTGAGGCAGGTGGTGAGTGTTGAGGTGTGTGAGTGTGAGTGAGGCAGGTGGTGAGTGTTGATGGTGTGTGAGTGAGGCAGGTGGTGAGTGTTGATGGTGTGTGAGTGAGGCAGGTGGTGAGTGTTGATGGTGTGTGAGTGTGTGAGTGAGGCAGGTGGTGAGTGTTGATGGTGTGTGAGTGAGGCAGGTGGTGAGTGTTGAGGTGGGTGAGTGAGTGAGGCAGGTGGTGAGTGTTGATGGTGTGTGAGTCTGGCAGGTGGTGAGTGTTGAGGGTGTGTGAGTGTGTGAGTGAGGCAGGTGTGAGTGTTGAGGGTGTGTGAGTGTGTGAGTGAGGCAGGTGGTGAGTGAGGCAGGTGGTGAGTGCTGATGGGATGTGAGTGAGGCAGGTGATGAGTGTTGATGGTGTGTGAGTGAGGCAGGTGGTGAGTGTTGAGGGTGTGTGAGTTTGATAGTGAGGCAGGTGGTGATTGTTGATGCTGTGTGAGTGTGTTAGTGAGACAGGTGGTGAGTGTTGATGGTGTGTGAGTGAGGCAGGTGGTGAGTGTTGAGGGTGTGTGTGTGAGTGAGGCAGGTGGTGAGTGTTGATGGTGTGTGAGTGTGTTCGTTTGACAGTTGGTGAGTGTTGAGGGTGTGTGAGTGTGTGAGTGAGGCAGGTGGTGAGTGTTGAGGGTGGGTGAGTGTATGAGTGAGGCAGGTGGTGAGTGTTGAGGATGTGTGAGTGAGGCAGGTGGTGAGTGTTGATGGTGTGTGAGTGAGGCAGGTGGTGAGTGTTGATGGTGTGAGTGTGAGTGAGGCAGGTGGTGAGTGTTGAGGGTGTGTGAGTGAGGCAGGTGGTGAGTGTTGAGGGTCTCTGGGTGTGTGAGTGAGGCAGGTGGTGAGTGTTGATGGTGTGTGAGTGAGGCAGGTGGTGAGTGTTGATGGTGTGTGAGTGAGGCAGGTGGTGAGTGTTGATGGGATGTGTGTGAGGCAGATGATGAGTGTTGATGGTGTGTGAGTGAGGCAGGTGGTGAGTGTTGATGGTGTGTGAGTGAGGCAGGTGGTGAGTGTTGAGGGTGTGTGAGTGAGGCAGGTGGTGAGTGTTGATGGTGTGTGAGTGAGGCAGGTGGTGAGTGTTGATGGTGTGTGAGTGAGGCAGGTGGTGAGTGTTGAGGGTGTGTGAGTGAGGCAGGTGGTGAGTGTTGATGGTGTGTTTGCGAGGTAGGTGATGACGGTTGATGGGATGTGAGTGAGGCAGATGATGAGTGTTGATGGTGTGTGAGTGAGGCAGGTGGTGAGTGTTGAGGGTGTGTGAGTGAGGCAGGTGGTGAGTGTTGATGGTGTGTGAGTGAGGCAGGTGGTGAGTGTTGAGGGTGTGTGAGTGAGGCAGGTGGTGAGTGTTGATGGTGTGTGAGTGAGGCAGGTGGTGAGTGTTGATGGTGTGTGAGTGAGGCAGGTGGTGAGTGTTGATGGTGTGTGAGTGAGGCAGGTGGTGAGTGTTGATGGTGTGTGAGTGAGGCAGGTGGTGAGTGTTTGATGGTGTGTGAGTGAGGCAGGTGGTGAGTGAGGCAGGTGGTGAGTGAGGCATGTGGTGAGTGCTGAGGGATGTGAGTGAGGCAGGTGGTGAGTGTTGATGGTGTGTGAGTGAGGCAGGTGGTGAGTGTTGAGGGTGTGTGAGTTTGTTAGTGAGGCAGATGGTGAGTGTTGATGGTGTGTGAGTGTGTTAGTGAGACAGGTGTTGAGTGTTGATGGTGTGTGTGTGAGGCAGGTGGTGAGAGTAGAGGGTGTGTGAGTGTGTGAGTGAGGCAGGTGGTGAGTGTTGATGGGATGTGAGTGGGGCAGGTGGTGAGTGTTGATGGTGTGTGAGTGAGGCAGGTGGTGAGTGTTGATGGGTGTGAGTGAGGCAGGTGGTGAGTGTTGATGGTGTGTGAGTGAGGCAGGTGGTGAGTGTTGATGGTGTGTGAGTGAGGCAGGTGGTGAGTGTTGATGGTGTGTGAGTGAGGCAGGTGGTGAGTGTGGAGGGTATGTGAGTGAGGCAGATGGTGAGTGTTGATGGTGTGTTAGTGAGACAGGTGGTGAGTGTAGATGGTGTGTGAGTGAGGCAGGTGGTGAGTGTTGATGGTGTGTGAGTGAGGCAGGTGGTGAGTGTTGATGGTGTGTGAGTGAGGCAGGTGGTGAGTGTTGAGGGTGTGTGAGTGAGGCAGGTGGTGAGTGTTGATGGTGTGTGAGTGAGGCAGGTGGTGAGTGTTGATGGTGTGTGAGTGAGGCAGGTGGTGAGTGTGGAGGGATGTGAGTGAGGCAGGTGGTGAGTGTTGATGGTGTGTTAGTGAGACAGGTGGTGAGTGTAGATGGTGTGTGAGTGAGGCAGGTGGTGAGTGTTGATGGTGTGTGAGTGAGGCAGGTGGTGAGTGTTGATGGGATGTGAGTGAGGCAGGTGGTGAGTGTTGATGGTGTGTGAGTGAGGCAGGTGGTGAGTGTTGATGGTGTGTGAGTGAGGCAGGTGGTGAGTGTTGATGGTGTGTGAGTGAGGCAGGTGGTGAGTGTTGATGGTGTGTGAGTGAGGCAGGTGGTGAGTGTTGATGGTGTGTGAGTGAGGCAGGTGGTGAGTGTTGATGGTGTGTGAGTGAGGCAGGTGGTGAGTGTTGATGGTGTGTGAGTGAGGCAGGTGGTGAGTGTTGATGGTGTGTGAGTGAGGCAGGTGGTGAGTGTTGATGGTGTGTGAGTGAGGCAGGTGGTGAGTGTTGATGGTGTGTGAGTGAGGCAGGTGGTGAGTGTTGATGGTGTGTGAGTGAGGCAGGTGGTGAGTGTGGAGGGTATGTGAGTGAGGCAGATGGTGAGTGTTGAGGTGTATTAGTGAGACAGGTGGTGAGTGTAGATGGTGGTGAGTGAGGCAGGTGGTGAGTGTTGATGGTGTGTGAGTGATGCAGGTGGTGAGTGTTGATGGTGTGTGAGTGAGGCAGGTGGTGAGTGTTGAGGGTGTGTGAGTGAGGCAGGTGGTGAGTGTTGATGGTGTGTGAGTGAGGCAGGTGGTGAGTGTTGATGGTGTGTGAGTGAGGCAGGTGGTGAGTGTGGAGGGAATGTGAGTGAGGCAGGTGGTGAGTGTTGATGGTGTGTGAGTGAGGCAGGTGGTGAGTGTTGATGGGATGTGAGTGAGGCAGGTGGTGAGTGTTGATGGTGTGTGAGTGAGGCAGGTGGTGAGTGTTGATGGTGTGTGAGTGAGGCAGGTGGTGAGTGTTGATGGTGTGTGAGTGAGGCAGGTGGTGAGTGTTGATGGTGTGTGAGTGAGGCAGGTGGTGAGTGTTGAGGGTGTGTGAGTGAGGCAGGTGGTGAGTGTTGATGGTGTGTGAGTGAGGCAGGTGGTGAGTGTTGAGGGTGTGTGAGTGAGGCAGGTGGTGAGTGTTGATGGTGTGTGAGTGAGGCAGGTGGTGAGTGTTGATGGTATGTGAGTGAGGCAGGTGGTGAGTGTTGAGGGTGTGTGAGTGAGGCAGGTGGTGAGTGTTGATGGGATGTGAGTGAGGCAGGTGGTGAGTGTTGATGGTGTGTGAGTGAGGCAGGTGGTGAGTGTTGAGGGTGTGTGAGTGTGTGAGTGAGGCAGGTGGTGAGTGTTGAGGGTGTGTGAGTGTGTGAGTGAGGCAGGTGGTGAGTGTTGATGGTGTGTGAGTGAGGCAGGTGGTGAGTGTTGAGGGTGTGTGAGTGTGTGAGTGAGGCAGGTGATGAGTGTGTGAGTGAGGCAGGTGATGAGTGTTGAGTGTGTGCGACTGTGTGAGTGAGGCAGGTGGTGAGTGTTGATGGTGTGTGAGTGAGGCAGGTGGTGAGTGTTGATGGTGTGTGAGTGAGGCAGGTGGTGAGTGTTGATGGTGTGTGAGTGAGGCAGGTGGTGAGTGTTGAGGGTGTGTGAGTGAGGCAGGTGGTGAGTGTTGATGGTGTGTGAGTGAGGCAGGTGGTGAGTGTTGATGGTGTGTGAGTGAGGCAGGTGGTGAGTGTTGATGGGATGTGAGTGAGGCAGGTGATGAGTGTTGATGGTGTGTGAGTGAGGCAGGTGGTGAGTGTTGAGGGTGTGTGAGTGTGTGAGTGAGGCAGGTGATGAGTGTTGAGGGTGTGTGAGTGTGTGAGTGAGGCAGGTGGTGAGTGTTGATGGTGTGTGAGTGAGGCAGGTGGTGAGTGTTGATGG
>CAUDMG010001938.1:85068-124747 GCA_958450375.1 Homarus gammarus | reverse complement strand
AACTACAAACAACAACACTACAACAAACATCAATACCATAACCACAAACAACAACACTACAACTACAAACAACAACACTACAACCACAAACAACTCTACAAGAATATAAATAAGGCATAACAACAAAACTACAACACTGGCACAAACCCAACCCAACAACACCTGTTAATGGTAAGTACATTCCGTGACTACAACAGTAACATAGGTAAACCACTATAAGATCATAACTACAACACTATAACCATTATCATCATCAACACCAATACTACAACACTATAACCATCATCATCACCATTACTACAACACTATAACCATCATCATCATCATTACTA
This sequence comes from Homarus gammarus, assembly GCA_958450375.1. Lineage (NCBI taxonomy): Eukaryota > Metazoa > Arthropoda > Malacostraca > Decapoda > Nephropidae > Homarus > Homarus gammarus. Next base: position 124,415 of record CAUDMG010001938.1, on the reverse strand, counting down.
CAACACTATAACCATCATCATCATCAGTATCACTGCAACACTATAACCACCATCATCACTACAACAATATAACCATCATCATCATCATTACTACAACACTATAACCATCATCATCATCATCAGTATCACTGCAACACTATAACCACCATCATCACTACAACAATATAACCATCATCATCACTACAACACTATAACCATCATCATCACTACAATAATATAACCAACATCACTACAACACTATAATCATAATCACGACATCACTATAACCACCATCATCACTACAGCACTATAACCACCATCATCACTACAACACTAAAACTATCATCATCACCATTACTATAACACTATAACCACCATCATCACTACAACACTATAATCATCATCACTACAACACTATAACCATCACTGTCACTACAACACTATAACCAACATCATCACTACAACACTATAACTACAACATTATAACTATCACATCATCAACACAACACTATAACCATCATAATCACTAGAACACTATAACTATCATCATCATCATCATCACTTCAACACTCTATTCATCATCACTACAACACTATAACCACCATCATGATAATCACAACAAAACTATAAGCATCATCACTACAACACTATAATCATCATCATCATCACTACAACACTATAACCATCATCATCATAACTGCAACACTATAACCATCATCATCATAACTGCAACACTATAACCATCATCATCACCATCTTCATTGCAACACTATAACCATCACCATCATCACTATAACACTATAACTACAACACTATAACCATCATTATCATCGTCTCATCATCACTAGAACACTATAACCATCATTATCATTATCATCATCATCACTGCAACACTATAATCATCATCAGCATCATCATCATCACTGCAACACTATAATCATCATTATCACTACAACACTATAACCATCATTAACACAAGAACACTATAGCTGTCATCATCACTACAACACTTTAACTACAGCATCATCACCACAACACTATAACCGTCATCATAACTACAACACTATAACTAGAGCATCCTCACTACAACACTATAACCATCATCACCACAACGCTAAAACTACAGCCCTAAGCATCATCATTGCAACACTATAACCATCATCATTATCATTGCAACACTATAACCACCACCATCATCATCATTGCAACACTATAACTATCATCATTGCAACACGATAACAATCATCATCATCATCATTGCAACACTGTAACCATCATCATCATTGCAACTCTATAACCATCATAATCATCACCATCATCATTGCAACACTATAACCATCATCATCAAAATCATCATCATTGCAACAGTATAACCATCATTATCACCATCATCAGCATTGCAACACTATAACCATCATCATCATCATCATCACCTTTGCAACACTATAACCATAATCAATCACAGCAACACTATGGCCATCATTATTTTTACAACACTATAAACACCATCATCATTACTACAACACTATACTATTTTCATTACTACAACACTATAACTACAACACTACAGCAGTATAACCATCATCATTACTACAACACTATAACTACATCACTATTACCAGTATCACTACAACACTATAATCATCATCACTACAGTGCTATAACCACCATCACTACAACACTATAATCTAACCTAACTTAACCTAACCCTTTAGTAGTATTCTGGTCAGGTTTGAGTATAAAGGTCATTGACGTACAAAAGTGACCTTGCCTGACCCTTCGAGACGATAGCTACTATAAGGATGCCGTCCATACTGTCTTCCATAACTTAGCATTTATGGATAAGTATGATTAGTGGATTTGAAAACATGTAGTGAAGAAGGGGGGGGGGGGGGATATAAAGTCTAAGGCAAATATTATCGTTAAATTAAATATTTCCACGTACAGTCACTCAAAAAAAGTGTCTATACAAAAATGCTTTGAGAAAATATGACACAACTGACGGAGGATTTTGACAACCCTACAGAGACAACAGGAGTCGCAGTGTTCAGTCTGAAATTCATCGATCACTCCAAGTTCAGATAGTTTTTTTGAGTGATTGTATATAATTTAGGCGGTTTATCTCACCCAGAGTTAAAGATAAAGATATGATGTGTTTTATAGAATCTGAACCTTTAGTATTTAGGGTACAATTATCGTGTCGGTCATTCCTATGTTTTTCCCACGGTTTTTGACGTGTTTTGAATGATTTTGATCTAACCTAACCTAACCTAACTTAATCTAACCACAGAACCCAGGAACTATATCTAACCTAACCTAACCTAACCTAACCTAACCTAACCAAACCTAACCTAACCTAACCTCCTAAATTCACTGGATGACCGAAACGATTATCATACCATTACTTAGTTTAGTTCTTGAGTAAATTTGCATATTACTTGTAAACTACTCCTCTCAGCGTTATGACATTATATCGTAACAATTGTATCACCATTACTATCCTCCACAAAACTAATATGTAAACTATATCATTACCAACAAATCGTATTTCAAAACAACTAAATTAAATACAATTAATGACGCATCACTGATCCTAACAGCTATATTGTCCAGGTAATATATGATGGTGACACACACACACATACATAACAACAAAGAGATATATATGTAATATTCAGAAATTTCAGAGTAATTTCGAATGCCCCGCCATTAGCGGTACTGAGCGTTCAAGGTCGTCTGAGGGAAGAGAGCGCTCCCCGCACATAGTGGGAGATTGCGGAACTAGGCCTATATGATATTAAATGTAATTTACCGGATTAATAATGATGCGATTCATGAAGTTAAGGGACTATTATTGAATTTGAAATTATTATAGATCGTTTAGCAGTCTGAATAATGTTAAAGGGTGTCCCAAGGAGTTATTAGTTAGGCGGAAAATAGGTCACGTAGGCCTAAGCTAACGCCTTGAGAGGACACGAAGCGGCCTCTCTCTCAGTCCCGGATAGCACTCACACGAACAAGACGTCCCTGCGCGTCTGTCCCAGAAATAGTCACGTGGCCTAGTCACCTGTGCTGAAATATTGCAGTATAACAAGTAAGTCTCATTCGATCTCAGACAGGGTTAGATAGGGCAGTGATAAAGTAAACTAGAGCTAACAGTGAGTTCATTTCAGGGTTTCCGTGAGAACCCACTTGACTGAAGTTGACTGGAGTTGACCCGGAGTTGACTGCGAGAGATTGACTGCCGTTTGAGACTGCCGTGGATGATTGAGGGTGGCGATTGTCGCCATTGGACCGATCAAAGTAGGCCTGTCACTGTTTAGCGGGGTAGCAAAGGATCTCTTGAGTGAACGAGTGCTCTCGACAACTAAACGACACGGGACGCTAAAGCTTCTCTCAACTGTACAAGGTCTGATTGGCTCACTCCTGTCCGCTTTATGGACGCACTGGGAGTACACCGAGGCTATCTGAGTAGACTAATGGTCACACACTGAGACCGTGAGTCTAGGTCTCTAGGAGATACCTGGAGGAACATTTTCCCTCCCTTATTACGGGTGTAATTTAATAGTTTCTAGATAATTTTGATAATATTGTTTTGAATGTTTGTGCCATCAAGTGGAACCAGAGTGATACTGTGATTTGATTCTTTTAATGCCTCTGATTGTTCTTCATAATTCTGATCTCAGGTATAACCTTGTTCCCCAGAGTAGTGGTTAGGTTAGGTTAGGAAGTGTGCATCTGTTGGGGTGCTATAATTTTGTTGAGTGCCCTTAAGGCCTATTCATTGTAGAGTATTTAATTTCATATTTTATTACCATTTCCTTAGTGACTGATATAATTTTGTTGAGTGCCCTTAAGGCCTATTCATTGTAGAGTATTTAATTTCATATTTTATTACCATTTCCTTAGTGACTGATATAATTTTGTTGAGTGCCCTTAAGGCCTATTCATTGTAGAGTATTTAATTTCATGTTTTATTACCATTTCCTCAGTGACTGATATAATTTTGTTGAGTGCCCTTAAGGCCTATTCATTGTAGAGTAGTTAATTTCTTTTTTTGGTACCTAAGTGACTGATATTATTGTGTGAAAGCCTTTAAGGCCTGTTTCATGTGTGCACGGAACAGTTCTTATTACTTCAAATTTATTGTTGCCTGAGGTTCTAATAATTTTTATATCATGTATAACTTTTATTCCCCAGAGTAGTGTTTTAAGTTCAAGTTAAGAGGTGCGCATATTGGTGTACCATTATTGGATTGTGTTTGTAGTGTTGGAGGGAATATAAGTGTCTAAATGTAACAGTGTGTCTCATTCATCCCAGTCACAGATGCTATCCTTCCACGGGTCACGGACAATTTATTTTGTTTAGTAGTTTTAAGTGTTCTTGTGCTGGTTCGGGATTTTTCTCAAAGGGGCGCTTCCACTGCCATTACCATCTATTAATTTTAAATAAACCCCAAGTCAAGTGAGAAATTAAAGTCCAGTAAATTCCGACCGGTTACAAATGGTAGCAGAGCGTAGTTAATTTTATTTCGTGACTGATAGTTCTGTGGTTGGGATAATGAGCGTAATAATGGAGTGGATGGAAACGGTAGAGAGTGTGACCCCAACTCTACTCATGCTCACCGTGGGAATGGGTTTGTTGTGGTTGACGGTGCGGGGTTACTCGGAGAAAAGGAGAGACAGCCTGGGGTTGGTGCAGTTGAGAGAAGAGTTCGTGGAACGTATTGGGAAGCTAGAGGGGAAAATCCGGGGAGAGTACCAGGAACGATTGGAACAGTTAGAAGGGAAGATCAATGGGGAATGTCAGGCATGGGCGAACCAAATCAGGGGGGAGTATGGGGTATATGCACAACAGTTAAGGGGGGAGTACCACACACAATTGCAACAGTTAGAGACGGAACACCAACAACACTTAGCTCTGTTGGGGGATGCACTAGATAGGGTAAAGACACAGTATAAAATACAGCACGAGGAGACAATGTGGGAGATGAGGAGACACAATAGTAGAGAGGGAATTAGTCTCGGGGCCGGGTTGACCATGTCTAAGTTCGACGGTAGGCCAGGAATAGAGGTAGGAAAGTGGTTAAGAGAGGTTGACCGAACCCTCAAGCTGCTAGACGGAGACGAAGTCAGTCGAATCCAATTCATAATAAGGCATCTTGCGGGGCCTGCGGCAGATCGCGTATACAACGCACGCAGAGACTGGGAAACCGTAGATGAGTTAACTTGTTATTTGAAGCAGCAATATGGCGGACCGACGGCCACGTACGACGCCATTCAGAAGGTGATGACGCGGAAACAAGGGAGCAACGAAACGCTTCTTGAATATTATGACGCTATGCTAGATTTAAACGATGAGTTGAACCACCATGATCATAAATATGATAAGGCCCTGTTGGGAGATGCAATCACTCGGGGGCTCAAGGAGGAACAAAGCCGTATGTGGTTAGTGGATGAGATCAAGAAGTATCCTCACCACAGTCTAGACGAGTGGATCACGGGGCTGAGAGAGGCGGAACAAAAACGAGAAGCTTTGAGGGAGGTACCGCTGACTAAAGGAAGAGAGAACGAGCCGCAGACTGGAGGCTCGATTCCCCCGAGGTGCTATGCGTGTGGACAAGAGGGCCATTTCAGTTTCAATTGCACAAACGGGTCCAGACCAGGAGAGAGTGTCCCAAGGGGATACGTGGCCAATGGCCAGTATCGAGTTGGAAATAACAATCGGAACTGGCGGTCGGGAAATGGCCAAGGCCAGGCAGTCCCCGCCAACCGTTCCTGGCCTCACCAATAGATTCCACCGGCGATGTTATTAGCCAAGAGAGAGCGGACCCATGGTCAAGCGTGGTTCGCATGACAAATTTAATCACAACAGAAGGTACCTTAAGGCTGAAAGCAGAGTGTCCTAAGGTCTCGGTGCTGGTAGCGGGTCGTGAAATGTGGGGTTTAGCAGATACTGGGGCAGAAGTGTCGCTAATTGATGAACTTTTCTACCGTCGGGAGCTGGAGCCTGCAGGCGTGGGGTTGCAGCCCACTCGAATAAGGGTAAAAGGGGCGTCAGGGTTTCCAGTGCCGTGTGTGGGGTGTATTCGGGTCACTATGGTCGTATGTGGGGTGGAAGTCACTGATGTGGGGATGTTGGTTTGTCCAGGGATTGAGACCCAGGGTAAGGGGCAAGCTCATGTCGGGTTGTTGGGGATGAATGTGCTGGGGGAGGTTGCGGAGATCTGGCCGCACATGTATCGCTTGTGCAGGGAAGCCAGGAGCACCGCTCAGTGGGAAAATTGCTTGCATGAGGTTAGGCAGTTATGTGCAATAGAGGCCATCAGCCTGGGGTATTGTATGACAGAGAGGAAGGAAAGACCAACCATTCCTCCCCGGAGTACTCGGTTGCTGTCAGTATGTGTTCCCTCATTAAGCCAGGTAGCTAACAAAGAAGTAGTGATTGAACCTCTAACAATAGAGGATGAAGGTTGGATGCCTGAGGGTGTGATAGTGTTGCCGACAGCTGTAAGAGTGGTGAGAGGCATGACCCAGGTGTTGGTGGCAAATCTGTCTGATAGTCGTAGGAGCTTGAGGGGCAATTGGCGGATTGGGAAAGTGGCTTCGGGGACGGAAGTCGAGGAAGACATCAGTGAAGAGGTGAATGTGAGGACAGTGCAACCGGACGCCCGTACGGAGGTCAAAGTGCACACGGAGGAAATGAATGAGGGACAAGAGAGTGCAGTTAGGTGTTTAATAGAAGAGTTTAGTGATATTTTTGAAGAAGAGGGCCAGCCCATAGGAAAGGCTATTGGGGTTCAGCATGAGATCCCAGTGACCACAGACAGGCCAGTTAGGGTGCCATATCGGAGGATCCCTCCAAACCAGGTACCAGAGGTGAAGCAGCACATTAGCCAGCTGTTAGATCAGGGAGTAATTCAGCATAGTGAGAGTCCGTACTCTGCCGCCATTGTAGTAGTGAGGAAAAAGGACGGGACGCTGAGGTTGTGCATTGACTATCGTGACTTAAATAAGGTCACGGTACGCGATGCGTTTCCTCTGCCTAGGATAAATGAAACTCTAGAATCTCTGACGGGGGCCCAGTTTTTCTCAACGTTTGATCTGGCGGCGGGATATCACCAGATAGAAGTAAAACCTTCAGACCGTCCAAAGACTGCCTTCAGCACAAGCTTCGGACACTTTGAGTACAGGCGACTGCCTATGGGATTGTCAAATAGTCCGGGAACCTTTCAGAGATACATGGAGCGGATTTTAGGGGATAAGATCTTCTCCTCGTTGCTTGTATACCTTGATGATGTGATGGTGTTTTCAAGTACAATAGATCAACATATAGTCAGATTGAGGGAATTATTTTGCAGGATGAGGGAGAATAACTTAAGATTTAAACCTAAAAAGTGTGAAATAATGGCTTCAAAAGTAAGTTATTTAGGATATCAGGTGTCAGCTGAAGGCATCACAGCTGATCCTGAGAAGATTAGGGTAGTAAGAGATTGGCCAGTCCCTCAGACGGTGAAAGATGTGCGGTCTTTTGTAGGGTTCACATCATTTTATAGGAAATTTGTTAAAGGGTTTGCCCAAATAGCTGCTCCACTGCATGCGTTGATGCATGGGAAATCTAAGGATCGGGTAGATAGTGAATGGAGAGAGGAACAGCAACAGGCTTTTGAGGAGTTGAAAGACAAGGTGACGCAGACACCAGTGTTGGCTTGCCCAGATTTCACTCAGGAGTTTATATTAGAAACAGATGCAAGTTTTCGTGGGCTAGGTGCGGTGCTATCCCAGCGGAAGGATGGCAGGCTGCATCCGGTGTGCTATGCGAGTCGGGGCCTGAGGAAATCAGAACGTAACATGAACAACTATAGTTCTCGTAAGTTAGAGATGTTAGCACTCAAATGGGCAGTAGTGGATAAATTCAGGGATTATTTGGCAGGGAAACATTTCACAGTCTATACAGATAACAACCCACTCAGTCACCGGGAGAAGGCTAAACTAGGTGCCGTGGAAAGTAGGTGGAATGCGGATCTCGAGCAGTTTAACTTTACTATAGAGTACAAGCCGGGGAAGAACAACATTGTGGCGGATACTCTATCTAGAATCCCGGCGGAACAGGAGGAAGATAGTGAAGAAGAGTATACAGCGATGCATGTACTAGAGGAGAACGGGGCAGGAAGGAAGGAACTGTGGACGATGGATGGGCTGCGTAAGGAGCAAGAAGGCATGGACTATATGACAAAACTGCGAAGATGGTTGGTGGGAGAGCTGCCGGAGGATGAGGTACAGGTAGAGCTCCAAAATGATGATTTCCGCAAGATGTACCGAGCTAGGAAATCCCTGATAGTAAGAGAAGATGTTGTCTGGCATAGAAGACCCGAAGGGAAGAATCTATGGAGGGAGGTGCCAGTGTTAACTCCAAACTTGCAGGAGGCTTTGACTAGAGCCTGCCACGACGAGTTTGGCCATCAGGGGCGAGATCGCACCCTGTCGCTGGTGCAGGAGCGAGGGTTCTGGTCAGGCATGGGAGAAACAGTGCGAGACTACATAGCCAGCTGCGAGAGGTGTGGAGTAGCAAAAGATGAAGTGCCGAAGCCCCAACTGCATGTAGGGACGATTGAAGCTGCCAAACCATTAGAGACACTGGCCGCAGATTTCACCTTGCTGGACAAGCGGCAAGGATTGGAGAATGTCCTGATAATGGTTGACATATACAGTCGTTACACTTGGGCCTTTCCCACCAAAGACCAGAAAGCCTCGACGATTGCAAAGATCCTGGTGAATCGAATCTTCCTGGCAGTGGGTGCACCTGAGCGACTGTTGACCGATCAGGGAAGGAATTTTGGCAGTGCATTGGTCCGACAAACTTGTGCCACCTTTGGGGTGAAGAAAATAAGGACGTCAGCATATCACCCACAGGGAAATGGCATGGTGGAACGGTTCAATCGAACCCTGCACGGTCTGCTGGCCACCCTCGAGGCAGAGGAAAAGAATAGGTGGCCAGAGCATCTGCAGGCAGTGGTGTCACAATACAACGCGACTCCGCATGCCACAACAGGGTTTTCCCCATTCCTGTTGTTTTACGGGAGAGAACCAAACCTGCCGTTTGACCTTAGGCCGGAACTAGACCCAGAGCCGGTAGATGAGTGGGTGATGGTGATTAGAGACCGGCAACGACGATTGCAGGAAGCAGTGGAGATCAATGTTCGGAGACGTAAGGAAATAAATAGAAGAAAAAGAGAAGAGAAAGCCCACGAGAGTAGCTGGGAAGTGGGCCAGGAGGTTTTGCTGAGGAACAATGTAAAAATAGGCCGGTGTAAGCTGCAAAACCATTGGTTTGATACGAGATGGCACATTGTTGAGGTCCTAAATCCAAGGCCTGGTTTATATCGCATTGCGCCCAGTGGGGAAGAAGACCTGGAAGCGAGAGTGGAAAACCGGAGCAACTTGAAGGCTGCTCCAACCCTAAGGCATCCGGGAGACCCAGCGATGGATGAATCTGAGGAGGAAGACGAGGAGCCCCCACTCCAGATGAGCGAGATGGAGAAGTAGTTCAGAGAGGTCGATCGGGCCTGCAACTGAAAGACGAAGCCCACAAATTACAGTTTAGGTTGCAGGGTAATGAGAAGGGGCAGGTTGTCGAGGGTGAGTTGGAGGAGTTGTGAGTAGGGCAGGGGGGATTGGAGAGATGGTTAGGTCAGAGATGTGCGTTGAGTAGTGGTTGCTGTCATGAGCGGGATTGAGAGTACAGTTGTAATGTCCAGGGCCTCACTAACATGGACTGGTACATTGTCAGAGGGTTGGTCTGCCGGCATGAGGTTCGGAGACGTGGACTGAGTATTGTTTGGACACTGGTTCCTCTTAGTTCAAGGGCCAGGCCAAAGGAGAGCATGTTTGTTTTGGACTGTGTATTGTTTTGACACTGGTTCCTCTTAGTTCAAGGACCAGGCAAAAGGAGAGCATGTTTGTTTTGGGCTGGTATTAATTTTGACATTGGTTCTCTAGTTAAGGGCCAGGCAAAAAGGGAGTGTGATGTTCTGGTTGGTTTGAGTTGGGCTAGGAAGAAATGGGGAAGAAATGGAGTTGCTGGCTGCGAGTGGAATAGTACAGAGTTGAAGGTGGGTTCTAAGTTGTTCTCTCAGCACATGAGGGCAGTGCTGTTTTTCTTTTAGGGGGGTCGAGTGTTAGCAGGAGAGAAGAGAAGACGGGAATGCTGCGTTTAGCAAAAGGGGTAAGATGCAGTTTCTTAGAACAAATTTTAGGGGGGTCGTATGAATGGTCTTCTCAGCACATGAGGACAGTGCTGTCTTTTTTTAGGGGGGTCGATTGTAATATTCAGAAATTTCAGAGTAATTTCGAATGCCCCGCCATTAGCGGTACTGAGCGTTCAAGGTCGTCTGAGGGAAGAGAGCGCTCCCCGCACATAGTGGGAGATTGCGGAACTAGGCCTATATGATATTAAATGTAATTTACCGGATTAATAATGATGCGATTCATGAAGTTAAGGGACTATTATTGAATTTGAAATTATTATAGATCGTTTAGCAGTCTGAATAATGTTAAAGGGTGTCCCAAGGAGTTATTAGTTAGGCGGAAAATAGGTCACGTAGGCCTAAGCTAACGCCTTGAGAGGACACGAAGCGGCCTCTCTCTCAGTCCCGGATAGCACTCACACGAACAAGACGTCCCTGCGCGTCTGTCCCAGAAATAGTCACGTGGCCTAGTCACCTGTGCTGAAATATTGCAGTATAACAAGTAAGTCTCATTCGATCTCAGACAGGGTTAGATAGGGCAGTGATAAAGTAAACTAGAGCTAACAGTGAGTTCATTTCAGGGTTTCCGTGAGAACCCACTTGACTGAAGTTGACTGGAGTTGACCCGGAGTTGACTGCGAGAGATTGACTGCCGTTTGAGACTGCCGTGGATGATTGAGGGTGGCGATTGTCGCCATTGGACCGATCAAAGTAGGCCTGTCACTGTTTAGCGGGGTAGCAAAGGATCTCTTGAGTGAACGAGTGCTCTCGACAACTAAACGACACGGGACGCTAAAGCTTCTCTCAACTGTACAAGGTCTGATTGGCTCACTCCTGTCCGCTTTATGGACGCACTGGGAGTACACCGAGGCTATCTGAGTAGACTAATGGTCACACACTGAGACCGTGAGTCTAGGTCTCTAGGAGATACCTGGAGGAACATTTTCCCTCCCTTATTACGGGTGTAATTTAATAGTTTCTAGATAATTTTGATAATATTGTTTTGAATGTTTGTGCCATCAAGTGGAACCAGAGTGATACTGTGATTTGATTCTTTTAATGCCTCTGATTGTTCTTCATAATTCTGATCTCAGGTATAACCTTGTTCCCCAGAGTAGTGGTTAGGTTAGGTTAGGAAGTGTGCATCTGTTGGGGTGCTATAATTTTGTTGAGTGCCCTTAAGGCCTATTCATTGTAGAGTATTTAATTTCATATTTTATTACCATTTCCTTAGTGACTGATATAATTTTGTTGAGTGCCCTTAAGGCCTATTCATTGTAGAGTATTTAATTTCATATTTTATTACCATTTCCTTAGTGACTGATATAATTTTGTTGAGTGCCCTTAAGGCCTATTCATTGTAGAGTATTTAATTTCATGTTTTATTACCATTTCCTCAGTGACTGATATAATTTTGTTGAGTGCCCTTAAGGCCTATTCATTGTAGAGTAGTTAATTTCTTTTTTTGGTACCTAAGTGACTGATATTATTGTGTGAAAGCCTTTAAGGCCTGTTTCATGTGTGCACGGAACAGTTCTTATTACTTCAAATTTATTGTTGCCTGAGGTTCTAATAATTTTTATATCATGTATAACTTTTATTCCCCAGAGTAGTGTTTTAAGTTCAAGTTAAGAGGTGCGCATATTGGTGTACCATTATTGGATTGTGTTTGTAGTGTTGGAGGGAATATAAGTGTCTAAATGTAACAGTGTGTCTCATTCATCCCAGTCACAGATGCTATCCTTCCACGGGTCACGGACAATTTATTTTGTTTAGTAGTTTTAAGTGTTCTTGTGCTGGTTCGGGATTTTTCTCAAAGGGGCGCTTCCACTGCCATTACCATCTATTAATTTTAAATAAACCCCAAGTCAAGTGAGAAATTAAAGTCCAGTAAATTCCGACCGGTTACATATAAACAAATTAATTAATCAATCAATAAGCATTACCAGGATCACTATTGATAAACCCTAATTATCCCCCACTAACGGTGTCTAACTTCCACATATAATTGAATCCAAATAATAGATTAACATTTCACGAAGTTTCATAATTTGTATCGTCAGCCATAAGGATACAATTTACCTTTGCTCGTGTTTGTTAACATGAACCTTACCTAACCTAACCTAACCTATACCTCAAGATTTAAGATTAAGACTTTTATGACCAGGAATAGAATCGCTGGATAATAATCATATTTCCGGGTTACCCATCAATAAGTGGAAACTGCCTAACTACCAACACACACATACACACTAAATATTATGTACACAGTGGAGAGGTGTTCTTTACAGATGGTCACAAGAATAATGGTAACCCCCCGAAGTTTGTCTTTCTGAACATATTACAGGTCCTTATACCTATTAAAGGCAAGAATAGGTTAGGTTAGGTTAAATTAGGTTAGGTTAGGTTAGGTTGCCGTACCGATACTTTTTGACCATTGTGGAGCGAGGCATCAACAAGGGGTGGAAGCCAGAGTGTAGCTATGAGGACATCAGTGTTCCTTTCAATACACCTCTTGTCTATTTCATTATATATCATCTTAGAAGAGATAAGAAACGAAAGTGAGGGGGGGAGGGTGTGAGGGGGGGGCTAAATGACCCTCCTCAGCCACCATAATTACCAATAACGTCACGTGTTATATAAAACCAGCACATAACAGCTCCAGGGTCGGTGTTCACAAAACTTTTAAGTGCTAGCATACAGTTGTTAAGGCTGACATTTTCCTGTTAAGCACTAATAGTACATACACACAACTTTTAAGGGCCTTAATAGTTCTGTTAAATTAAAAGGCCTCGGGGGCACTTTTAAGTCCCGTAATAGTCGTCTGTTAGTTGATACCCTGGCGACCCACAACATCAGCGGCGGTAATGCATTTATCGGGAAAGGAGAGATATATTCAATGAATATATTGTGTATATTTTAAATACAGTGTGAATATATTGTGTGTATTTCCTCTTTATAGCAGAGATCTGCTATCTTGACTTGGACAATACTGAGTATCAGCGTGTCTCACACTCTGCCACTAACCTCACCACACCAGGAAACGCAGCATTGACTCTCATGGTGATTTCCAGCCACGCCCTCTTTGGTTATTTTGTGTTAACCACCCATCACCTTTTTTCACATGAAAAATATATTTTTCTCTAGTTTTCTTGCTGTTTTAGATGATTCTGACATTTATCTTAAGGCAAAACACTTTATTTAGTTAGGTTAAGTTAGGTTAGGACGTGGCCTGTTGGGTCAGGTAACCTAACCTAACTAAAAGAAGTTAGGTTAGGTTACCTGACCCAACAGCCCACGTCCTAACCTTCTAACTTAACCTAACTAAATAAAGTGTTTTGCCTTAAGATAAATGTCAGAATCATCTAAAACAGCAAGAAAACTAGAGAAAAATATATTTTTCATGTGAAAAAAGGTGATGGGTGGTTAACAAAACAAGAGCGACGCTGCGCGTCACAATAACATCAAATTGGAACTTCAAAAAATTCGTGTTTTTACAACTAATAAATCGCGAATATCGCTTTTATTTTTGGAATGCGCCACTTAATTCAAGTATTATCATTCGTTACTCGATGAGATCTACTAATTGGTTAGAAAAAATTCGTAAAAAGGTGATGGGTTGATAACGAAAAGTAACCCCCTCCTTTGTCTTTATTATTGAGGAAAGCCTTCAAGCGGCCATTCAATATTAACTATTTTCTCTTCAATGGCATCCACCAATAATAAAGTCTGGTCTGTTGTCCAGTTGGGCTTACTTTTCTTTCATGGGGATGAGACTTCCATTTCCTCAATAACATGTTTGTTTACAAACAGCACGGCAAGGAAACGCCACCGATCACTATCCTTGGTTTATATATCCTCCTTCAAAAGGCATACTGTAGATTAGATTTTATTTTATTTTAATAATCAAAATGTATATAAATGTAAATAGTGAAATTAATCTTCATAATTTTATAGAGGTTTTTCAGCCATAAGACCATTTTCTATGATGAACTCCTGCTATCTTTAGCGGTGTTTAGCGGTACTTAACAAACAAATATTTGTGCGGTAAAAGTTTGCGTGTTCAGCTTTGTGTATAACTTTTAAATTTTACTGCTAGTTAACAATACTATTATGTCATTAGCATAAAAGTTTTGTGTATATGGTCCCTGGTTTATAAGTGAGTTCAGTGGTGCGTCTGTGAACTCGTAGGGAGCTGTGATACTTTAAATACACCGTGGGCAGGATGGGGAACAGGAAGAGACAAGCTAAAACATCAGAAGTGACGGTCGACCCACAGCTAGAACACCGCCCGACGTCACTTTGGACTTACCGATGTTCTTACCAAATTTGCGTTAATGGGTAACAATCATAATAATGAGACCTATTATATAGAATATATTAAAATCAACAAAAAATACCACTACATAACATGGATAATTACTATGCATGATTAGAATTTGTGTAGAGGTGTATCATTCTTATCTCCGTGTGTATGTTTAACAGTCCAGCCGCTTATCACGGTGCCCAATCAGCTGGTAGGGGCACCGGTGGGTACTTCCGTGACCTTGGAGTGTCAGGTAGATGCCTTCCCCAACGCCGTTCATTTCTGGCGCTTCAACAACCAGCTTCTCATCAACTCAACCCGCCAGGAGACCCACGAGATTCGGCAAGACTACACCACCACCATGAAGCTCTCCCTCAGGAGCCTCCGTCACAAAGACTTCGGTTCCTACGTCTGCGGCGCCAAGAACTCCCTCGGTGAGACAGACAGCAACGTCAGGCTCTACGGTATGTTGTTGTTGTTGTGGTTGTTGTTGTTTATGTGAATAATACATTTGTCGAGCTGTAGTTTAAAGTTTGTTCTCTCTCTCTCTCTCTCTCTCTCTCTCTCTCTCTCTCTCAACAAACACAGGTATGGGTCATGACAGGTGCATTTGCCATGGTCAGTTTTGTCAATGAAAAAAAACAGGTGAAAAAAAAAATCCTATTGGTTTGTGACAAATATTAGTTTGGTGGCGGGAACTGCTGTCTCGGCAAATTCATAGCATTGATGTGTGTGTGTGTGTGTGTGTGTGTGTGTGTGTGTGTGAGTCAGACAGAAAGAAAGTGAACACACACATCCACATTTTGTTTTAATTCATCATACATATTATACACAAACACAGACATAAAATACATATGTACTCATTATCATCATTATCATCATCATCATCATCATCATCATCATCCACATGTTTTTATCTCTTTTCCTATCGTCTCCAGAGATCGTGGTGACCAGAGGCTCAGATGAGAAACAGGAACACTCAAGCCAAAGTAATTCAGGTGAGTGCCGCTGTCTGGTACTGTCGTGTTGTTACTGTCGTGTTGTTACTGTCATATTTTTACTGCAGTGTTGTTACTGTCTGGTACTGCCGTGTTGTTACTGTCGTGGAGCTTAAGTAAGGCCTCTTGGTTATTTTGGGGAAAAATTGATCAAAACTTTCACCAATAATTAGATCGAAATCAATTGTCAGCACCACCACCACCACCAATTGTCAGCACCACCACCACCACCATTTGTCAGCACCACCACCACCAATTGTCAGCACCACCACCACCAATTGTCAGCACCACCAATTATCACCACCTCCACCACCAACTGTCAGTATCTCCACCACCAATTCTCAGAACACTCATCAGTCACCACCTACACCACCACTACCACCACCATTTCTCAGAACCTCCACCACCAGTCAGAACCCTTTAACAGCTATCCTGAACCTCTATCCTCAATAAAAAAAGATATAATAAAAAAAATAAAAAATATCCAATAATGATGAAAGGCTCAGCTCTGATCCACAACTTCCCATTGGGGTCCGCAAGTTGACGATTCAATTAAAATGAATTTGTTTTGTGTTTTGATATGCTCTATAAAGGCCTGCCACAGTTAATTGTTGGGCTAATCCTAACGCATGTTATGGTGGTGGTGGTGGTGGTGGTGGTGGTGGTAGTGGTGTTGGTAGCGGTGGTGGTGGTGGTGGCGGTGGCAGTTGTGTAGCTGGTGGTGGTGGTGGTGGTGGTGGTGTAGGAGGTGGTAGTGGTGTTGGTGGTGGTAGTGGTGTTGGTGGTAGTGGTGTTGGTGGTGGTGGTGTAGGAGAGGGTGGTGGTGGTGGTGGTGTAGCTGGTGGTGGTGGTGGTGTTGGTGGTGGTAGCGGTGGTGGTGGTGGTGATGTATCTGGTGGTGGTGCTGCTGGTGGTGGTGGTGGTGTATCTGGTGGTGGTGCTGCTGGTGGTAGTGGTAGTTGTGTAGCTGGTGGTGGTGGTGGTGTAAAAGGTGGTGGTGGTGGTGGTGGTGGTGGTGGTGGTGGTGGTAGTGGTGGTGATAAAAGTTGTGTTGGGGTTGATGAAAGTGGTGGTGATGGTGTTGATAATGGTGGTGGTGGTGGTGATGATGATGATAGTGGTGATGGTGATGATGGTGGTGATAGTAATGGTAGTGTTGGAGATGGGACGAGAGGTCGTAGGATGAATGGAGAAAATAGTGATGAGTGGAACAGAGAAAAATTTATCAATCATTAATATTACCAGATTTACTTATTTCCTCCCTCCTTCCTTCCTTCTTATCCCTCCCCCTCTCTCCCCGTCCCTTAACCCCCTCTCTCTCTCTCTCCCTCCCCCTTCCTTCACTCCTGTTTATATACTGTACACGCAAAGAAAACGGACCCAGTTAATGGTAGACTCAGGTAAAAATATTATAGTGTTTAGGATGGACTATTTGTGCTGATGATTTAACATTCTTTTAAGATGTTAATTCGGGTTAGTTTAGGTATAAATTAATTTTGATGAGGTTAGGTTATGTTTAGTTTGTTAGATTATGTTAATATGTTAATTACATTTACCTTAGTTGAGGTTAAGGTAGGTTAGATTATTCGTAAGTTATTTTTTCTTAGGTTAGGTTAGGTTAGGTGGCTATCGGCACAGCCTCCACCAACATCTATTTTACAACATGTCCTTCCTGTACTTCTTACAGTACTGAGGCCAGAGCAGCACAATGAAGACCACATCATCGACTCATGGCACAGGCAAGGTGAGTGTGTGTGTGTGTGTGTGTGTGTGTGTGTGTGTGTGTGTGTGTGTGTGTGTGTGTGTGTTGTGTGTGTGTGTACTGTGACCTGTTGAACAAGTGAGAAGAGAGAGAGAGAGAGAGAGAGAGAGAGAGAGAGAGAGAGAGAGAGAGAGAGAGAGAGGCCTACAGCACAGGTAAGATATAGGCCAAATGAGTACAGAACAAGTGTGTATAGGCCAGGACAGTAAGTGGGGGCTAGTTAAGTAAATTGAGTGGGGCTAGTTAATTAAGACAGGTGAGGAAAGGTAAAAAAAATCAGTTAATTACAGGGAATCCAAAAGAGGTACAAAAAATCATTCTATAAATATTTTCATTGTAATTATCATTTTGCGAATTCATTTTTTTTACATTTTTTGTAAACACATTCCTTTATTAATCAGGTAAATATTGAGGTCATTACTTTATTTTTCATCATTATTCATTTATTTTATTTATTTACGGTAAATGTATTATGTAATATAAAAATTATCATTTACCTATGGCTGTGTATTTTCCATCATCACCATTATCATCACTATCATCATCATCATCATCACTATCATCATCATCATCATTGCTTCATCAATAATAAGTCTTATCCACTTTCATTACACCTTTATCCACATTCATTCGTCGATTATATTAACATATGACCATTTATTTACGATTCATTAATATTCGTCTTCCCCCCTCCCTTCCCTCACCCCCCCCCCCCCCCCAACACAGTAATCGCGTTCATTTATTGGTCGGCAACAATTACTAACTAGCATCCAATTATTCGGAATTATTTTATCGTTACGTGTACCAGATGTTACCTGCACTGTACCTGTCCTACACCTTGTATTTGCAATCATACATCTTGAGGTATTTCCAGTCATGCATCATGTTGTATTTCCAGTCATACATCATGTTGTATTTCCAGTCATACATCATGTTGTATTTCCAATCATCCATCAAGTTGTATTTCCAATCATCCATCATGTAGTATTTCCAATCACTAATCGCGGCACAGTTGTGTAGATCAGGCCACTACTAACATGTTGTATCCCGCCAGAGTTGGACTCAGACTCGCCCGGCTACACCTTGGAGGAGAATGCCTTCATGCGGGGCGGCGTTCACGGAGGCTCCCTGGGCGGCACGGGGCCCCTGGACGGATTGGGCAGTGGTACCAGTGGGAGGACCAGCATGGGCGCCACCACCTCCAGCAGCCCCGCCCTTCCTCGCCACACCATTGGCGGGGTATGGGCCGGCGTGTGGTGTAGTTGCTGCTTCGCCACACTCCGGCTTGGGGCATCAACAATGGGTTCTGCTCGACTGTGGGCAAGCGTGGGTCTCCTGCTGTTGTTTCTGCTGCATGAGACTGCAACCCACGTGTTTATATTTTCTCGGCTTGGTACTGTAGGGTCGGCCCTCACCCATGCCCAGACCCACACCTGACAGCCAACACAGTCCTACTCCTAATGGGTCGTCACACTCACTGCTTTCCACCCTCCTCCTGGACCTGTTTATATGACACAATAATAACATCCATCGTGTGCTTCTTTTTACACCCACTAGAGGACTGGTACAAGACACAGGTGCTGACGGGGATGTTGAGACGAGCAGGACGACGCAGCAATCCCTCATAGAGTGAGTGAGAGAGGCAGCACCAGCCTCACACTCCCTCTCCCGTCTTACAGAACATGTGTCGTCAAGAACAGTGCTTGTGTTGATATTCGTAATCTTTAAGTCAATTAATTCCTGACGAAGAAGTATATGCTTACGCTACAGAGTCTATTGTAAAAAGTTAGTTTACCAGAAAAGTTTAACCTGATTTTAACTTTTAAAAAGATGTACTGGTTAGTGAGATAGAAATATATACCAGTCCTGTGTTATAGCAGAACAGCGGTGTTGCAGACGATGTTCACCACGGCTGACAGGAGTCGTGGTGTGAATGACACATTGTGACCTAAACACCGTTTTTTCAATCATAGTTTTCGAGCTGTATTCCATGCTTGTCGTGCGTGTATACATAACTGTTACCGTGTGGGCGGTGCCCTTATCGTCACCCAGGAGGAGACGCTGGGGTCTTGAGGAACACTCCAACAGCTCCTGTACAGCGATAAGGGTCCTGAGAGCCTTTGATTGGAAGGCTGTAGCCACAAAAATTTTGCTTATATTCTGTGAATAAATGACATGTGCTTCTTGTAAAATAGTGTTAGTTCACGGGTAGCGGTGGGTCTTAAGCTCTTCCTTCTCTCTTAACAACGGGACAAGAGACACCAGAACCCGGGGTACATCGGCCTCAGAGCCTCAACACCTCGCCTGTGCAATGTAAGTCAGTCCCACACCCCTGACAATCCACATGTAAACTATACTTATATAACCTTATGCTTCCTAAGTCTGTGTAAATCATTCAAAAATACCCAACAGGTCTTCCTCTGTAAATCGAACGTAAATACCCCAAAAAATGTCTATGGTGTAAATCGACGTTTTATATTGGCTTCCCAACACCCGGCACCTTCGTCTGTGTAAGTCGGCCAACACCCTCAAGTACACCCCCACTGTGTAAACTGACAAAGGGCAACACCCTCAGTCTTCCCTATACCAACTATCTCAACAACCTAACCTAACCTCGGCGTACAGGAGGAGCCGTAGGACCCCTGAATAACCCCATCCTGCGTGTAGCCCGGGTTTGATATCCTTCTTTTGCCTGTTGTTTGGGCGTGTTACTTGGTCCCATCAACAGTTTATGCCTCATGTCCTTCTCTTGCTCATAATTTACCCCTGATGTTCCTTTCCTTCATGAAGTGTGGGCATGATACCTAACCTAACCTAATCTAACCTAACCACTTAACTTAACCTAACCTAACCACTTAACCTAACTTAACCACTTAACGTTACCTAACTTAACCAAACTTAATCTAACCTAACCACTTAACTTGGCATAACCTAACCTAACCACTTATTTTAACCTAACTTAACAAACCTAACCTAACCAAACCAAACCAAGCCTAACCTCTAGGAAACAAGCGTACTATGTTCTTTCTTTTCTAGTTGTGACGTTTCTCGGGTTTTACAAAGTAGCAATAACAAACCAAGTCAAATTTAGGTCTAATAAATATGATTTTATCTCTGAGACGACAAAAAAAAAATGACAGACTTTATCCCACAGACTTCCATCTTCCTCCTTTACCATGATGCATTTAATTGGGATAACTTTAAATCAACCTCCAATACCAGTCCTAGGATCATTTGGTTAAGTTAGGTTTGGTTAATTCATGTCATCTAAAACTCAATGGTGTAGCTATCCCAGTCGTGGTACTTACACAACATTACGTCTTTGTTTACGAGAACACCTCTGTCTACCGAATGTAAATTGTAAACAGAGAATGACAACACGATGTAGCCACTCCATCTAACTTGACCTCCATCCCTCCACTGCCTCCTTACAAGGCTAAATCACTTATGTTGACCAGTTTTAAGTCTTCGTCTTTACGCGACAGTCCACATTATCCCTCCTACCTTATAATTATATAACATGACAAATCACCCTCCCCTGCTCCTTATAACATGTAAAATTACCCTACCCTACCTTACCCTACCCTACCCTACCCTACCCTACCCTACCCTACTCTACTCTACCCTACCCAACCCAACCCTACCCATCTCTACCCTACCCCACCATACCTTACCCAACTCTACCCTACCCTACCCAACCCTACTCTTCCCTACCCTGCCCTACCCTATCCTACCCTACCCTACCTTCTCCAATCCTACCCTTCCCTACCCTCCCCTACCCTACCCTATATACCATGTTAAATTACCATACCATGTTCTATATTGGCAGCTAAATTAACCTTCCCAAACCTTCCTTCCTTACTCAACATACCCAACATCCTCCCAACTATCCTCCCCTGTCCTTTATAAACAAGTGCCAAGCTACCTCCCCCGTTACCTCCCCCTCACAGTCCCTATTGGTAACTGACCCCGCCACCGCCTCCCACACTCCCGCCCTTGACACAGTGAGAATCCTATGCAGTCCTACGCCAGTAATCCTACATGACACTTAAAAAAATTAATCCAAATTTTAGAAATATCCCCTAAAATATAAATACAATACTTAATCAGCTATAATTACCACTTATTTTCTCACTATTTTAACTCGTCATAGTGTGCCCAGTGCGTTTGGTTTTAGAATAACAAAACAATGCATTAACACATAACTATATCAATTATGTATACAAGTGGGACTAATGGATATTATAAAGACTTGCTAGACTACTGTACAGTCCCCTTCACTAGTGCGTTTACAGGGGCTCGTCAGGTTTAGTACAGTGTGGCAGCGTTGTGTTTGTTTACAGTCGACAGGAGGAAACTCTCAATAGTAAACATATTATAGAATTAAATTAAAACAATATTAAAACAAAAATATCTCAAAGATAATAATTTGTGGAATTTTTATATGACGAGCCCCTGTAAACGCACAAGTGAAGGGGACTGTACGTGTAGGCAGACAGAAGAATGAATTATAAAAGTGAAGTTGAATGGAGAGAATATATTAGAGGCGACACAGGGGAGGGTCTGTCTATTATTTAGAACATATGAGAGGTATAGTGAATGGAAGGTTCAGGTTGAGTGGGGAAAGGTTCAGAGTGAGTGGGGAAAGTTCAGAGTGGGTGGGGGAAGGGTTAGAGTTAGAGAGGGAGGTTCAGGTTGAGTGAGGGAAGGTTCAGAATGAGAGGGGAAGGCTCAGAGTAACAAAGGAAGGTTCAGAGTAATAGGGGAATGTTCAAAATGAGAGGGGAAGGTTCATAGTGAGAGGGTAAGGTTCAGAGAGAGAGGGGAAGGTTCAAAGTGAGAGGGGAATGTTTAGAGTGACAGAGGAAGGTTCAGAGTGAGAGGGCAGAATGGGAAGGGAAGGTTCAGGGTGGGAGGGAACGGTTCAGAGTGAGAGGGGAAGGTTCAGGATGACAGAGGGACGTTCAGAGTGAGAGGGGAAGGTTCAGAGAGAGAGGGAAGGTTCAGAATGAGAGGGGAAGGTTTAGTGAGAGGGAAAAGTTCAGAATGAGAGGGGAAGGTTCAGAGTGGGAGGGAAGGTTCAGTGAGATGGAAAGGTTCAGAGTGAGAGTGGAAGGATCAGGATGAGAGGGGAAGGTTTAGAGTGAGAGGTAAAGGTTCAGAGTGGGTGGGTAAGGTTCAGTGAGCGGGAAAGGTTCAGAGAGGGAAGATTCAGTAAGAGGAAAAGATATAGAGAGGGAAGGTTTAGTGAGAGGGAAAGGTTCAAAGTGAGAGGGAAAGGTTCAGAGTGAGAGGGAAAGGTTCAGATTGAGAGAGAAAGGTTCAGAGGTGGAGGAAAGGTTCAGTGAGAGGGAAAGGTTCAGTGAGAGGGAAAGGTTCAGAGAGGGAAGGTTTAGTGAGAGGGAAAAGTTCAAAGTGAGAAGGGAAAGGTTCAGAATGAGAGGGGAAGGTTCAGAATGGGTGGGGTGGGGTGGGTTAGGGTGGAGTTAGGGTGGGGTGGGGTGGGGTGGGTTAGAGTAGGGTAGGGTAGGGTAGGGTTGGGTGGGGTGGGGTGGGGTGGGGTGGGTTAGGATGGGGTGGGATGGGGTTAGGGTGGGGTGGGGCGGGGTTAGGATAGGATGGGGTGCGGTTAGGGTGGGGTGAGGTGGGATAGATATCAACGTTTATTGCCGTCAGAATGAAATGTGTTGGTAGTTAAGGCAGTTTCCCCAGGTTAACTAAAGGTAGAGGAGGGAGGTAGGGCGACATAAAAATATTTGTTACCTTAAGTAGAGGGAGAATAAAGAAAAATAATGCAGTGTTTCAAAGACCTGGGATGTGGTAACTGATGAATTGATCTACACGGAACAGGGAAGAGGAATTAAATAGACAGACAGACAGACAGGAAGAGAGGGACAGACACAGACACACACAGACAGAGAGACAGACTGGCAAAAAGAGGGAGACAAACATACAGACACAGACAGACAAAAAAAAGAGAGAAGTCAATCAAAATACACAAAGGCATAACCGGTCACTAAAATATTCAACCCAACTTAAATATATAAATACATAGAATAAAATCAAGATAAAAAAAAAAAATTAAAATGAAAAACAACAAAAATAATAAAATGAACAAAGATTACCAAAAAAAAAAAAAAATACAGAAAATAAGATGAATAAATGATAGAAGTATTATGTAAATGGATTAGAGTTTGTTTAGGAAGTAGAGATAACATGAGATAACAGGAAGTGAAAGATGTGGGTTAGGTTAGGTTAGGTTAGTGCTGTGAAAATGAATCAGCAATAACGAATGATGGGGAAATGTGTGCGTGTGTGTGTGTGTGTGTGTGTGTGTGTGCTTTCATTTCCAGTATCCTATTTTAAGTGGAAAAGTCTTCTGAAAGATAAATCACACACACACAAACACACACACACACACACACACACACACACACAAACACACACACACACTCACACTATTTACATCACTAGCATTTCCAAAATCCAACGTAATAGGCACGATATGACGAGGCGAACTAAATAGCGACAAAGTAAACATCAATTATCGCTAATTAAACCATTTTTTTTTTTTTACATGATAGTTTAATATTTGGCTTCAATTTTCAGTCTGGGGTTAACTACACGACTGAACCATCACTAGTACAATACACGTATAAGTAAATCTATATAAACAGGTTTAATAATACCTGTTAATTTATACATATAATATTTAAATACTCACGTGACAATATATTATCCTTAATACTCATACACCAAGAGTCTTATTCGACACTATAATACTTGATTACTTCATTACACCTGGTTTAATATTTACCTTTTTTTCAATATGTCAATCTGATAATTTCATACATATGCATTTTTTTTTAATATACTCGTATGTATTTCTCAGTATGATAATATTCACCATACATAATAATGCATCTAATCAGAGTTTCTACGTATTTTATATGACAGTGAGGCTTATTTTTTATGGGAATACGAAAATAACCTTGGACACGTATTTTATCTTATTGTGACACGTACTTACCAACTGACACGTATTTTATGGTATTGTTACACGTATTTCCTATAAGTGACACTCGCCCAAAAGTAAAGTTAAGTTAAGTTAGGTTAGGATAGGATATTTCAGGTTAGGTTAGATTAGCTTTGGTTGGGTTGCTCTGGGTTACTTTAGGTTAGGTTATTTTAGTTAAGGTTAGGTTAGG
The DNA here is from genome assembly GCA_958450375.1 of Homarus gammarus. Lineage (NCBI taxonomy): Eukaryota > Metazoa > Arthropoda > Malacostraca > Decapoda > Nephropidae > Homarus > Homarus gammarus. The sequence continues at coordinate 99,916 of CAUDMG010001938.1, read as the reverse complement.
TTATTTTAGTTAAGGTTAGGCTAGGTTATTTTAGTTAAGGTTATATTTGTTTTAGTTTTAGTTACTATGGGACCCATTTAGCTAAATCAGGAGCCAATTTAACTAGTTTTTGGGGATTATTATAACTAAATCAGGGCCCACTGTAACCAGATTGGGGGCCCCACATTAACTAGTCACCATTTTCAATATTACAGAACCAATTTTTTCCACTCACAAGTAGTAATCTATCCCCACACATTAGTATGCAAATTACCGACCATTACAGTTCGGTACACTCAGCTGCTAAATTTTACGACGAAAGAACTGATTTAGTGATACCAAACAAATTCGTAATGGTAGAACTGAGCAATATTAAAAAAAATCTAACCTGACCTAACCTGACCTAACCTGACCTAACCTGACCTGACCTGACCTAACCTAACCTAACTTGACCTAACCTGACCTAACCAAATCTAACAAATTCGCAATATTAGGCTAAGAAATAGAGAAAAGTTGCAATATTAGACTCAATTATAGATCAAGTTACAATACACAATACTCATTACAATAAACATTAGACTCAACGATAAATAAAAGACACAATATCAGACTTAACAATAGTCACAATATCAGACTTAGTCACAATGTCAGACTTAACAATAGTCACAATATCAGACTTAATGATAGTCACAATATCAGACTTAACAATAGTCACAATATCAGACTTAACAATAGTCACAATATCAGACTTAACAATAGTCACAACATCAGACTTAGTCACAATATCAGACTTAACAACAGTCACAATATCAGACTTAACAATAGTCACAATATCAGACTTAACAATAGTCACAATATCATACTTAACAATAGTCACAATATAAGACTTAACAATAGTCACAATATCAGACTTAACAATAGATAAAATCACACTATAAGTCTTATCAGTACAGTATAACCCACCAAGTATTTAACAAAACAAATCCTCCTTAACAAAAGTGAGAAATAAAAATCACACTTAACAAAAGCTCCTTCAACCATACATTTTATTTATTTTTATATTTATTTTATTTTAACGTGAGACCAATTCCCCCTAACTAACAATCGTTCATCACTCGTTTCCAATTAGTCTGCGAGCGGGATGGGTGGGTAGGTGGGTTGGGTCGGTGGGTAGGTGGGTTGGTGGGTGGGGGAGGGGGAGAATGAGATAACCTGGACGCTTCAGTTTTCCCGTGTAAAAAAAAAAATAATTAGGTCATTTTACTTTAACGAGGGTCACTGTGCATGTGTGTGTGTGTGTGTGTGTGCGCGAATCTAGGTAAAGGCAAAGCTAAAATTGCTACATTTTTATTTATGATCTCTCTCTCTGTCTCTCTCTCTCTCTCTCTCTCTCTCTCTCTCTCTCTCTCTCTCTCTCTCTCTCTCTCTCTCTCTAAACAACTTCCTCCATTATTAACTACAGGTCACTACGTCATTAACAACAACCTACACACCAATCAGTTCTGGCCATTGACTCACCATCGCCTAAAAACCACTTACTTACAGTCGTTCCAGATGTTTACGAGTGACCTAAGTGTCTTAAGAGAGGCTACTTAAAAATTACGCCATTTCGCCCGCCCCCCCCCCCCCCAACGACAACCTAGATACGATCAATTGTTTGTTCCATAGAGATAACCTAACCTAACCAAACCTAACCTAACCAAACCTAACCAAACCTAACCTAACCAAACCAAACCAAACCAAACCAAACCTAACCTAACCTAACCAAACCTAACCAAACCTAACCTAACCAAACCTAACCTAACCAAACCAAACCAAACCAAACCAAACCTAACCTAACCTAACCAAACCTAACCTAACCAAACCTAACCAAACCTAACCTAACCAAACCAAACCAAACCAAACCAAACCTAACCAAACCAAACCTAACCTAACCTAACCAAACCTAACCAAACCTAACCTAACCAAACCAAACCAAACCAAACCAAACCTAACCAAACCAAACCTAACCAAACCAAACCTAACCTAACCAAACCAAACCAAACCTAACCAAACCAAACCAAACCTAACCAAACCTAACCTAACCTAACCAAACCTAACCAAACCAAACCTAACCTAACCTAACCAAACCAAACCTAACCTAACCAAACCTAACCTAACCAAACCAAACCTAACCAAACCAAATCTAACCAAACTTAACCAAACCAAACCTAACCAAACCTAACCTAACCAAACCTAACCAAACCTAACCTAACCAAACCAAACCAAACCTAACCTAACCAAACCAAACCAAACCAAACCTAACCAAACCTAACCTAACCAAACCTAACCAAACCTAACCTAACCTAACCAAACCTAATATAACCTAACCTAACCAAACCAAACCTAACCTAACCTAACCTAACCAAACCAAACCAAACCTAACCTAACCAAACCAAACCTAACCTAACCAAACCTAACCTAACCAAACCAAACCTAACCAAACCAAATCTAACCAAACTTAACCTAACCTAACCAAGACACAATCAAATGTTTCTTCCATAGAGTTATAGTGGAAAAAAAAAGTTTATATTTACAGAAAAACTAAATAGAGTAGCTAATAAATCTAATAAATCACTCGTATAGATTTAATACACAATGTTATAATGTAATACAGTCACTCCAAAAAAAAAATATTTGTATTTGGGTTGATGGATGAGTTTCACAATGAACACTGTGACTCCTATTGTCTGGGTAGGGTTGTCAAAATCCTTCATCCGCTGTGTCATATTTTCTCAAGACAATAGCTTCGAGAGACAGTGTGTGTGTGTGTATGTGTGTGTATGTGTGTGTGTATTTCAGTACCAAACATCCACCCATCACAATTTAACGACCACACAGACACACACACACACCGTATGCGACTGAGTATCCCTCGCACCTCCACACTTATATAAAAAGCATAATATAATACACCGATAAACCGAATTACCTGAAGGCGATCTACCCGAGCTGCAAATGTCAGTAGTAATGGAGATATTCTTGATGGATGCCGCCCCCACCCGTCCCCGTCCCGCCCCTGCCCTGCCCCAATCCCGCCCCGCCCCTCCCTGCCCCTGCCCCACCCAGCCACGCCACCGCCTTAAGCTATATCTAGGTACGGGTTATATACACAGTACGACAATAAGCAATGGATGAAACTACAACTATAACATGATACGTAAAATTAGACTGACTGAGAGTGAAATATTCTATCTATCTATCTATCTATCTATTTCCAAATTACCTTTCTTAAACATTACCTTAATTGATCAAACGTAAAAAATAGAAGCTAAACAAGATGGAGACGAAAGTGAGCTAAGACTTTACTGTATTTAGTTAGGGTAATAATAATAATAATAATAATAATAATAATAAGAATAAGAATAACGCATTTACACACAGACATCCGTGAACTAATTAAATACCAGTTAAGCCGTAGTGAACATTCTCCCGTCTCCCACACCCCTACCCCCCCCCCCAACCTTCCCTTCACCCCCCTCCCCCAACCTTCCCTTCACCCCCCCTACCCTTCCCTTCACCCCTCCTACCCTTCCCCTCACCTGCCCTCAACTGCCCCTCATCTCTCCCCTCACAACAGACATTCGGGTACCACAAATATCTTCAACTCTTATTAAAAAAAAATCTACACCAGTTGTTTTATTATTTTTTGTTATTAATATTAAGTGTGATTATCCATTTTCTACACTAATTGGCATACGATAATTGGCATACGATAATTGGCATACGATAATTTACATACGATAATTTACATACGATAATTTACATACGATAATTTACATACGATATTTTACATACGATAATTTACATACGATAATTTACATACGATAATTTACATACGATATAATCTTAGGTGCAATTTTGTCTCTATTTGTATTTATTTTTTACCAGGATGTGTATTGAATATAGTCTATATGATGGTGGTCGTCCTGTAATAATAATAATAATAATAATAATAATAATGATAATAATAATAATAATAATAATAATAATAATAATAAATTACTCATTGTTTTTTCTTCCTCCTAGTCCTCCTTTTCTTCCTCCTAGTCCTCCTTTTCTTCCTCCTAGTCCTCCTTTTCTTCCTCCTAGTCCTCCTTTTCTTCCCATAAATAGAGAATTATTGTTACCTTTTTCCCTTCTTAAAGAAAAAAATATTACAGTATACTTCCATTTCCCTCCCCCTCTCTCCCCTTCCCCCTCCCCCTCTCTCCCCTTCCCCCTCCCCCACTCTCCCCTTCCCCTCTCCCCTGACCCCTCCCTCCATTTTCCCTCCCCCAATAAAATCATTATTCCTTTACCCCTTAAATAAAGATCCTACTGTCGCTTAACCCCTAAATTAAGAGCCCACTGCCCCCTTACCCCTTATAGAGAGATCCCACAACCCCTTAAATTAAGAGCCTATTACCCCTTACCCCTTAAATAAGATCCCACAACCTATTACCCCTTAAATAAAGATCCCACAACCCCTTACCCCTTAAATAAAGATCCCACAACCTCTTACCCCCTTAAATAAAGATCTCACAACCCTTTACCCCTTAAATAAGATCCCACAACCTATTACCCCTTAAATAAAGATCCCACAACTCCTTACCCCTTAAATAAGATCCCACAACCCCTTACCCCCTTAAATAAAGATCTCACAACCCTTTACCCCTTACATAAGATCCCACAACCTATTACCCCTTAAATAAAGATCCCACAACCCCTTACCCCCTTAAATAAAGATCCCACACCCCCTTACCCCCTTAAATAAAGATCCTACAACCCTTTACCCCTTAAATAAAGATCCCACAACCTATTACCCCTTAAATAAAGATCTCACAACTCCTTACCCCTTAAATAAAGATCCCACAACCCCTTACCCCCTTAAATAAAGATCCTATTCCCCCTTAACCCCTAAATTAAAGAGCATACCCCCCTTAAATAACGAACCCACTACCCCCTTAATAATCCCCCCCTTCCCCCCTTATATAAAGAGCCTCTATTGTAAACAGTGAATAGCATATACAGTAACCAACACGTGAAGAATTTATTGTACATATCTATGACGGCAACATAAACTTCCAATAACTTACAAGTCTCGTTTTATTTTACCCCTTTTCACACCACACTTTAAGGGGGGGGGGAGGAAAGGGCTTAGGGGGGGGGGAGAGGGTAGGAAAGGGGGGAAGAAGGAGGGAGATGAGAGGGAGAAGTGATATGGTGAGGAGGAGAGGATGGGAAGAAGGAAGGAGAGGGATGTGAGAGGGAGAAGAGGGGTGGGAGAAGGGAAAAGGTGGGAGGGTGGTAGGAAGAAGGAAGATGAGAAGGAGGAAGTAGGGAAGGAGGAGAAGAAGATGAAGATTGGGAGAGAAGAGAGGTATGAGGTAAGAAGAAGGGTGGGGGAAAGGAAAGAGGAGGTGAGAAAAGAGGAGGAGGAAGTGGAAGAGAAAATTAAAGAGGAGGAAGAAGAGGAAGAAGAGAAGGAGAAGGAGGAGGAGGAATAGGAATAGGAATAAGAGGAAGAGGAGGAGGAGGAGGAATAAGAGGAAGAGGAGGAGGAGGAGGAGGAAGAAGAGGAGGAAGAGACAGAAAGTGAAAAATAAATCCCAGACTAAAAGAGAAACATAACTCGTCTACAAAAAAAAAATATATAAAAAAACAACAACAACATCGTAATAAAAATCCATGGAAAATGATACTTGATTCTTTATGGGAAAAAAATAAGAGAAAACAAGAACCAAAAAAACAAAAAGACTGAATTTATCTATAACAATACATCATTACCTAACCTAACCTAACCTAACCTAACCTAACCTAACCAAAAACAATGAATTTATCTATAACAAATTAACATTACATCATTACCTAACCTAACCTAACCTAACCTAACCTAACCTAACCTAACCTAACCTAACCTAACCATAACCTAAATACAAACAAAAAATATATAAAACTACAGAAACTACAAAAAAAAAAAATACAAATAAAATCAGACAGCATATAAATTGTCTCTTTACAAAACACATATATATTTTACCCCCAAAATATATAAATTCCTATAAAAATAAACATACATCAATGTCATCAGCAAATATATAATCCACACTCAGATAAATCCATGTAGCTAAATGATGTATATAACAGATACAAAATTAATTAACTGTAGGTATAATCAAGACAGAGGTTATACCTGTAGGTTGTGTAGGAAGGTAGCCTCGAGGTAATTAAGGTGTTTAGTGCATAATTACCTGTCGTACTAATTCTATAACGTTTCGATAATGATAATGATGATGATAATGATAATAATAATGATGATGATGATGATGATGATGATGATGATGATGATGATGATGATGACAATAATAAAGTGAGGGGTGAGAGAGAAGGAACGTGAGTGAGAAGTGAGAGAGAGAAGAAGATGAGTGAGAAGTGAGAGAGAGAAGAAGATGAGTGAGAAGTGAGAGAGAGAAGAAGATGAGTGAGAAGTGAGAGAGAGAAGGAAGGTGTTAATTGTGGGCCAGGTGAGACGCCACAGGTATTTCCGCATATTAACTAATTCATCCCAGGTACGACACACACACAGACACACACACACAACGTAACAAAAACAAACAAAATGACTCGAAAAATCGGCTGTATTACCCAGGTGAGAAAACCTAAGAATGCTACAGGTGTATTTAAGTATTTCAGATAATTAAAATAAAATAAATAAATCTATCTAAAAATATAAAAAAGTATAATATCTCATCTTTAAACCAACAACACGACGGGAAATAAAATAATGAATAAAATCGTTACCATATGAATACAAATATATAATATCATATAACAAATTGTATTATTTACACGTGAAGTCATATCAAAACTATTTTTTTATATATTACGTAACACGCACACACACACACACACACACACACACACACACACACACACACACACACACGCTAACATCAGCCAGTGAACGCAATATATCCTCTGCCCCAACTGTTTGTGACCCTGAACTTCTAAACCATATACAAAACATCACAAAATTTCTAAATCTGTCTGTATGTGTTGGGAGTGAGATTTGTTGATCTATTACCTACATATTTATTTTTCGTTCCCAAACAATTCCTGAGTTATTACTATTTTTTATTGATTAAAATTTGAGGTAACTGGTGGGTCAAAATATGTGTGTGGGGGGGGGGGTGGTTTTGTGTGTGTGTGTGTGTTTGTGTGTGTGTGTGTGTGTGTGTGTGTGTGTGTATGTGTGTGTGTGTGTGTGTGTGTGTGTGTGTGTGTGTGTGTGTATGTGTGTGTGTGAGTTCGCATGTGTACGTGTGTGCATGGGCATAATGTTTAGGTAAATTCATGTTAAATATGGGTGTTAAACGACTTGATAAAGGTTAAAAAGTGAAAACATTGATGAAAAGCTGATCTTGGTAAGTATTATCATGCTACACAGAATCCACGTATATATTTTGGGCGGAAAATCACAACACAAATAAAACTTCATTGAATATTCACGGAATTTTCAGTGAAAAAAAAAGGAAGGCAAGACAGCACAATATTTCACACCCTAACGCCAGACTGTTTTGTGTCCTCACTCTGAAATGAATTTGAATATATATACAGACAGACAAACAGACACTAAGATAACAATATACCTTTCCACGAGGTAGTAGTGGCATAAAAACAAGGACTTTATATTCCCAGTCTCTCTTTCCTTTTTTTTTTTACGTGTGAAATTCGTAAAATAAAATTTTATCGTCCACATGGTACAAAAATCAGGAGGGAACTTCACGCTTTTTCCCGCTGGACAAGAGCAAGAAATTTATATTTTCCCGACGAGCGTGACCAAACCATCTGCGGGCGTTGTCTCATGCACCAGCTCACCTCTCCTGTACTGTAGGCCTAAGTATAATATAGGCCTCTTTATACAACAACCTGACCTTGGAGTATAATAATAATAATAATAATAATAATAATAATAATAATAATAACGTCTACTTATGAGTTTACCTTATATTTTTGAATGGTACTGATTGTCAAATATTAATTAACATACAATTCAATGTATGTATGTATGTATGTATGTATGTATGTATGTTATTCTCAAAGTACATAAAGGCGTGATAAACCCACATAGGGAAAACGACGCTCAAAAAACAAGAGTGAGATTTACACACAGTACAGGAAGCTCCGGACGCCCTGCCCCGCACCGCCACACACCACCAACACCCACACATTTACCAAGCACTTCCCCAGCTTAAAACGGAATAGTGGACCGACCTCAGCCGCCCCAGCTTAAAACGGAATAGTGGACAGACCTCAGCCGCCCCAGCTTAAAACGGAATAGTGGACAGACCTCAGCCGCCCCAGCTTAAAACGGAATAGTGGACAGACCTCAGCCGCCCCAGCTTAAAACGGAATAGTGGACAGACCTCAGCCGCCCCAGCTTAAAACGGAATAGTGGACCGACCTCAGCCGCCCCAGCTTAAAACGGAATAGTGGACAGACCTCAGCCGCCCCAGCTTAAAACGGAATAGTGGACAGACCTCAGCCACCCCAGCTTAAAACGGAATAGTGGACAGACCTCAGCCGCCCCAGCTTAAAACGGAATAGTGGACAGACCTCAGCCGCCCCAGCTTAAAACAGGAATAGTGGACAGACCTCAGCCGCCCCAGCTTAAAACGGAATAGTGGACAGACCTCAGCCGCCCCAGCTTAAAACGGAATAGTGGACAGACCTCAGCCGCCCCAGCTTAAAACGGAATAGTGGACAGACCTCAGCCGCCCCAGCTTAAAACAGGAATAGTGGACAGACCTCAGCCGCCCCAGCTTAAAACAGGAATAGTGGACAGACCTCAGCCGCCCCAGCTTAAAACAGGAATAGTGGACAGACCTCAGCCGCCCCAGCTTAAAACAGGAATAGTGGACAGACCTCAGCCGCCCCAGCTTAAAACAGGAATAGTGGACAGACCTCAGCCGCCCCAGCTTAAAACAGGAATAGTGGACAGACCTCAGCCGCCCCAGCTTAAAACAGGAATAGTGGACAGACCTCAGCCGCCCCAGCTTAAAACAGGAATAGTGGACAGACCTCAGCCGCCCCAGCTTAAAACAGGAATAGTGGACAGACCTCAGCCGCCCCAGCTTAAAACAGGAATAGTGGACAGACCTCAGCCGCCCCAGCTTAAAACAGGAATAGTGGACAGACAGCAGCCGTTGTGTGTAGCGTGGGCGTCGCGGCTGGCCTCTCCCTACTGGACCAACACACGTATAATTACCATGGTATTATAACCTAACCTAACCTAACCTAACCTAACCTAACCTATCCTAAGTACAAGCAGTACTCAGAATACAAGCTTGACTTACAGTTATACTCTGAGACATACTGTACTCATACATTATTAACACAATATTAAACACGTGCAGCAACATCATACATAATGCAGTGTTATACATTTGACCACTGTGTTAAACATTCACACATTATATCAAATACGAATATATACTGTATTATAATATATGTTATAGCTGTTTATCTCACTGTCTTACCTACACTGCCACAGACAGAGAGATACATACATACATACATACACATACATACATACATACATACATACATACATACAGAGAGAGAATATGACAATGATAGTGGGAATATGTCCAGGTGTGTGTGTGTGTGTGTGTGTGTGTGTGTGTGTGTGTGTGTGTACATAGAATAAGAATGGAGAGAAGACACTAGGCATGAGTCAGCAAGCTACCGGAGATATGATATATAGTGAGGAATATACAACACCTTCTTATATAATAGATAGATAGATAGATAGATGGATAGATGGATAGATAGATAGATGGATAGATGGATAGATAGATAGATAGATAGATACAACCAATGACTGTCATGGTGGTGGTTGGTGGTGATGATGGTTGGTTTTTGGTGGTGGTGGTTGGTAATGTTGGTTGGTGTGGTGGTGGTTGGTGGTGGTGGTTGGTAATGTTGGTTGGTGTGGTGGTGGTTGGTGTGGTGGTGGTTGGTAATGTTGGTTGGTGTGGTGGTGGTGGTTGGTGGTGGTGGTTGGTAATGTTGGTTGGTGTGGTGGTGGTAGTAGTGGTGGTGGTTGATAATGTTGATTGGTATGGTGGTGGTGGTAGTGGTGGTGGTTAATAATATTGGTTGGTGTGGTGGTGGTGGTTAATAATGTTGGTTGGTGTGGTGGTGGTGGTTAATAATGTTGGTTGGTGTGGTGGTGGTGGTAGTGGTGGTGGTTAATAATGTTGGTTGGTGTGGTGGTGTGGTTGGTAATGTTGGTTGGTGTGGTGGTGGTTAATAATGTTGGTTGGTGTGGTGGTGGTGGTAGTGGTGGTGGTTAATAATGTTGGTTGGTGTGGTGGTGGTTGGTAATGTTGGTTGGTGTGGTGGTGGTTGATAATGTTGATTGGTATGGTGGTGGTGGTAGTGGTGGTGGTTAATAATGTTGGTTGGTGTGGTGGTGGTTGGTGGTGATGGTTGGTGGTGGTGGTGGTTAATAATGTTGGTTGGTGTGGTGGTGGTGGTTAATAATGTTGGTTGGTGTGGTGGTGGTGGTTGATAATGTTGGTTGGTGTGGTGGTGGTTGGTGGTGGTGGTTGGTAATGTTGGTTGGTGTGGTGGTGGTTGGTGTGGTGGTGGTTGATGTTGGTGGTTGGTAATGTTGTTTGGTGTGGTGGTGGTTGGTGGTGGTGGTGGTTGGTAATGTTGGTTGGTTTGGTGGTGGTAATGGTGGTGGGATTCCAATCTTAATACGGAATAACACATCAATAATGACAACAGGTGTGTCTGGGGCCAGGTAAAGTCAGGCTCTCGGGGGCATATAATAAGACCATGCATAACGTAAACGTGTGTGGAATGGTGGTGGTTGTGGTGGTGGTGATGGTGGTGGTTGTGGTGGTGGTGATGGTGGTGGTTGTGGTGGTGGTGATGGTGGTGATGATGGTGGTGATGGTAGTTGGTGGGGGTTATGGTGGTTAGTGGTGTTGGTGGTGGTGGTGATGGTAGTTGGTGGTGGTGGTGAATTGGTGGTGGTGATGGTGGTGGTTGTTGTGATGGTGATTGGAGGTGGTGTTGATGGTTGGTGGTGGTGACGGTGGAGGTTGTTGTGGTGGGGATGATGGTTGGCTGTGGTGTTGGTGGTTGGTGATGGGAGGAAAGGAGGGAGGGAGAGGGGGGGGGAAGGTGGGAGACAATTTGGTAAGAAAGAGGGGAAGGGAAGGAAGGAGAGGGGAGGGGAGAGGAAGGGATGGGGAAGGGGAAAGGGAGGGGAAGGATGAAGATAAGCTGATAGGGCAGGAAGGGAGGAGAGAAAACAGGGAATTAGGGAGATAAGAAATGCAGGGAGAAAAAGAGACAGGGGAAAGGAGGTGTGAGGAAGGCAAATTGATGGTGGGAAGGAGAGGGGAAAGGAGAGGGAGACAAATTTGAAGAGAGAAAGAAAGAAAGAAAGAAAGAAAGAGGACATGAAAGGTAGGGAGGAAGAAAAGGCAAGAACAAGAGAGGGAAGAAAAGAAAAGGGAGGAAGGGAGATAGGAAGGAGGCGGTGTGAGATAGTGTAGGGTCGTGGTAGTTTGACTGGAGAACACGCCATCTCTCCATACACTCACAGGAACAGGAAGCTAAACATACACTGCTACACATACACTGCTACACATACACTGCTACACATACACAGCTACACATACACTGCTACACATACACTGCTACACATAATACACTGCTACACATACACTGCTACACATACACAGCTACACATACACTGCTAAACATACACAGCTACACATACACTGCTACACAACCACTGCTACACATACACAGCTAAACATACACTGCTACACATACACTGCTACACATACACTGCTACACATACACTGCTACACATAATACACTGCTACACATACACTGCTACACATACACTGCTAAACATACACTGCTACACAACCACTGCTACACAACCACTGCTACACAACCACTGCTACACAACCACTGCTACACATAATACACTGCTACACAACCACTGCTACATATACACTGCTACACATAATACACTGCTACACATACACTGCTACACAACCACTGCTAAACATACACTGCTACACATACACTGCTACACATACACTGCTAAACATACACTACCACACATACACTACCACACATACACAGTTACACATACACAGCTACACATACACTGCTACACATACACTGCTACACAACCACTGCTACACATACACTGCTACACAACCACTGCTACACATACACAGCTACACATACACTGCTAAACATACACTGCTACACATAATACACTGCTACACATACACTGCTACACATACACTGCTACACATACACTGCTACACAACCACTGCTACACATACACTGCTACACATACACAGCTACACATACACTGCTACACATACACAGCTACACATACACTGCTACACATACACAGCTACACATACACTGCTACACAAACACAGCTACATATACACAGCTACACATACACTGCTACACATACACTGCTACACATACACAGCTACACATACACAGCTACACATACACTGCTACACAACCACTGCTACACATAATACACTGCTACACATACACAGCTACACATACACTGCTACACATACACAGCTACACATACACAGCTACACATACACTGCTACACATACACAGCTACACATACACAGCTACACATACACTGCTACACATACACAGCTACACATACACAGCTACACATACACTGCTACACAAACACAGCTACATATACACAGCTACACATGCACTGCTACACATACACTGCTACACATACACAGCTACACATACACAGCTACACATACACAGCTACACATACACTGCTACACATACACTGCTAAACATACACTGCTAAACATACACAGCTACACATACACAGCTACACATACACTGCTAAACATACACTGCTAAACATACACTGCTAAACATACACTGCTACAAATACACAGCTACACATACACTGCTACACATACACTGCTACACATACACTGCTACACATACACTGCTACACATACACTGCTACACATACACTACCACACATAGTTTACTGCTAAATACAGCCCATAGCTAAACATAGTAGTTTCCTAACTTACTATGAACTCTGTAACATAACCCAATTGCCAAAAACCCTTATTACCAGCTACCATTTATTTTGCTACTCAATTTTTACGATGTATATAAAAATTACTCTGCTCATTTGTTCGGCACACTTGTATGAATTGCAATATTGCATCCAATTTTATTCGGCGATTTATGGCGACGCGGGACCTAATAACTGTGAGGTTGCAAGTGCGTTTGCGTCAACTCACCTGGATTTGGTGATCAATAAAACCAATATCGTTTTACCGGGAAATTTATGGTGTTATATGTGCTTCTATGACGTAATGTTTAGTGGTGTTATATTATGTAAATAAATAAATAAATAGACAGACACACAAACATACACGAAGGAGAGTATATAAACACACACACACACACACACACACACACACACACACACACACACACACACACACACACACACACACCAGCAGTAATCCTCAGCCTCTGTTGTCTTCACATTATTTCCTGGTTGAGTTGACCGTCATGGGATTAATATAATGGGAAAGTGAAAATACTGCTGCCTCCCTTTCCTCAATTCCCCCCCCCCCCCCCCCCACAAGACCATCCCCGACCCTCTCTCTCTCTCCGTCTTTCATCTGAACACACCGCCCTTCCTTCCCTTTCCTTCCTTTCCTTCTCTCCCTTTCCTTCCCTCCCTTTCCTTCCCTCCCTTTCATCTACCTCACCCTTAGATCACCTCCTCTACCTCTTCATATCCTCTCCCTTCTTCTCTCACTCTCTAAACCAGTCTTCTTCCCTTCCACTTCTCTCCCTTTCCTTCCCTCCCTTTCATCTACCTCACCCTTAGATCACCTCCTCTACCTCTTCATATCCTCTCCCTTCTTCTCTCACTCTCTAAACCAGTCTTCTTCCCTTCCACTTCTCTCCCTTTCCTTCCCTCCCTTTCATCTACCTCACCCTTAGATCACCTCCTCTACCTCTTCATATCCTCTCCCTTCTTCTCTCACTCTCTAAACCAGTCTTCTTCCCTTCCACTTCCCTCACTCCTCCTCTTCCCTCCCCCTCCCCATGTCTGTATTACATTCAGGTACAGCGGGATTACTATATAGTACAGGTGTTGTATAATTCCCATAGAGTGACCGTATTTCTGTATTCCTATTGTTTGTATCGACTGTGTGTGTGTGTGTGTGTGTGTGTGTGTGTGTGTGTGTGTGTGTGTGTGTGGGTCATGCTGTACACCCCTGGCTCTGTGTAGACTGTTAAATATTCATGTGAGTAAAGCTATGTATGGTACCCTGGCTCTGTATGTGTATGTTCAAGTGTTTGTATGTTTATGTTTCTCTGTATGTACAAAAGAGTGGTATGTGTCTATGTATACTTGTACGTATTTATTTGTTCATTTGTTTGTTTGAGTCTCTTTTTTCTAATAAGTAGTATATGTATGAGCTGAATGTATTTGTGTGTTTGTTATTCTACTTTCATTTTTGTATGTATGTATGTATGTATGTATGTATGTATGTATGTATGTATGTACGTATGTATGTATGTATGTATGTATGTAAGTCAGGTTCTATTTATGTAGTTGTATGTTCATTGTTCAAGTTCATTTTTATACGAACCTTTTAAATACATTTGTATCCATAACATACAGTATACCAGTGTGTCTGTATGATTGTATGGCTATATATCTGTTCTCTCTCTGTCTATATATTTATACCGTATATTTGGCTGGACA
>CAUDMG010001938.1:7500-80045 GCA_958450375.1 Homarus gammarus | reverse complement strand
CATTCATCATGAATCCAAATGAATAGATATCGCTGGCTGGAGTTATTGATTGACCGTCAAATGTTTCCGGGGCAATATATGAGAAATTCTGGTGCAAGTATCTATCCGGGAAGTTTATAGTGTCCCCAAATTTCCTCCAGTAACCAAAATCGATTATATTAGCTTGTATCTCAGTCGTACCATCTTCTTTCTGATTCTCAACAATTATCACATTATCTTTTTTAATGTCGTTATGACTTATCTCGTGGTCATGTATCTGCTGTATGCTCTTCGCGGTGGAAATAAACGCGGGTATCCAGAAATTCAACCCACGGTCACTTTCCTAAAAACTGGCCAAAGTTTGTGACCCGCAGTAGGACATGACAATTGCCGGCCAGGTGGGACAGGAATAGTAGACCACAGGAGCCCCGCCATCACCGCATAACAGCAACAATCCGTACACTTCCTCTTCAAACACCCACGTAAGTTCTTGGTGGACACCCAACTTGAGGACGGCCTGTTTATCGTTATACTCCACTAAGTAGACGGAGGCACACGTACCTTTGCCTATAAACTTGACTACCTTAGTTACACCGGGGATATCTTCTGGTTTGGGTTTACCGTAATACCCGCTAGAATAATTGGAAGACATAATTATTTCCTTATGAGTTTAAAATTACAAACTTAATGGGAGATAGTTTGAAATTACACTCTGAGTGTAATATAGTAAGAGGTTTTAACCAGTGATGATGACTCGTGTATGCTTATATTGTTGTAGTGATGAGGTTAATGGGGGTGGTGATAGCTTTAGTGTTGTAATGATGATGGTTCTAGTATTGTAGTGATGAAGGTTATAGTGATGTAGTGATAATGGATAGTGTTGTAGTGATGATGATTATAGTGACGTAGTGATGTAGTGATGATGGTTATAGTGTTGTAGTGATGAAGGTTATAGTGATGTAGTGATAATGGATAATGTTGTAGTGATGATTATAGTGTTGTAGTGATGATGGTGGTTATAGTGTTATAGTAATGGTGATGATGATAGTTATAGTGTTGTAGTGATGATGGTGGTTATAGTGTTGTAGTGATGATGGTGGTTATAGTGATGTAGTGATTATGATTATAGTGTTGTAGTGATGTTGGTTATATTATTGTAGTGATGGTGATGGTTATAGTGTTGTAGTGATGATGATGGTTATAGTGTTGCAGTGATGATGGTTATAGTGTTGTAGTGATGGTGATGATGATGATGGTTATAGTGTTGTAGTAATGGTGATGATGGTTATAGTGTTGTAGTATTGGTGTTGATGATGATAATGGTTATAGTGTTGTAGTTATGATGCTGTAGTTATAGTGTTGTAGTGATGATTATAGTTATAGTGTTGTAGTGTTAATGATGGTTATTGTGTTGCAATGATGATGATAATGTTGGTTACAGTGCTGCAATGATGATAATGGTGGTTATAGTGTTGTAGGGATAATGACGATTATAGTGTTGCAGTGATGATGATGATGATGATGGTTATAGTGTTGCAATGATGATAATGATAATGATGGTTATTGTGTTCTAGTGATGATGAGACGATGACAATGATGGTTATAGTGTTGTAGTTATAGTGCTATAGTGATGATGGTGATGGTGATGGTTATAGTGTTGTAGTTATGATGTTTTTAGTGTTGTAGTGATGATGATGATGGCTATAGTGTTGTGGTGATGATGCTTATAGTTTTGTAGTGATTATCATGATGGTGGTTATAGTGTTGTAGTGATGATGAATATAGTGTTGAAGTGATGATGATGATGATGATGATGATAGTTATAGTGTTCTAGTGATTATGATGGTTATAGTGTTGTATTGATGATGATAGTTCTAATGTTGTAGTTATAGTGTTGTAGTGATGATGTTGGTTATAGTGTTGTAGTGATAATGATGGTTATAGTGTTGTAGTGATGTTGATTATAGTGTTGTAGTGATGATGGTGGTTATAGTGTTATAGAAATGGTGATGATGATAGTTATAGTTGTTGTAGTGATGATGGTGGTTATAGTGTTGAAGTGATGATGGTGGTTATAGTGATGTAGTGATTATGATTATAGTGTTGTAGTGATGTTGGTTATATTATTGAAGTGATGATGATGGTTATAGTGTTGTAGTGATGATGATGGTTATAGTGTTGTAGTGATGATGGTGGTTACAGTGTTGTAGTGATGGTGATGATGATGATGGTTATAGTGTTATAGTATCGGTGATGATGATGGTTATAGTGTTGAAGTATTGGTGTTGATGATGATAATGGTTATAGTGTTGTAGTAATGATGATGGTTATTTTGTTGTAGTGATGATGGTTATAGTGTTGTAGTGATGATGATGGTTATTTTGTTGTAGTGATGGTGGTTATAGTGTTGTAGTGATACTGATGATGATGATGGTTATAGTGTTGTAGTAATGGTGATGATGATGGTTATAGTGTTGTAGTATTGGTGTTGATGATGATAATGGTTATAGTGTTGTAGTTATGATCTTATAGTGGTTTACTTATGTTACTGTTGTAGTCACAGAATGTACTTACCATTAACAGGTGTTGTTGGGTTGGGTTTGTGCCAGTGTTATAGTTTTATTGTTATGCCTTATTTATATTCTTGTAGAGTTGTTTGTGGTTGTAGTGTTGTTGTTTGTAGTTGTAGTGTTGTTGTTTGTAGTTGTGGTGTTGATGTTTGTTGTAGTGTTGTTGTTTGTAGTATTAATGTTGTTTGTATTTGTAATGTTATTTGTTGTGGTGTTATTGTTTTCAATTGTAGTGTTGTTGTTTGTAGTTGTAACGTTGTTCGTTGTTGTTTGTAGTTGTAATGTTGTTTGTTGTTGTTTGTAGTTGTAATGTTGTTTGTTGTTGTTTGTAGTTGTAATGTTGTTTGTTGTTGTTTATAGTTGTAATGTTGTTTGTTGTTTTAGTTTTGTTAGTTATAGTGTTGTTGTTTGTAGTTGTAGTGTTGTTTGTTTTTGTAGTGTTGTTTGTAGTTTTAGTGTTGTTGTTTGTGGATGTAATGTCGTTGTTTGTAGTTGTAATGTTATTTGTAGTTGTAATGTTGTTGTTTGTAATTGGAGTGTTTATGTTAGTAGTTGTAGTGTTGCTTGTTTTTGTAGTATTGTTGTTTGTAGTTGTAGTGTTGTTTGTAGTTGTAGTGTTGTTTGTTGTTTTTGTGTTGCTCTTTGTAAATGTAGTGTTACTTGTAGTTGTAATGCTGTTTGTAGCTGTAGTGTGGTGTGTGGAGTGTGTTGGGAGTGTGTGGTGTGTGTTGGGAGTGTGTGGTGTGTTGGGAGGGTGTGTGTGTGTGTGTGTGTGTGTTTGGGAGGGTGTGAGGTGTGTTGGGCAGTGTGTGGGGGTGTGTTGGGAGGGTGTGAGGTGTGTTGGTAGGGCCTGGGGTGTGTTGGGAGTGAGTGTGGTGTGTAGGGAGTGTGTGTGTGTGTGTGTGTGTGAATAGTAGGGTAGAAGATAACCTCATAGTTACATACAGTTAATAAGGTGAAGAAGAGAAATTCAGTCATATAGAAGAAAGAAAGAAAGAAAGAAAGAAGAGTGCTGAAGAACATGGGCTGACACACTTGGTAAACACACCCTTGATATTTAAGGGGTCAAGTGGACCTTCTCCCTACTTTCCTTCTTCCCAGAGACAGACAGACAGACACACAGACAGAGCAGAGACAGACGGACAGATACAGAAAATTTTCTTTATAGATCTAATATCCAGAATAAAGTGACATACTGTAATATTACTAGGGAAAATTAGATGGTAGTCAAAGCTGCTGTATTCCCTGGACATATATGACGTTACAATTTCGTACGTGTGCTTTGGGGATCGTGATATAAAAAGATATGATACAGGTGAAATTAATTTTATTTTAGTTGCAAATAATAATATATATCTTTCTGTACTTCGAGAAATATTTGAAGAATTTTACCGAATGTCTCGCAACAAGCAGAATCATTTGGCAGGAGTCAGCAGCTGTGTTTATTATACATGTCATTGTCACACATAAAATCATAATACTGTACAGTACACGAGATTTTAGATAACGAAATTAATAAAAACTTTTATAAAATAATTTTTTAAATATTTATTAAATGTTTGGTGTACAAATTTTCGTATTCAGAAAATTCGGAATTATTCTGAATATTTCAGAGTGACGTAAAATTCCGAACACGTCACTGATGTTAATTTTTTCCTAGCTAGCAGACGAAATTCCGCAAAACGTCAGCGTTTTACAGGTTGATGAGGAAGAGAATCACCTCAGAAGCCAAGACAATATCCAAACTACAGAAGACATCAGAGCAAATCCTGCAATTGATCTTATGGAATGCCTTTTATGTCCCTCATTGTGTGGCTCTTCTGCTGCGATTTGGTCCGTAACAGTCGAGGCATCTGTAAACGATTTCGGGGACGTTTGGGTAGAGCTGTCATATTTTTCTATGGTGACGTATGGAGGTACTGTTTCGTCCGTATTAGTTGATGCATCTGAATACGATTTCGGGGATGTTTGGGTGAAATTGTCATATTTTTCTATGGTGACGTATGGAGGTACTGTTTCGTCCGTATTAGTCGAGGCATCTGAATACGATTTCGGGGATGTTTGGGTGAAATTTTCATATTTTTCTATCGTGACATATGGAGGTACTGTTTCGTCCGTATTAGTTGAGGCATCTGAATACGATTTCGGGGATGTTTGGGTGAAATTGTCATATTTTTCTATGGTGACGTATGGAGGTACTGTTTCGTCCGTATTAGTCGAGGCATCTGAATACGATTTCGGGGATGTTTGGGTGAAATTGTCATATTTTTCTATGGTGATGTATGGAGGTACTGTTTCGTCCGTATTAGTCGAGGCATCTGAATACGATTTGATTTCCGGGGACATTTCGGGAGTACAAGAAATAGTAAGGCTTTTTTCCTCTTTGAACACGTCCAACAAATAATCTAATTTTTCAACCACAGTTTCTAAGCTCTTGGAGGAAGGCAGAGACTGTATCATCTCCAGAGTAGTTATAACTGCCTCCATGCTTGGCCTCTGTGAAGGCTTCCTTTGCACCATAGTATAACATAAATTTTCAAAGTGGGGTGGCAACTCTTGGATGGTGCCCCTTTCAATCAATTTTTGGAATAGATCATTCATCATGAATCCAAATGAATAGATATCGCTGGCTGGAGTTATTGATTGACCGTCAAATGTTTCCGGGGCAATATATGAGAAATTCTGGTGCAAGTATCTATCCGGGAAGTTTATAGTGTCCCCAAATTTCCTCCAGTAACCAAAATCGATTATATTAGCTTGTATCTCAGTCGTACCATCTTCTTTCTGATTCTCAACAATTATCACATTATCTTTTTTAATGTCGTTATGACTTATATCGTGGTCATGTATTTGTTGTATGCCCATCGCGGTAGAAATAAACGCGGGTATCCAGAAATCCAACCCACGGTCACTTTCCTAAAAACTGGCCAAAGTTTGTGACCCGCAGTAGGACATGACAATTGCCGGCCAGGTGGGACAGGAATAGTAGACCACAGGAGCCCCGCCATCACCGCATAACAGCCACAATCCGTACACTTCCTCTTCAAACACCCACTTAAGCTCTTGGTGGACACCCAACTTGAGGACGGCCTGTTTATCGTTATACTCCACTAAGTAGACGGAGGCACACGTACCTTTGCCTAAAAACTTGACTACCTTAGTTACACCGGGGATATCTTCTGGTTTGGGTTTACCGTAATACCCGCTAGAATAAATTGAAGACATAATTATTTTCATATGAGTTTAAAATTACAAACTTAATGAGAGATAGTTTGAAATTACACTCTGAGTGAAATATAGTAAGAGGTTTTAACCAGTGATGATGACTCGTGTATGCTTATATTGTTGTAGTGATGAGGTTAATGGGGGTGGTGATAGCTTTAGTGTTGTAATGATGATGGTTCTAGTATTGTAGTGATGTAGTGATAATGGATAGTGTTGTAGTGATGATATAGTGTTGTACTGATGATGGTGTTTATAGTGTTATAGTAATGGTCATGATGATAGTTATAGTGTTGTAGTGATGATGGTGGTTATAGTGTTGTAGTGATGATAGTGGTTATAGTGATGTAGTGATTTTGATTATAGTGTTGTAGTGATGTTGGTTATATTGTTGTAGTTATGATGATGGTTATAGTGTTGTAGTGATGATGGTTATAATGTTGTAGTGATGATGGTGGTTATAGTGTTGTAGTGATGGTGATGATGATGATGGTTATAGTGTTGTAGTAATGGTGATGATGGTTATAGTGTTGTAGTATTGGTGTTGATGATGATAATGGTTATAGTGTTGTAGTTATGATGCTGTAGTTAAAGTGTTGTAGTGATGATGATAGTTATAGTGCTGTAGTGTTAATGATGGTTATTGTGTTGCAATGATGATGATAATGATGGTTTTAGTGTTGTCGTGATAATGGTGATTATAGTGTTGCAGTGATGATGCTGATGATGGTTATAGTGTTGCAATGATGATGATAATGGTGGTTATAGTGTTGTTGGGATAATGATGATTATAGTGTTGCAGTGATGATAATGATGATGATGGTTATAATGTTGCAATGATGATGATGGTTATAGTGTTCTAGTGATGATGAGACGATGATAATGATGGTCATAGTGTTGTAGTTATAGTGTTATAGTGATGATGATGATGATGGTGATGGTTATAGTGTTGCAGTGATGATGATGGTGGTTTTAGTGTTATAGTAATGGTGATGATAGTTATAGTGTTGTTGTGATGATGGTGGTTATAGTGTTGTAGTGATGTAGTGATTATGATTATAGTGTTGTAGTGATGTTGGTTATATTATTGTAGTGATGATGATGGTCATAGTGTTGTAGTGCTGATGATGGTTATAGTGTTGTAGTGATGGTGATGATGATGATGGTTATAGTGTAGTAGTAATGGTGATGATGGTTATAGTGTTGTAGTATTGGTGTTGATGATGATAATGGTTATAGTGTTGTAGTTATGATGCTGTAGTTATAGTGTTGTAGTGATGATAGTTATAGTGTTGTAGTGATGAAGGTTATTGTGATGTAGTGATAATGAATAGTGTTGTAGTGATGATGGTTATAGTGATGTAGTGATGTAGTGATGATGGTTATAGTGTTGTAGTGATGAAGGTTATAGTGATGTAGTGATAATGGATGGCGTTGTAGTGATGACGATTATAGTGGCGTAGTGATGTAGTGATGATGGTTATAGTGTTGTAGTGATGAAGGTTATAGTGATGTAGTGATAATGGAGTGTTGTAGTGATGATGGTTATAGTGACGTAGTGATGATGGTTATAGTGTTGTAGTGATGATGGTTATAATGTTGTAGTGATGATGGTTATAGTGTTGTAGTGATAATGGATAGTGTTGTAGTGATGATGGTTATAGTGTTGTAGTGATAATGGATAGTATTGTAGTGATGTTGGTTATAGTGACGTAGTGATGATGGTTATAGTGTTGTTATGATGATGGTTATAGTGTTGTAGTGATAATGGTTATAGTGTTGTAGTGATGATGGTTATAGTGTTGTAGTGATAATGGATAGTTTTGTAGTGATGATGGTTATAGTGCTGTAGTGATGATGGTTATAGTGTTGTAGTGATAATGGATAGTGTTGTAGTGATGATGGTTATAGTGGTGTAGTGATGATGGGTAATGGGGGTGGTGATTGTTATAGTGTTGTAATGATGATGGTTATAGTGTTGTAGTAATGATGATGATGATGATGATGATGGTTATAGTATTATAGTTATTGTGTTGTAGTAATGATGATGGTTAGTTTTGTAATGATGATGGTGTGTGTGTTGTAGTGATGATGATGGTTATAGTGTTGTAGTGATGATGATA
Source organism: Homarus gammarus (assembly GCA_958450375.1). Taxonomy (NCBI): domain Eukaryota; kingdom Metazoa; phylum Arthropoda; class Malacostraca; order Decapoda; family Nephropidae; genus Homarus; species Homarus gammarus. The sequence continues at coordinate 72,151 of CAUDMG010001938.1, read as the reverse complement.
CTTATAGTGTTGCAGTGATGGTGATGATGACTATAATGATGATGATGTTTATAGTGTTGTAGTGATGATGATAGTTATACTGTTGTAGTGGTGATGATGGTTATAATGTTGCACTGATGATGCTGATGGTTATAGCTTTGCAATGATGATATATTAAAGTATTGTAGTTATAGTTTTGTAGTAATGATGATGGTCAGTGTTGTAGTGATGATGATGATTATAGTGCTGCAATGATGATGATGGTTTTAGTGTTTTAGTGATAGTTATAGTGTTGCAATGATAATGATGAGGATGATGGTAATGGTTAGTGTTGGAATGATGATGATGATGATGATGATGATTATAGTGTTGTAGTGATGATGATGGTGATAATGATGATAATGATGGTTATTGTGTTGCAATGATGATGATGGTTATAGTGTTGTAGTGATGATGATGGTGATGATGATGATAATGATGGTTATAGTGTTGCAATGATGATGATTGGAGTGTTGTAGTGATGATGAAGATGATGGTGGTTATTGTTACCGCAAGCAGTAATGAGTTGGATAGCCCTTAAATAAATATTATGTTGAGTTGTAAGTCATGTCATATTTAGTGGGCGTGCCTGTCCGTATATAGAGTATTTAGTTAGTGAAGTTACAGAGACAAGAGGTAGTAATGGTGTTGAGTGGTAGTAGGGAAGGACTTGTTTGTATATAAAACACCTTACACTGCAACATGTGTGAGCCAAGGCAGGGCCAGATATGAACTGCTCCAACACTCTAGTTGTTACCATCATAGGGTGAACAAATAACCTATTCAGTTTGAGACCTTCAACACGTAAGTTCAACTTGTACTTAAGTTTACTTTGGTAGACTGTCAATTGTATTGTTTATCGTTGTGACAACTTGGAAATATGGCAATTAGACATTTATGTATGATTACTTTCATATGATTTATGATTTGAAATACTAAGAATAAATTTTATTCAACAGGTTTGACCGAATGGAGAGCAGCTGAGGAGGGCAGGGCAGGGCACGGCCAAGGTCAACCCTAGGAGCGACTCACCATTACTCCGCGTGTTCGTCTGTGTGTGGCACGGATCATGAACCCTCACCATACTCCGATTGGCAACGGCAAACGAGGTGCTACCAAGTGATAGAACGAACGCAACTCAAATCATTTGACGAAGCAAGATGTCGGAAATTGTGTATATCGACGACATAGAAAGAGAGTTTGACCTAGATGAAAGCCAAGAATTTGACCTACTGACACTGGATCCGTCCACTGAGATACAATTAGTGAAACAGAAAATGAGCTTGCAATATCAGGAGACCCAAGCGATCAATCCAGCAGGTAGTTTGATTATCGACGAGCAGCGGCCAGAGCTGAGGCAGCGTCAAACGAAGTAAGCCAAGCCTTGACGGAGCTTAAGACAGTCTGGATGAAGACGAAGCACATCGGAATGGTGGTAAGTCAAGAGGTATCAGCACCGACGCAACGAAGTGATAGGATACAGCCTTCGACGGAGAATTCCAGGTTAGGTAAGATCAAAATCATTCAAAACACGTCAAAAACCGTGGGAAAAACATAGGAATGACCGACACGATAATTCTACCCTAAATACTAAAGGTTCAGATTCTAAAAAAACACATCATATCTTTATCTTTAACTCTGGGTGAGATAAACCGCCTAAATTATATACAATCACTCAAAAAATCTATCTGTACTTGGAGTGATCGATGAATTTCAGACTGAACACTGCGACTCCTGTTGTCTCTGTATGGTTGTCAAAATCCTTCGTCAGATGTCTCATATTTTTTCAACACAATTTTGTGTAGATACTTTTTTTGAGTGACTGTACATTGAAATATTTAATTTAACGATAATATTTGCCTTAGACATTATTTCCCCCCCCCCCCCCCATCTTCACTACGTGTTTTCAAATCCACTAATCATACTTATCCATAAATGCTCAGTTATGGAAGACTAATTCTTACATATATAGAACAGTATCGACGGCATCCTTATAGTAGCTATCGTCTCGAAGGGTCAGGCAAGGTCACTTTTGTACGTCAATGACCTTTATATTCAAACCTGACCAGAATACTACTAAAGGGTTAAGTTAAGTTAGGCAGGTGCTAAATATGAAATCTTCCTCTTGAGCACAAAATAAAGCACAAACAGGCGAAAGTGACTGATTTATTATTTATTATTCCTGTTGACAATAATAAAATGTAAAGGAGAATAAATCATATATACTGTATATTTTTTTTTTTTTTTAATTCCGACTCATATTTGGTAATGGAAGAACATAGTTGAATAATTTAGTCAACACGTTAAAGCTTAACTCACATGTAATATACAGTATAAAAATAATTCCTTAATGAAGTGTATAACTATCTGTATATTTCACCCGCGTAAAACATCTCATTTCAAGAGTGTAATTCAGGTCGAGTTACAAGAGTAAGAGCTCACTTGGTTCATTCTAAGTTCTCAGTAAAACTCAACATCAACGTAACCAAATTTACTGTAAAGATATGTAGATTAATTGCCACTACTTTCACTCCAAAATGCTTCAAGTCGGCAATTTTCGTGTTACTGGTCATATGTAAGTGTGTGGTGAGTGTTAACCTGGGTGTGGGGTGAAGTGTGTCGGAGATGTCTTACCATTGGTCAAAAACTTCAAGGAAAACATGTTGATTCTATTTTCGGCTAACACTCTACTCATGATGAAAGTAACGTGAATTAACGTGATATATAAACAGGATATAGTATTGTAAAGTATTAATGAATAAATAACATACTTGGTAACTCTACGATTAGTGTCATAAGTACAACCTTGAAGTGTCATTTAAGTATATCTCTTAAGTGTCATACGTATATACCTTAAAGGTGTCATAAGAACAACCCTTAAGTGTCGTAAGTACACCCCCCCCCCCATAAGGTCAGGTTACCGACAGTGACGTCATGGGGTCGTTTAGTCGGGGTCGTTCAGCCAGTAATTTAATTGGTCATTTAGGAATTAATCATGCTCTTGATTGGATAGGAATTTTGATAGTTTTTTTCGCGTCATTTAATGTGGATTCAATAATGTGGTTCCAGCAATGTTGAGTCTGAGTGTTGATGGTGTTGCTTCATAAGTGTTGTGTGTTGTAGAGGTGCTGATGGTGTTGTTTCATAGGTGCTGTGTGTTGTAGAGGTGTTGATGGTGTTGTTTCATAGGTGCTGTGTGTTGTAGAGGTGTTGATGGTGTTGTTTCATAGGTGCTGTGTGTTGTAGAGGTGTTGATGGTGTTGCTTCGTAAGTGTTGTGTGTTGTAAAGGAGTTGATGGTGTTGTTTCATAAGTATTGTGTGTTGTAGAGGTGTTGCTTCTTAAGTGTTGTGTGTTGTAGAGGTGTTGATGGTGTTTCATAAGTATTGTGTGTTGTAGAGGTGTTGATGGTGTTGTTTCATAAGTATTGTGTGTTGTAGAGGTGTTGATCGTGTTGCTTCTTAAGTGTTGTGTGTTGTAGAGGTGTTGATGGTGTTGTTTCATAAGTATTGTGTGTTGTAGAGGTGTTGATGGTGTTGTTTCATCAGTATTGTGTGTTGGAGAGGTGTTGTTTCATCAGTATTGTGTGTTGTAGAGGTGTTGATGGTGTTGCTTCGTAAGTGTTGCGTGTTGTAGAGGTGTTGATGGTGTTGGTGGTGTTGCTTCGTAAGTGTTGTGTGTTGTAGAAGTGTTGATGGTGTTGCTTTATAAGTGTTGTGTGTTGTAGGGGTATTGTTGCTTCATCGTGGTGTTGTTGCTCCATAAGTGGTGTGTGTCGTAGAGGTGCTGTTGGTTCATAAATGGTGTGTGTTGTAGAGGTGTTGATGATGTTGCTTCATAAATGATGTGTCGTAGAGATGTTTTGTTGGTGTTGTTGAAAGACTTAACCTGGTATAAGAGAGAAAGACTTACAGTGAACATTAAGGACGATTCTCTTGCTGATGGAGGGAGGAACCTTGTTGGTGGCGATACAGAGGTAGGCGCCCATGTCCTTGCGGGAGACGCTCTGCAACTCCAGCGTCTCCGAGTCAACATGTTTAACTACTGTAAGAGAGAAGATACAGGTGTTAATACGTGACAGGTGTTAAACTTGGTTTACCTAGATGAGACAGGTGTTTAGGGCGTAGGAAGAGGCTGGTAGAATATGTTATAATTACGTAGTGTTGAAGAAAGGAGAGCTAGTAGGTAGTAGGCAGTACAGGTAGTCAGCTATCAAACAGGGAGGTACTACCGCCTGGGAAGATATAGTAAGCATAGTGTATTGTCTAATGGTAGACCTTGCTGCTATATGGCATCACGAAAATTGTGACCAAGTCCCATAATTATTCTACTTCTCGTGCTCAGCGGTCTTGTTCATCTCACGGTAAAGTGGTTGTATATGCATATTTTTTTGGCGAACACATATTTTTTTTTTTTTTTTTTTTTATTATTTATTGGGCACTCCCCTACATCCTTGTGTAAGGTGAAGCGCAGAAGCGTTTACAGCGCCCAACAGGGAAGCATGCTAAGTTCATGCTTGCCTTTATGTCTCATGAGTTAAGGGCGTAGAAGTCAGAAGAGTCAAGGGCGTAGAAGCCTGAAGTCAATGGTTAATGTCATCAAGTTTTTAGAAGCTCCAACTTTTCCCTGAATACGAATTCGCAACTTTCGATTTACACCAGGTGCCTATTTTACTGCTAGGTGAACAGGGACTAATGGGGGCTAGGAAGTATGTCCAAACAACTTCCACCGGCCCGGGAATCGAACCCGCGACATGTCGCTTGCGAAGGCAAGAGCGGTACCACTCTACCACCAACACCCCCGGCGTACACAATGTTTATTTTGTATTCCTCTTTCACACGCTTAAATGAGACATACATCAAGCTATTTTATTTAGTTCCTACATATCACTATTTTACAGTTTTACTCAGTAGTGTCTAAGGGTTTTCAACATTACGGTTGGTTTGTAAAGGGACAGGAAGCGTGCCTCGTATTTTTGTTTAGTTGGATAAAAAATTGAGAGCGGGAGGCAGAAGTTTGGTCGGTGAAGCTATACCAGTGAGGAACATACACTGTGTATTTTATAAGGTCGTTCGTTATAGCGTAGTACTACCAGTGTGGCAACTCGTTTTTCTATGATTTTTATACCTGTTCTGAAATTTTTAATTGCTACTTAACACTAATACCATTCATGTTTCTTAATGTTTTGATATGGAATCTGTAACCCAGACCTAACCTAACCTAACCTAACCTCAATCATCACTGTTACCTCTAAATATATTAAAGCCATCATATAAAACATTAAGCTTCCAGTCTTTACTTGAGTTTAACCAGACCTAACTTAACCTAACCTAGCTTTAACGTAACTTAAATCTAACTTAACCTCAGACAATAAACTGCTTCCTATAACATTAATATTATTTCTGCTTTCGACACAGTTACAACAGCGCCACCACCTTTATTTAGCCTCAACAACTGGAAGGTATCATTTAGCCTCATTAGCACTGAAAAAAGTTGTGATAAAATATGATAAAACTATACATACGAGATAATGGATGAGTGTATACATAAAGTTCATTTAACGTGAAATATGAAATGTAAGATGTCATGAATATTGTTTAAAATCAAGTGAGTCTACAATTAACAGGAAATTATCGAATATAAAATGACGGCTCATTAAATAATACAAAAACAAAACATAAACCTAACAATTGTTTAAACCTCAAATCATGATCAAATTATTACCATCGTTACCAAAAAACAATGAGATATAACAAAGACAACATATAACAAAACAAAGATAATTAACAAAGTTGGATAAATCACAAACATATTTTTTTTCATCGCGTTGAGAACTACCCGATTGGTTGTTATCATGTGGGAACGGGTACTGTGGTCGTTTGTGTCATTAACCCGAGTGCTCATCCTGGTAGTGTACGGAGTAACAGAGAGTCGAGACACGAGGTGATGTCGTCTGTCGGTGGTGGACAGTGGTGATCGGTGACTAAAATCCCAGTGGTAAAACAGATGGGTCTCCTCTAGGGAATGATCACGAGTACTACAAGATTACGGTTTAGTGAGAAAAATGTTTATTAACAGATGAGTTGGACAAATGTTATGATAATAATAGTGTCTTAAGCGTATTGTGCGAGGATGTTACCAGCTCAATAAACTGGAAACTTCCACGGCATTTGACTACGTTCATATGGATATCTACTGTATTTTTTTATGTGTATCAACGGTGAAATTAAATGGTTAAGCGAATAATTAAAAATCTACGTGAGAAACGAATCGCTTTATTTAAGTGGATATTGTTAAGGACAACTCGAATTCAGATGCCTCAGGTAAGGTAAGTTAGTATTATATTATAGTTCCTTAGGGCATCAGGGAGACAGGCTGCTGTAACGGGTATACTGTCGAGTTGTAATCTGGAAATTTCCTAGTAATTGATAATATAAATTTGCTTGGATAGAGTAATTGTGTGAGTATTTTTTTTCTGAAACATGTGAAAACTAGGATACAGTGTAGTGTAAATGTGAAGAACTCGTGCTCCAGTAAGATAGCCATTTCCACGGATTTTGTCCATAAACAATTTACGTTCTGTGAAAACAATGGCCTCGTAATTTGTTTTGATGGATCTTTTCTTACTGTGCTGTATTTTAATCGCTGAGTTCGGATATGATATGTATTTCTTGAGCAAATGCTTCGTTTGGTAGATAATTAGGCACTTAGGCTCGCACTACTTCGTCTTTCTCGACGGTGAAACGGTGTGGCGGCCCGATCAAAGCTCGACGTTGTTGGCTGTTGCACGCGTTTTGTTTCAGAGCAACAACCAAGGTGCACGGTCCGAGCTTACTTTTCCGTCTACAAATAACATAAAATTACACCATGCCGCTTCAAGAAGGCAGGTTGAAATTTTATGTTTGCCTTATGGTGTTACTTCCCCCGCCGCTACTAGCGACGCATTGAAATTATCAGAAAGGAATGTGGGGTCATAATTCCACGAAATTGGTAAAATTATTTAAATGTGAACCTAAATTATCCTACTCGACAATATTTAGGGAAGTTGGGTTAGGTTAGCATGTAAAAAACATACCCGCTACCATCAAAATTAAACGATTTTGTGACATGGTTTCAAACGGACTAAAACGATTGAGAATGTATAAAGTGTTAATTTAGTCATCTAATCACTTCATGTATATTTACAACATGGCTGCCAGTAAATCCCAGGAAATCTGCACATATTAAATTGAACTAGAATAACAGGTTTAGGTTTGGCCGTCATGTAAAACTATTGAAATGTGATTTGTATATTTTCTCGGCTGATTGGTATGTCGCTTTTCAATGAACTCTAATTATGTGTTACATACTTTTATCAAAACCTTATTAAATAGGAAGAGCCATTTAGCTCTTGCTAAGTCCAAGCATATATGATTCAATGGTGGTCTTATGTCGATGCCAGTTCGACCAACCCCGGTACTGAGCGTTTGAACAATTACTCTTTTTTTTTAGGTAGTAGGCAGCTGTCAAACAGGGAAGTACTACCGCCTGGGAAGATATTGGAAGCATAATGCATTGTCGAATGGCAGACCCTGCTGCCATATGGCATCACAAAAATTGTGACCAAGATCCCAGGTTGCTGATCCGAATTTCTGTCTCATTTAAACAGTTGCAGGGTCTCAATTGTTTCTCTTACTTTGACAACACAACATACACATCGTTTCTCACTATTGATTTTTATTTTGTATTTTTATCTATATTTTGTAAACCTTTTTTATTAATTTTTATAATTACAATGATTACAATATTATTATTATTATTATTATTATTATTATTATATTTTCGCCATTGGCCCTTATGTGGGTCATTGACCTGTGCCCTGGTGAGCTAATCCCGTAAAAAAAAAAAAAAAAGCGAGGCCATGACTGTTGCCGTTTCATAAGAAAATTCCTTTTTTTTCCACCATTGGTTCCTCAACTACAGTCTAATTAGAATTTAGCCCTATTTTGAACTTTACTTTCGCACCATTAATAATATGTTTTCTTTGTTATTTTCATTAAAATGTTGCTGTAATGCATTGAAAGAAAATCCGGTTGTGCGGAGAGGAAATTACGACTTGAAATTTACTGAAGCGCCTGTAGTGGAATTCTCCCCTACAAACGCTGTTTGTCGCTGCCTAGCCGACCCCACCTATTCCCCAGTGTATGCCTCGTGACCTAGGTCAACCAGCGCCGCCATACACCACGGAGCGGGGGTCAACTACTAAGCCACGCCAACCCCCGCTATTTAAGACCTGACCTCGTGGTGACCTGCCTCTTTCTACCGACACCAACCAGCCAGCAACACCTCCTCCGCCTGCCTGGCGGTCCTCACACCTCCGCCTGCCTGGCGGCCCTCTCTCCCGCTGGCGAGCATGGCGACCCACAAGCTGTCCTCCTGTGAGCATCCTCACCAACCAGCTCTCTCTACATCACGCTTGTAACCATGCTGCCTTCCCAGCACCAAGCTGCATTGTACATTCAATACAACATGTATATAGAGAGCACATTGTGAGTTTCCTTTCTCCATTCCATCCTGAGTGTGAACCAAACAATCCTGAACCCCACACGCCATGTAGGCCGTGACTTGGGTTTCCCCGCGATTCTGTGATTGAAAACACAATTGTCGCTGAACTGTCTCTGATTTCAATAAAATGGAACTATCGAATGATCGCACTAGCGCTCAGTGAATCGTTCCAATTAAAATCAGACTTTTTTTTTCAAATCACCGAAGGCGTGTAGACCACTGCCTATTTGTCGTTTCTCATGTAAATTCACAGTCGTTTTTCCTCCGTTCCGCCAGCGGATTTACATTCTAAGCTTTAACACAAACGTTTCAGTGAAAATTCTGAAAAAAATAAACATTATTAGTGCTCCGAAAATAAACTTTAAATATTTAAGTAACACGAGTAAATAATTATCAGAATTGCCAACACCTATAGATTAGTGGTGCCCTTCTTGTCTGGTGACGAGAATGATCTTTGTTGGCTTCCAAGTTCTAGTGTAGGTTGCCTTATTTTTTCTGTATTCTTAATGATCTTTATATGATTATATGATTTTGTGCAACATTCACACGTTATAGTACAGCTCGTACTTGTATAATGAAAATCCAACATGTGTTTAAAGTCATCTGTTATTTTACAAATAGGTTTAGCTCAGCTGATCTGGGACCACCATTGGCTTTTGTCATGGCTTTTTGTGTGTATGTTTATTTATTACATTTTCCCAGAAATCCCGTGTACATTTTCGTGACCCTTGACATTGATGTTGATCTAACGACATTTAACAAACTTTGTGGCTATTATTTGGTTCTGATTTAGTCTCGTTCAAGATTCTTCAAACACTGCTGGAGACAGCTGGCAACTCAAGGTCATTTGTTTACTATAGTACGTAGTAAAATTTATGAATAAATGTAAAAGTGATCGGTGATTGGTTACTTAGTTCCCGTTGCTTAATTTAATGGTTGGGCTTTGTTGTTTCGTATTATATTATACTACGTACATACTATAGTAAACAAACGGCGATGAGTTGCCAGCTGTCTCCAGCATTGTTCGAAGAATCTTGAACGAGACTACGTTATAGCCGTTAAAACAAACTAACTTAATTACTTGAGTGACGCGGATTTTTTTTTTGTAAGTTTTGTGTTCATGTCATAAACCAGGATATATTTAAGTGCCTTTCATTGCGGTACAGTATATGCCCTTGTTTTGGTGATATTGGACAGTTTATTCCATGTTAAGGGTAATTCTTGCATTCTGGTTTGGTAAAGTAGCTCTTTACTCCCTTTACTAACAACTGTCCACATAAACTGTCAGTTCATGAGACATCCACACAAAATAATCCACAGTAATATTTCCACACAAAATTATACACAGTAATATATCAACAGAATATATCCAGGCGTGTTAAAGACTGTAGAGGCTGCGCTACGCCCACACGTATGGTTGCTGCCGTTAGATTAGTCGACTGTCACAAAGTGATCTTATATTACTTCTGTAAGTCATACTCCAGCTGAGAAATACCAGGCCCTCTGGGACTTATTCTTTACTTCTTTTTTTTTTTTTAGTTTTACACTGGCTGTAACACTTGTTTTATAGTAATTATTTTATCCAATCGAACAGTAGCTACTTTTCCTCATCGTGGTAATATTCCCGAAGGTAATGGTGATTCATTATTCTTTCTCCTTTTATATAATTATCACGGGTTGATTTGATTACCTTTGTTAAGTCTGAGAAACATACGTATATATTTTTGTTACTGCCTTTATATATATATATATATACAGTATATATATATGTGTGTGTGTTTGTGGTTGTTGCAGTGCTTTAACAACAAACCTGAGTTCCCGCGGGCCTCACAGGCTACACAGTATTAACATGTGACCGTTATCTTGGCTGCATCTCTCTTGTTTACACTGAATACAGATATTACCGAAATGACCCACAATGTTAGAAATTAATTAAGAATAACATATTTGTTTTTGAACTGAATTCCTTTTTTCTTGTAGTTATGCACAAACAGCTCTATATCAACCACAAGTTACGTAAAATATTTTTCGCGTATATGCATTTCACCACCTTCATATAATGTACATATCATTTCAAAGAGATGAAACAAAGTTAAGGTTTAGTTTTAGCTTGAAAGTTATTGTTAAGAATGTACCACGCATTAGCTGTTATTAATGCTGGTGCCGCGTAAGAGCTGAATTATGAAGGAGTGTGTATTGTACATTTATACCTGCATTTTTCACTTAGTGTGCGTCATGTTGCTCTACAGCCGTGTGTCTGTCTGTCTGTATATCTTAATGGGTAATTTGCATTAGCCTGTTTGTTGCTGGCCGCGCTGTAATGAACTTAGACAGAAATTATTAATGTAAATATTTTTGCTGACTGGGGATACGTTACAAATTACCCTGACTCCCTTTACTCCTAAATAAACTATCTGTCTTTAATGCTGTCATTTAGTACAAAGTAATTAAAGTGAGAATATTCATACCAATTTGCGTATATTTGAATATACGAGTATGTAATTTCAAATGTCCTGCTTATGGATAGCCTAGCTAATATATATCCGGTCGGGGCTCTAACGACTTAACCAAAAGAAATCCAACTAACTACTAATCTAGTCTATATTGAATGGTCAACAAACTAAAGACTAGATTTGTTTGAGTGTAAAGATATGGTCTGAGGGTTCACTGGTCCGACGATTCACTGTTTCGATGGTTCACTGTTTCGAGGGTTCACGGGTCCGAGAATTTACTGATCCGTGGGTTCATTTCTAGGGTTTCACTTCTCCGAGGGTTCACTCTAACGAGGGTTTGCTGTTCCGAGGGTTAACTAGTCCGTGGGTTCACTGTTCCAAGGGTTCACTATTCCTAAGGTTCACTTTTCCGAGGATTCACTGTTCCGTGGGTTCACTTCTGAGGGTTCACTGGTCTGAATCATCGCGATATTAAGCCACGAAAATGGTGTTGGACAAAGGGGAGGGAGAGTGGGCGGTGTGTGTGTTTAATTGCCCCCACCTCCTAAGCCTTCCCCACTTACTACTTGTCTGGTGTGGTATCTGCATTACTCTTACTTGTTTACCAACTTCTTCCTTCGGGTTTAATCATTTAGTGCCTAATTAACGTATTGTTCTTAATTATCATGAATGCGAAATAAGGCTGAAGTCCGTATCGTGTCTTTCTTGAACGCAATACAAGTGGCTCGTGATGTCTTTAGGTAAAACTCAAACTTAATATGCTTCCTTTTAGTCCCTTCCCCCCACACACACCCGACCCCTTCCTAGACCTGCCTCCCCTCTCCCCCCCCCCCCCCAAAAAAAAAACACAACAAAAAACACTTGAGGAATAGTTTGTTATTGTTTGTTGTAAAGAGTTTAGGTGTTTTAGCGGCCAGAGTCTTTAGTTCCTACACTTTATAGTGACTTCTAAAACTTATATATGTTTCTACTGTTACTATATGTTTGTTTTGTCCGCTCAGGTTGACAAATTTTACGAAACCAGAACTATAGCTACCAACCCCTTTCCTCCCGTTAGTGTTTGGGTTGGTATTGAGCTAACCCGACTTTGGGGATTAATTTTCCCTGCAAAAACAATGGACAAAAACAAATGCTGGTTGCGGGCCACCTTAGCACAGGTTAGAGAATAGAGATAGTATTTACGAGCTCGTGTTTGAAAAAATAAAATTGGCTGATTGAGTTTTTCTCTTGATGTAGTTTTGTGTTGATTTTTTTTATTGTCTTGCTATTGTTTTTCAGTGTTGCTAAGCATCCTTTTTGTTAGTAGAACATATCGGATCGGAATGAGCTCTTAAGGCTCCAGAGTAAATGAATGATTAACGTTTTGGTCATCAGGATAGTTTTTGTATATACAAGAGTTCAAATTAGCTGAATAAAAACAGTAAATTACATTATATATAAAAAAAATTGTCTTCAATTATATATATATATATATATATATATATATATATATATATATATATATATATATATATATATATATATAATTGTACTGTGGGGGGGGGGGGGGGCACATCTACCTGTTGACGTGATCCTGCCAGTATGTGAGTTGTAAATCTGTGTCACCAAGGGAACTGTTTGAATAGCGGTTCATCCACCTCTCACGTGTTGGGGAGCTTCGCTCCTCATACTGGTGGTGGGACGCCTCATCCTTTGCACTGGTAGTGAGGCGGTCCCACATACTGGTGGTGGGGCGCCATGTCCCTCATACTGGTGGTGGGGCGCCTCGTCCTTCATACTAGTGGTGCCTCATCCCTCATACTGGTGGTCCACAAGTCAGCGGACTATATGGCAAATGAGTGGTCGGTGCTCAGGGAAAGTTCGTTGTTATGAGGTAAACAACTGGCCGGTCCTTTGTGTCGTGTTTTGTGCAGTACCACAACATTACCCTTATGCTATAGGTAGTCAAACATAGTACGGTACGGAAGCAGTGTTATACTTAATACGTTCAAAGAGCTGTACCCGAAGTTCCACATTTTGGGTAAATTAAATAAAAAAAAATCTCAGTTACGCGACAGAAATCTACACACGACATTTCAGAGCTGCACCTTACACTATCACACATACACATCATAATAGTTCAATTTATAATGTGTAAATATGGTGCCTGTCTGTTTAATATAGAGTCACTCTTAATTACGAGAGCTAACGATGAAACAAGGAACAAATTAATGCAGGTTTACGACTCTACATAATAAATAAGAATACTAAGATATATTCTACGGTACCAGAACAAATACCTAACTTAAGGCTTCCCTGGGATAGGTTACTCAAGTCAGCTTAAGCTTAATCACTTCGCCTATATTCAAGACTTGGCTGTCACTGAATAAACACCAGAAAGTTTGCATGATTTAAGTTGTAGTTATTGATTATACTTCTATACTGACTGCAATCAGATCGCATTGTACACTTTCACCACAAGTTGGAATAGATTGTTGTATAAATATAGTATGTAGCTTCACGACTGACACTGCTTAGAGGCAGTTGAAACAAACCCCGACCCGACCCTCGTGGAAGACAGATCCCCTAGGCCAGTGATTCTCAAACTGGAGTCCGCGAAAAGTTTTTGAGAAATAGTGTGTTTAACGTTTGTGAGGGATTTGGCGATTACAATTCGCAGGATATTTTGGATTTGGGTTGAAATGAACAAATCCTTTGGACTATGATTTATTCTTTGATTATTGACAATATTTGTATGCGTCATGGTATATAGGGGGTCCTTGGTTGAAAAAAGTTTGAGAACCCCTGGCCTAGGCCACTCGCACCTCCCTACCACATTTCAACTCTTCAAATCTGTGGAAATACGTAAGGGACATAGCTTAGAGCCAGCATAAAGATTCGCAAATAAAAACAATAATGATAATAAAATGATAAAAATGCATGGATAGATAAATAAATTAACGCTCTTTAATAATTGGCTTCTTGAGGCTAGGAGTGAGGGCCATCCTACTGTGGGAGTTAATAAGACGTGTGAAGTAAGGATTCCTGCTGTGGCTGCGTCAGGCGAGTTGCTCCACTTTCACCCGCCCAGCATCAGCGAGTTGTCTGAATTTTTTATGAATGGTTTGTGTCCTACATGGTTCGCGATATTGTAGGTCATTGAGGCAATTTTTACTGCACAACTTGGCGCACTGAAATTCAAGTCAGGACTGAGGCATTCTACATATATATACAGTATATGATTTGTTTTGACTGTTCGGGACACACAGTGTGTTTGTTCAATAGATGTGTTTGATATTGTCCAGATTTTTAGTTTAGTTTTCACGGGAATATTTTGTTCGTAAGATTATGTGTATATAATTATAGTGTACCGGTATATTTTGTTGGGTTAGATTAGGTTAGGTTAGGTGCCAAGTGTTCAGGGAATTTTGTCCGCAACTGTACGTGTCAAAATAACACAGATTCGTAACGACAATTAGCCTAGCAAAACACTACGTACCACAAACCTATTTTCACTGACCTACTGTAGATCTGAATACCCTGTTATTTATATATACGATGTTTAAAGGAGAAATACTATTAAAACATGAACTAACGGATGTTATTCTCTGATTGGTTAATGTTGGGATAAAGTTAAATCCCTAAGAACATTGTTTTACACTCACACTCTACACCTCTTTCTGCATGGATGGTTAAAATCATTTTTCGGAACATTATATTTTTCCCTATAGTAACATCAGTTTATTGTGCTCAGAGATTACTTCACAAAATATAAGCGTTTTTCCTCGATTGATTGTGATTTTTTTTGACGACGAGTTTAATATGCTGATTTAGAATACGCTCCCCAACAAATTGTGATAAATAACACTTTTAAGATGTTGCTGTTGTACTATATTACTACGCCCCAACGGCACAGTTTATTCAGCGTGCGTTCTAGGTTTAATAAATTAGACTAGGCTTCAACAGCTAATAATCTAGTGATACACCTCTTGGTTAGCATGAAGTAGTTTTAGCTGAACTCCCTGATGACTCATTTTTGTCTCTTTCAAAACTTTATTCTCACCAAAAGTTTTTATAATTCACAGATTCTTCTTTTTGTTGTGTTACGAATGTTTATCTCTCCTGCTAACGGTTGTAAATACTTCACCGATGCTTTTAGATTTCCAAACCCGCTTTACATTAACGCGATGTTTATTTTCTTTTTGATCTTATATACAGTTTAATTCATTGTATTTTATTGTTTTAAAGTTAATGACGCTGTAATTCGTTTTAGATTTTATTAGTATTTTTAAATTTTAATATTTGAAAATTTCATGCGTGGGGAGAAATTCATTTTCTGTTATATTCTCCACAGCTTGTTCACATTGTACATGCATTGGCATAAATAATTGCCAAATTTTTTTGGTCAAGGATTTGAGCACCGTACTGAAAATAGGTGTGATGGTGAAATAACATTTATCAATTTATATTCGTGAATTTTACATTAATGTACATTAATTTTACAGTTTCATGTTTTAAAAAACCCCCAGATAATTCTTCATTTTTCATATTTTATAAATTCCATTTGATGTAATGTTAGTGTATATTGGCTGCTTAAATGGTATTTTATTATCAGTATATCTTGAGGAGGGTGATCTTATCGAAACGTCAACTAGTAAAACAAAAAAGTTTAGTCTCCCTTACAGGTGACCAGTAGGCAGCACCAGGTAATGAATGAATATCCTGTATTGAGTTGAGTCTACCATGAATAACATTACGAGTACAATGAAATGTGTCAGTCTCTCTGCCTCCTGCACTGGTCTATCAGGAAGTAGGTTACGTCCATCTAACCTTTTCCCCATTTTAAATATTCAGTGAGGATGAAAAACTGATTTTATGGTTCAGTGTTTTTTGTTTTTTATAATTTGCATTAATTTGGGTATTTTTTTTCTGTGTGTCTGTGTGTGTCGCACACAGGGTGGTGAAATGCGTCTAGTATGGCAGCATTATGTTAGTGTTAAGGTACAAGCACTGCTTGCTCCCTCTCACTCTCAGCTACCGCCGCTGGCTGGCCCTCGTGACGAACAGGGAAGCAACTTGCATAAGTCTTCCCTTGCCAGTACACAGCCTCTTCACCATCAAGACTCCTGCTGTGCCTCCTCGTGGCAACACACGGTAACTGGGTGCCTCATGCGCCCAGGCTAGACCAGCAGGGGATCTCGGAGTAGCAGTGGGCCCCAAAGGGACGCACATAGGCCCAATGGCATGTGGATACGTTCTGGCGCCTACCAGCCATTGTCCCGCTGTCTTGCGAATTAACCTTGGTAGGTATAAGGCTACGGGAGTAAACCTTGAACGAAAAATCTGCTGTGGAGCCCCGCATCAGTCAGATATGCTTACAGAGCTCCAACAAGACCCCAACGGCGGTCTAGGCGGAAGAGGTGACCATCGTGGAAACCCAATGACTACACCGGCTGACGAAGGCAATGCCTGATGGACAGGCTACTAAGGTGAAACCCAACAAACTGGGCTATCGGCAGTCCATTGCAACTCTCCCTCTCCCCAGTCGAATACATCAACTCATGCGTAGCCATCATTCAGCTCATCATACCTCTCATCAAAACCTCTATACCCCCAAAAGTCCAATGGCGACGGACGAGTGGCGATGGGTAGAGGCCGAGATGACTGCTGGGAGTCTCTAATCACAACTCTGCACATGGGCGGCACAGATAAGTTGGTCGTTTATGCACTGGGATCTAGGCAGCAGTGCAATTCAGTCCTGTCTGTGCGACTGAGCAGCCCTTTCGAGGAGCCACTCTGCTCACCCCACATGGGGAGGAGGTTAGAAAAGGTGCCCTAAAAATAGCCTGCTTAAAAACTCAACCTGACTGGGCAACCTCACCCAATAAGGTCATCCTTATGCGGTCGAAAGCAGTCAAAATCACAGATCCAAACATAAACAAACCATACAACCTCTTATGGTCGCTGCATGGAATGTCAGGACCCTTCTGGATACTGGCACAAAGGAGCGTCCTGAAAGAAGAACTGCCCTTGTGGCAAAAGAGCTGGCTAGGTATAACATCGACATAGCAGTCATCAGTGAGTCCCGGCTCCCAGATGAGGGCCAGCTCACAGAACGGGGGTCTGGCTATACCTTCTTCTGGAAGGGTAAGCCTGCTGCGAAGAGAAACCGCATTTATGGAGTTGGCTTTGCCATCCGCCAACGCATCCTACACAGGCTAACTGAAATGCTTATTGGGATCAACGAGCTCCTCATGACGCTCCCAGTCCCACTGAATCACTCTCGTCATGCATTTTTCATCACTGCATACACCTCAACACTGGATGCAGGGGATGATATTAAGGAAGCCTATTATGCCGACCTTGACTGAGTGCTAACCACTATCCCCAAGGAAGACAATGTTGTGTTCCTTGGCGACTTCAATACCAGAGTTGGCAGAGATGCTAACATTTGGCAGGGAATCATAGGACGGCCTATTTCTCCTTAGCAAGTGTGCTGTGCACAGCCTCACTATCACCAATACCTTGTTTCGGCAGACCGACAAGTTAAGGGTCCGTGGCAACACCCACGATCCAAACACTGGCATCTCATTGACTACATCATTGTCAGAGAAAGAGATCGCCGAGATGTCCGCATCACTCTTGCCATGCGTGGCTCAGACCACTGTGACACTGATCATCGACTTGTCAGAGCCAAGCTCTCACTTCACGTCGCTCTAAAACAGCGAAGGCAACAAGCCTCCAGAAGAGGTTTTAATACTAAGCATCTAGAGGATCCAGCAGTAGCACATGCTTTCAGAGAGCAGCTCGAACATGGGCTTATAAACAACCCAACAGCAAATAATACGAATCCCAGTGCCGAATGGGATGCTCTCAACACTGTTATGACAAAAACCTGCAGAGACCCTCAGTCAGATCAAAAGAATACACCAGGGCTGGTTTGATGAAAATGACCCGGCAATCAAAGTACTCATCGGTGATAAGCGTGCCTCTTTTACTGACTGGCAGAACAACTCTCAGTCTCGGACCAAAGCTGATACCTTCGGCAAGAAGACAGCGGCAGCCCAGCGGGAACTTCGCATTTTTAAGAATGACTGGCTTAAAAATAAAGCATGTGAAATACAAAAACATGCAGATCAGCACAAGATACAAGAATTTTTCAATTCCATTAAAACATTTTATTGGCTAACCACTCGTGGTACAGCCCCCCTCCGCTCATCTGACGGTAACTTTATAAATAAAGACGATGCAGGCCTCCTTCAACGCTGAAAAGAACACTACCATTCATTGCTTAATGGAAACACCGATGTGAATGTCCTGACTACCCAGCAGGTCCCTCGGCATCCAGAGCTGACCCACCTCAGCTATCCTCCATCCCTGGATGAGGTAGTTACTGCCATCAAACAGATGAAAAATAACAAAGCCTCAGAGCCTGATAGAATCCCAGCCGAGGTATATAAAGCAGGAGGACATCAGCTTACCAGCCATCTCCACTCTCTCCTGAAGAATATATGGGAAAAGGAGAAAATCCCCCAAGCTTTTAAAGACGCTTCCATTGTCAAGATCTGTAAGAACAAGGGAGATCGGTCAGACTGTGGCAACTACCGTGGGATCTCGCTGCTCTCTGTTGCTGGCGAGATTATCGCCCGAGTACTCCTAAACATACTCCTTCCTGAAGCGGAAAACTTCCTCCCAGAATCTCAATGTGGGTTTAGACCATCATGTGGCACCACTGACATGATCTTTGTTTCCCGCCAAATACAGGAAAAGTGCACAGAACAGCGTCATGACCTAACAGCGTCATGTACCTAACCAAGGCCTTCGACTCGGTCAACAGGGAAGCCCTCTGGTGGACTCTCAGCCGTTTTGGCTGCCCATCAAAATTCATCGCCATTGTGAGGCAACTCCACGATGGCATGAACGGCAATGTCCTGCACAACGGCACCCAGTCTGAGTTCTTCCCTCTAATTTTACCCACTTTCGCTAACTCGGCTCCCACCTGTCCATCACCGCAGACATTGATGAAGAGATTCAGCATCGGATCAGATGTGCATCTCAAGCCTTTGGCGGACTCCGAAACCGTGTCTTCAGCTGTAGGGAGCTGAAATTATCTACAAAGCTGAATGTATATCGAGCAGTGGTCCTCCCCACCCTGCTATATGGCAGTGAGACATGGGTCACATACAGGAGACACCTCAAGGCACTTGAAAACTTTCACCAACGTAGTTTACGTTCCATCCTCCGAGTTTGCGGGGAAGACAAGAGAGCAAATGCCAGTATTCTTGCCGACACCAACTGTAGGAGCATCGAGGCTACCATTATCCACCAACAGCTACGTTGGACTGGCCCTGTCCATGTTACCTGCATGGACGACAGTAGACTACCAAAGCAGCTACTTTACAGTCACCTAATGAATAGTAAATGTAACGACGGCGGGCAATTGAAAAGGTATAAGGATAGTTTTAAGGCAAACCTGAAAATGTGCCAAAACGACCCCACACCTGGGAGTCGATTACTCCACATCGTAACGCTTGGAGGAGCACCGCACGAGAAGGTGTCAATACTATCGAGTTAGCCCGACTGCAAACCGAGGCAGACAAACGCCAACGCTGGAAAGACGCTGCCACCGCCATTCCCGCACTAGATGCAGCCCTCCACATGTGCAACGAAAGTGGACGACTCTGCGAGTCCCGTATCGGCCTCTTTAGTCACCTCAAAACTCACTAACCTAGGTGACATCCCTAATAACTCATATCATTGTATCATAGCTGGATGATCGTCATACTCGATTCCGAGTGACAGCAAAGTAATAGTAGTAGTAGTAGTAGTAGTAGCGTGTGTGTGTGTGTGTGTAAACTAATCTCCGAATCGTTCATACAAGAAATCATATAAATATTTTTAAACCCAGAGTGCATAATAATCCCTTCAACTATTGTATCGTTCATTTTATTTTTCTTCCTCTTTGATATAGCATTTTCTATAACGGTAATGTAAATTGATGTTATTAATGGATTAACAAACTTGTAGTGTAGTTTATTTGACCACAGACTCTGCAGAAGCTATTCAGAGCCTCGTGTAAAATGCAAAAAAAATGATAGTAATATTTATTTCATTGTACAGTTGTTGGATTACTGATGTCATGATGGTGGTGAAATTTATTAAAACAATTTGTGTTACGGAACATACGTGAAGGCCACACCCAGATAATGAGGCCTTCCTTCCTTCCTTCCTTCCTTCCTTCCTTCCTTCCTTCCCTCCTTCCATCCCTTATTCCATCCTTCCTTCCTTCCCTTCCTTCCTTCCATCCTTTATTCCTTCCTTCCTTCCTTCCTTCCTTCATTCATTCCTTCCCTCCTTCCATCCCTTATTCCATCCTTCGTTCCTTCCCTTCCTTCCTTCCTTCCTTCCTTCCTTCCTTCCCGCCTTCCTTCCTTCCCTACACGTCAAACGGAGATTACAATGTATTACTGCGGTTTTAAGTAGCAATTATATGATCTTTATGCGTGTAGTTTAAGTTAGTACAGAAAATTTTCTCCAAGATTTGAATATTATGAATTTCTTTTATTGTAGTGTTAAGTGACGCTGTAGGAAAAATAAACGTACTTGAACTTACATAGAACCGTGTGTTAAGTTTTCATACCAAGAGTAATGTTAAGTCTTTGTTTGTAAATAAAAGATGAAATTAAATAAATGAAACGAAATTATCTAAAAAAGTTAACAACGTAAAGTTTAATTGTTGGTAAAATTACAGTTTCTGTCATGTACCTATTTGGAAGTCGTTCAAAACATAAGAACATACTAACTTAACCTAAACTAAATTAAACTTAAAATCCTAAAATTCGCTGCATGACCGAAACGATAATAATTCTTAACTATCAGCTACAAATATCACCTGCTGACTCCTCGTAGCTGACAGTCGAGTGCATTCAACCATCTACCACTGCAATAAGTTATCATGTTTATGATAATTTTTGAAAGTATTAATATGGCAGAGTGAATATTGAAAGTGTGCTTCAATATTACCATATTACTTGATGGATCAAATATTTTTATTATTATTATTATTATTATTTTGTTTTGTTTTTTACCGGGATGCTAATCGTATACCCATTGTCATGTTCGTTCATTCGGTCATTTTTATCGTCGTCAAACACCATATAAAAAAAAAAGTATCAGAATCGAGCAAATTGTCTCAAAATGGTAGCCCCAGAAATAGCGCAGTACGGACCGGAGATATTTAATAGTTTAGTTAAAGTGCACAGAGCAAATTGCGATTGTGAACTTTTGTGATCCACGAAAAAAAACAACAAAAACTTTCGACGACAATAGGAAGAGTTTAATTCATCTATCCGTCTACATGCGAAGTTGAGAGAGTTTGTGTTTTCAATCTTTAAACCAAATTGATTGATTGATGGAGGATAATATACTGTAACCTAGCCTCGTCGATGCACGGGTTTATGTCAATCATCCATCCAGGTGCTGTGTGTGTGTGTGTGTGTGTGTGTGTGTGTGTGTTTAAACACGAATTAACTATTATATTACACAATGAAGGTTTCAGCGATGTTAAACACGTTCGGTCGTTTCGAATTCGGTTCATAGAATATCTAAAATCATGGTTAGGTTAAATCGGAAAAAAAAATCAGTGGGAAACATAGCAGATGAAACTGAGAACTTCCCTCCTGGCTATAGTTCAGCTGTAGTGTGTTGGGTGCAGTATTGGTTGAGCGGGAAAATGAGTAATACAATATTGGGTTTTAGTACAGATAGCAGCGTTTCCCCAGTATAAATAAAGGTGGGTGATTTATCGTATTTTTGTTTTATTTCTTTTAATTTATTTGATATTTTTATACATTTATATATATTTATACATGGTGATGTGAAATACTTGTTGCTTTACATGGTGTTGAGGTGTATCAAGAGGAGTGTATTATGAAAGATGTCACACACACACACACACACACTATTACTTAGCTGTCACTCGGAATCAAGTATGACGATCATCCAGCTATGATACAATGATATGACTTATTAAGGATGTCACCTAGGTTGGTGAGTTTTAATGTGACTAAAGAGGCCGATACGGGACCGGCAGAGTCATTCACAGATGTTGCACATGTGGATGGCTCCAACTAGTGAGGGCGGTGGCAGCGTCTTTCCGGAACTGGCACTTGTTTGCTCGGTTTGCAGTCGGGCTAATTCGAAAGTATTGACACCTTCTCGTGTGGTACTCCTCCAAGCGTTACGGTGTGGAGTAATCATCTCTCAGGGTCGATTTGGCACTTTTCAGGTTTGTCCTAAGACTATCCTTATACCTTTTCAGTTGCCCGCCAGGATTACGTTTACTATTCGTTAAATGAAATGCTTTGGCAGTCTTTCGTCGTCCTTGCGGGTAACATGGCCAGTCCAATGTAGTTGTTCATGGATAATGGTGGCCTCGATGCTCCTACAGTTGGTGTCAGCAAGAATACTGGTATTTGTTCTCTTGTCTTCCCAGCGAACTCTGAGGATGGAAAGTAGACTACGTTGGTGAAAGTTTTCAAGTGCCTTGAGGTGCCTCCTGTATGTGACCCATGTCTCACTGCCATATAGCAGGGTGGGGAGGACCACTGCTCGATATGTGTGCAACTTTGTAAATAATTTCAGCTTCCTACAGCTGAAGACACGGGTATGGAGTCTGCCAAAGGCTTGAGATGCATATCTGATCCGATCTTGAATCTCTTCACCGATGTCCGCGATAGTGGACAGGTGGGAGCCGAGATACTGAAAGTGGGTAACATTAGAGAGGGTAGTACCATTAGGTTGGGTGGATGGTGGAGGTGTGGCTGAACCAGGGGCAGGCTGAAAAAGAATCCGAGTCTTACGCACATTCACCTCAAGACCGAAGTGTGCATGCGCATCTGAATAGGTATTCAGGATCTCCTGTAGGTCGTGTTCAGTGTTAGCGACAAGGGTGAGGTCGTCTGCATACTGAAGTTCAGTAATGAAAAATGCCGACACCTTTGTTCCTGTCTGGAGTCGTCTATGTTGAAAAAACCTTCACCCGGTACTCTATGTTCATCCCGCTGGCTAAATTGGCACTGGCACGAGTGAGGAAGGCAGCCACGAAAATGGAAAAGAGAGTGCACAGTGCACATCCTTGTTTTACCCCCGTTTGAATGGGGAAGAACTCAGACTTGGTGCCATTGTGCATGAACTGCCGTTCATGCCGTTGTGGAGTTGCCTCACAATGGCGATGAATTTTGGTGGGCAGCCAAACCAGCTGAGGGTCCGCCAGAGGGCTTCCCTGTTGACTGAGTCGAAGACCTTGGTTAGGTCGATGAAAGCCATGTACAGGTCACGACGCTGTTCTCTACACTTTTTCTGTATCTGGGGGGCAGCAAAGATCATGTCAGTGGTGCCACATGATTGTCTAAAGCCACATTGAGATTCTGGGAGGATGTTTTCCGCCTCAGGTAGATGTCTATTTATGAAGACTTGGGCGATAATCTTGCCAGCTATGGACAGCAGCGAGATCCCGTGGTAGTTGGCACAGTTTGACCGGTCTCCCTTGTTCTTATAAATATTGACGCTGGAGGCGTCTTTAAGAGCTTGGGGGATTTCCTCCGTTTCCCATATATTCTCCAGGTTATAGTGGAGACGGCAAGTAAGCAGAGGTCCTCCTGCTTTATACAGCTTGGCCGGGATTCCATCAGACTCTGAGGCGTTGTTATTTTTCATCTGTTTGATGGCAGTAGCTACCATTTCCAGGGATGGAGGATAGCTGAGATGGGTCAGCTCTGGATGCTGAGGGACCTGCTGTGTAGTTAGGACATCCACATCGGTGTTTCGGTTGAGCAGCGAATGGTAGTGCTCTTTTCAGCGCTGACGGATGTCCTCTTTGTCTTTAATTTGGGAGTTACCGTCGGATGAGCGGAGGGGGGCTGTACCATGAGTGATTGGCCCATAAAATGTTTTAGTGGAATTGAAAAATTCACGCATCTTGTGTTGATCTGCAAGTTTTTACGCCTCATATGCTTTATTTTTAAACCAGTCGTTCTTTAGTTTGCGAATTTCCCGCTGGGCTGCCCCTTTCTTCTTGCTGATGTTACCAGCTTTGGTCCTAGACTGAGGGTTGTTCTACCAGTCGGTTAAAGCAGCACGCTTATCATCGACGAGTACATTGGTTTTTGGGCCAATTTCATCAAACCCGTAAACGGGTTCATATATTTTATAACATTTAAGCTAATGTTGATATATTAAAAAAGTTTTTTATTTCCGATAATATTGTGCATCCTTAAATTTATACTAATATCAAGCGTCGTGGTGGAATGTATAAGTTGCGTCGTAGTGGTGTGTATAAGTTGCGTCGTAGTGAAATGTATAGGTTGCGTCGTAGTGGTGTGTATAAGTTGCGTCCAAGTGGAATGAGTGTAAGTTTCGTCGTGGTGGAAAGTATAAGTTGCGTCGTAGTGAAATGTATAGGTTGCGTCGTAGTGGAATGAGTGTAAGTTGCGTCGTGGGGGAATATATACGGTGCGTCGTGGTTGAATGTATAAGTTGCGTCGTGGTTGAATGTATAAGTTGCGTCGTAGTGGAATGAGTGTAAGTTGCGTCGTATTGGGATGCGTGTAAATTGCGTCGTAGTGGAATGAGTGTAAGTTGCGTCTTAGTGGAATGTATAAATTGCGTTGTGGTGGAATGTATAAGTTGCGTCATAGTGGAATGTATAAGTTGCGTCGTGGTGGAATGTATAATTTGCGTCGTAGTGGAATGTATTAGTTGCGTCGTGGTGGAATGTATAAGCTTAATGTTAGAGCTTAAATGTGACCGCTGAAAGTAGTTACTGATTCCCTGATGAGAAAGTTTTTGCCGCCTCTTAACACCACCACGTCATTGATATTTTATTGCTGGGAACTTTACCTACGAAGAAAAAACAATTGATAGAGGTGACTACACACACACACACACACACACACACACACACACACACACACACACACACACACTTTTGAAAGAATTAATTATTCGACAGAAGTTGTGCGTATATCTGAGTTGTATTTTTAGTTATTTCCCTGATTTGAAAGAACGAATTTACGATAGCAAGAGACCTTACCGTTTTATTCTGCCTCCTGTGTTTTATTTTATTTTTTTTTCATATATCTTTTATTTATATATTTGTTTTCATTTTGTATTTGGTTATGTTATTTATGTTTAATCTTATTATTTTGGGTATTATTTTTTGCTGAACCATCCTAACGCTTTTGAGGGATAAGGTTAGGCTAAGTTAGGTCAGATTGGGGTAGTTCAGATCAAGTTAAGTCAGGTGAAGTAAAGTTAGGTTATGTTAAGATAGTTATAGGTTAAGTTATGTTAGGTTAAGTTACGTTTGGTCAGATTAAGTTAGGTTAGGTTAGGTTCTTCAGATGATTCCAAAAATGTATAATGTAAATATTTTGGTGTTTTGTATAGAAAAAATAAAAGACACTGGATGTTGGTAAATAAATAACAAGTATAACCAGGCTCTTGAATACTGATCAGGAGAGACGCTACAGCATCTAGGTGAGGGAGATGTGGGCGTGGTCAGGTGTAGGAGAGACGCTACAGGACCCGGGTGAGGGAGATGTGGGCGTGGTCAGGTATAGGAGAGACGCTACAGGACCCGGGTGAGGGAGATGTGGGCGTGGTCAGGTGTAGGAGAGACGCTACAGGACCCGGGTGAGGGAGATGTGGGCGTGGTCAGGTGTAGGAGAGACGCTACAGGACCCGGGTGAGGGAGATGTGGGCGTGGTCAGGTGTAGGAGAGACGCTAGAAGACCCGGGTGAGGGAGATGTGGGCGTGGTCAGGTGTAGGAGAGACGCTAGAAGACCCGGGTGAGAGAGATGGGCGTGGTCAGGTGTAGGAGAAACGGTACAGGACCTGGGTGAGGGAGATGTGGGCGTGGTCAGGTGTAGGAGAGACGCTACAAGACCCGGGTGAGGGAGATGTGGGCGTGGTCAGGTGTAGGAGAGACGCTACAAGACCCGGGTGAGGGAGATGTGGGCGTGGTCAGAGACGCTACAGGTGGCTGGCTTCCCCCTCCTCGCGTCCCCAAGGGCTATACTGTATCAAAGTTAACGCGAAAAAAAAAAGTAGCAAGGGAGAGGGTTAATAGATAAAGGCAGTTGAATATCACTTAACTGCAGGAGGAGGTTTAAAAGGATGGGAGGGAATTGTGTAGTTGAATGGTCAATTAGTGAACAGGTGTGGGCCGGTGTGAACAGGTGGGGATAGATGTGAACAGGTGTGGGTACGTGTGGACAGATATGGGCAGGTGGGAATAGGTGTGAGTAAGAGTGAGCAGGTGTGAACAGGTGTGAAGAGATCGTGGTTTGATTAAGTTTGGGTGAAGGAAATCGTGTGTTAGTTGAGAGAGAGAGAGAGAGAGAGAGAGAGAGAGAGAGAGAGATTTCTATATCTGAAAGTTTATCTTTAGTCGGATTAAACTTCCCATCCTGTTAGTAGAAAAAATAAAATGTGAATTAGGTATTAAAAAAAATCGAGACGTCGTGGGGAAGGTGGAAGTTAAATAGGGTTGGATTATCTAAGAATTGAGATAGAATGGTGGATTGGATGCTTATGAACTTAGAAACAAGAAGTTGCTCTGAGCTATATAGCTACTTATACTATACGGGAAGGCATAATGAGGTGTGCTGTAGGTTATAAAGAAGCAATTGAACAGATGTGATAAAGGATGGTGCTGTTTTAAGGAAATTGGTCTTAGTGCAGGTAGTCAGGGCGTGTCAGTAATGAGTATTGTACCTGTTTAGTCCTTTAACTGGGGGGGGGGGGGGTTGTTAGGGGGTTTTGTCCGGTACCCGTCCGTTTTATGCAATGTTAGGTTAGGTTAGGTTTGGTTAGGTTAGGTTAGGTTAGGTTTTTACTACTCTCAGGCCACCAGATGTCAACAGATGACTCCACGCTGGTATTCTTATGCATATTAAACGTAATAATAATAATAATAATAATAATTAACGGTTTATTGAAAGAGCTTGGCAGCCAGAAGGCTGAAAATATACAGTTACATATTTGGGGAGTGGGTTACGAATTACAAATAATATACAAGTAACATAAGTGACACAAATAAGACATATAATAACTTAGATGGGGAAAAGCTCAAACTACAGTTCAATTCAACATAGTGACAGTGTTACAGTATTACAAGTTATTGATAATTTTTACAATGGTTGGGACTGGGCTGTTCTTATAGCGATCAGTTCGTGCACGTATGGGCTGGATGCGGTTGTGGTGTCGAACAGCAATTCTCGGACAAGGGACCTCGGGTGGTAGTAGGAGCCGGTGTCGGGGATGGTGTAGAAGCTTCTTACCAAATTTGCAGATGAGGTCGTGGTGATGGTCAGTGAGAGTCGAAAGGGTCAGTGTGTTGAGCGCTTCTTGATATGTGGAGTAGGAGGAGGAGAGAATAATCTTGCATGCCCTCTTTTGCACTTTTTCTAGGTGTTTACGTTGTGTGGCATTTAGGGAGGAAGACCAGGTGGGGGAGGCATAGGTGAGCTTGGGAAGTATGAATGTTGTGTAAACACTGAGGAGCTCGTGTGCAGGAACTCCGAGGGACTTGAGTCGGCGGAGGAGGTGGAGACGGAAACTGGAGGATTTGACAACTTCATTGACGTGTGGTTTCCAATTTAGTTTGTTGTCTATGGTGACGCCGAGGAGCTTCGTGGAATCTACGACCTGGAGTGTGTTCGGACCTAGAGTAATGGAAGGAGGTGGGACAATGTCGGAGGAGAGGTTGATGTGCATAACCATGGTCTTGGTATGGTTGATGGTGACATGGTTGTTGGTAGCCCAGTTTTGGAGACTGTTCAATAAATCCTGAAGGGCGGTATAGTTGGGAGCAGAATTGTTGACGCTGATCCCAATGGTGGAGTCGTCGACATATTTCCAGCGAGCAGGGGTTTCTCTTAGGGCATCATTGATGAGCATAAGGAAGCAGAGTGGTCCCATCTTGGTGCCTTGGGGGACGCCACAGGTGAGTGACTGTGTGTGTGTGTGTGTGTGTGTGTGTGTGTGTGTGTGTGTGTGTGTGTGTGTGTGTGTGTGTGTGTTACTTCACCTACACTTTTTTTTTTAATAACCTTCCCCAGTTTCTGAAGTACAATACAAGATAATATTTATTTAGTAATTATCTAAAAAAAAAAAAAAACTGAAAATACCAGAACTTTTTGTTACTTTTGTTTCTGAAGTTGTAATATTTTAATAATTGTATCAGAAAAAAATACAAATACTAAAACTAAAGGCGCCAACGGTATTTTAATTTTACTGTGGGTGGACAGACGGACGAACGGACAGACAACAGGGGTCAGACACATCGCAATACACGCATGAAATTGAGAGATGAAAGACCGAGTAATAAAGATTTATTGGTAGGGACGGCTAGGTACTTACTCCCCCTAGTGTCTCGGAGTCATCCAGTTACCAAAGAACTCTTGGTAAATTAACTGTGTCCACTGTATACATTCGTGACCCACCTACAGGAGTTTTATATCGTGAGTGGCAGGGCTGTGTCGTGGACTGAGTGGCGTTGGGGGATCAGTTTTCTCTGTTTTTTTTTTTACTTCTCTTTTTTGGTTGTTGAGGGAAGTACATCAAGTCGATCATATTAGCAGAGGATTTAATAGTATAGGAAAGAGTTAGTTTATATGTGGTGGTGGACTGGTGGTGGTAGTGGTGTTGGCTGTAGTGATGGTGTGTGTGTGTGTGTGTGTGTGTGTGTGTGTGTGTGGTTGAAATAGTGTGGGTGGTGATACTGGTAGTGGCAGTAGTGGTCTTGGCAATTGTAAAGGTGGTGGTGATAGTGACAGTAGTGATGATGATGATAATATTGATGGTAGTCATAATCATAATAATACATTGTTTACATATATTTTTCCCCTGCAACATTCATATATATATATATATTTTTTTTTTACACTCAATTGTTAACAGAGGTTTGTTGGTCGCTTGTTGGCTGGGTTATTTAATTATCATCTCATGGGTATTGATGACTCACAGCCGCCATACTGTTGGTGATGTTGTTGATGTTGATGATGTTGTTGATGTAGATGATGTTGTTGATGTTGTTGATGTAGTTGTTAATGTTGTTGTTAACGTTGTTATTAATGATGGTGATTTTAGGATTACAAATACATAAATATACCTGTATATATATATACGAACACTAACATGTACACAAGAAATCAAAAGCTATGGCAGGTTATATAGATTGTTATGACATACATACATACATACTGTACATGCATAGTTACATACATACATACATACATACATATATACATACATATATTCATACATATATACATACATATATTCATACATATATACATACATATATACATACATATATTCATACATATATTCATACATATATACATACATATATACATACATACATAATAATGGTTGCCCCTCTTGTAACGAAGATAGCTGGCCCAAGGGCCACCTAGGCGTGAATTTGCTTAAGGTGTAGAAGCTGTCGCCAACACAACACCCTAAGTTAACGAGCTGCATGACCCAGTGTCAAGGAATGTCCGAGAAGACCGGACAACTCGCCAACTGCACTGGCTAGGCTAACCATTACCCCGGAATACGATCCGCAAGTCGATTAACATCCAGGTTCCCAATTACTACTGGGTAGACAGAGGCAAATGGCGTAAAGAAACTTGCCTAGAGTTTCACCCTGCCCGGGGATCGAACCCTTGTCCGCTCGCTTGCGAGGCGAGAATGCTGACCATGGGACCACACGCACACACACACACACACACACACGAACAAATGCTGGACAGTGGGAAAAAAATCCTTAACAAGTCACATGCCCAGCGGACTGTGGTTGCCGCCGATGTGAACCTCACAAGCCGGGTCCCTGACGAAGATATACTGGTGGTGTGGATGAGTGACAGTGGTGGTGGATGATTGATGTAGTGGTGGTGGATGAGTGACACAGTGGTAGCGGATGAGTGACACAGTGGTGGTCGATGACTGACACTGGCGGTGGATGAGTGACACTGGTGGTGAATGAGTGACAGTAGTGGTGGATGGGTGACTGATGAATAAATGAGGGACAATGGTGGTGGATGATGAGTGACATAGATAAATAAATGAGTGACAGTGGTGGTGGATGAGTGACACAGCTGAGTAAATGAGTGACAGTGGTGTTGGATGATGAGTGACCTAGATACGTAAATGAATGACAGTGGTGGTGGTGGTGGATGAGTGACAGTGGTAGTAGTAGATGATGAGTGACACAGTGATGATGGTGGATGAGTGACACAGTGGTAGTAGATGATGAGTGACACAGGTGAGTGACACAGGAACACTCACCTTGGTTATTCCCCCTAGATGGTCTGAAGGGCTGGCCATCCTCCCTGGTCCAGCGTATGTTAGGGCTGGGTACGCCCTCAGCACGACACACCAGTTTCACGTCATGCCCCTCCTGTACTGACACGTGTGATTGGCTGCTCTCCTCGTCCACGAACTGCGGCGGTACTACACTCCGGCCACGTCAGGGGGAAGAGGGGGACGTGGTGGGAAGGGGGTTTGAGGAGGAGATGGAATAGGAGGTATAGGAGGAAACGCATGAGGTTGAGACAGAGGTGGAGGAGAGAGAGAGAGAGAGAGAGAGAGAGAGAGAGAGAGAGAGAGAGAGAGAACACATAACATTAATACGTAATGCAGTATGTGGGTCGATCATATAATTTGCTATCTGATAACCTAACAGTTACTTGTCGTAGATTATCCTGTAATTTACAATATGTATTATTCTACATAATATAAGCCAATTATCTTATCTACAGTTATATAGGTCAATTATCCTTTGATTTGATTAGGTAAAAAGATATATTATTTGTTATTATTAAAGTTATAAGGATATTATTGTCTACCGTGTGAGGAAGGACACGTGAGAGAGAGGTGATGTTTTGGGGAGGGGGTGGATGACAGGTAAGAATGGGGAGGGGATGGGTAAGGGTTGAGAAGGGGAGGGGTAAAGGAGGGGAAATGGTGAATGAGGGGTAAGAATGGGAAGGGATAGATGAGAGGTAAGAATGAGAAGGGGTTGGATGAGGGTGGTGCATGAGGAAGGGGGAGTGGTAAGGAAGGGGGAGTGGTGAGGAAAGGGGAGTGGTGAGGAAGGAAGGAAGGAAGAAAGAAAGGGCCATGTCACCTATACCTAATTGGGGTCAACACACACACACACACACACACACACAAAACAGCTCCACAGTAACTCACCAACCACCTGAACGTAGCCCACTTGGTTGATGACGGGTTCCATGTTCACCTGACACACGTAGTAGCCGGTGTCATTAGGCTGGACGTCCCGTATGTTGAGGGTCCAGGTACTGAGGTCTTCCTTGATAACCCGGAACCTTGGGATCATCGTGATGGTCGTCTCGTCGATGGTCAGCAGCATGACGCGGTTCAGGTGCATCCATGTAACCTAGTGGGAAGAGAGGTCAAGATGTAGGTTTAAAGTTTCAGGGGTGAGGCTATGTGTGTGTGTGTGTGTGTGTGTGTTAATCTTTATGGTCGTGCATTTAACCCCATGGTCGTGCATTTAGCCCCACGGTCGTGCATTTAACCCCATGGTCGTGCATAATGTACCGGTAGTGCGTCAGCCACAAGCATAAATCATTAGTTAATTACAGGGATAATGTTGATTAATGAAACAGTTTATGCAAATCACAGCGTTAAGTGGCAGTGTGTCAGATAATGTCACCTCGTGTGTGCGTGTGTGTGTGCGGGGGATAGGTGTGTATGTGTGTGAATAGGTGTGTGTGTGTGCGTGCGTGTGTGTGTGTGTGTGCGTGTGTATGTGTGGGGGATTGGTTGTGTATGTGTGGTGGATAAATGTGTGTGTGTGTGTGTGTGTGGGAGGGGGGATAGGTGTGTGTGTGTATGTGTGGTGGATAGGTGTGTGTGTATGTGTGGTGGATTGGTGTATGTATGTGTGTCTTAGTGTGTGTGTGTGTGTGTGTGTGCGTGTGTGTCTGTTTGAGAGTAGTGTGTGTGTGTGTATGTGTGTGTGCGTGTGTGTCTGTTTGAGAGTAGTGTGTGTGTGTGTGTGTGTGTGTGTGTGCGCGCGCGCGCCAAGTACTCTCCCAGCAGTGATGAACCAGGGAGGCCCACGTCACTGTGTCCCTCGGGAGCAATATTGCTGACAAACTGACCTATATTCAAGCTGGTTTTGATCCTGGCCTGGTCCTAGTACCTGGTCCTAGTGTTTGGCCCCTGTTCATGATCCTAGTGCCTGTCCCCTGTTCATGGCCCTAGTGCCTGGCCCTTGGTCATGGCCCTAGTGCCTGGCCCCTGGTCATGGCCCTAGTGCCTTACCCCAGGCCCTGGTCCTGGCACTCCGTCGTATATGAACGCAGACCAAAACAAATAACATAGGTGAAAAAGGTTGAGTCTGGCTAC
Organism: Homarus gammarus; assembly: GCA_958450375.1. Taxonomy (NCBI): domain Eukaryota; kingdom Metazoa; phylum Arthropoda; class Malacostraca; order Decapoda; family Nephropidae; genus Homarus; species Homarus gammarus. The sequence goes on along the minus strand of CAUDMG010001938.1, from coordinate 39,707 downwards.
AAATTGTCGGAGCGAACAACTGCTGGCGATATTAAACAAGGAAGGGCAAAATCATTAGTTTGTGTCCTAACCATCAGCTATAAATTTCCTGCTAACTATATTTTACACATAGATAAATGTCCATTGAGAGCGCCCGGCAATAAACTGCTTCTGTCTGCTCTTGTCGATTAGTCATGGCGATATTGTTTTATCATTAGTATTATACCCCGGCATGCGTCTGTGTGGGAAGAGGGGTTGTAGTATATATCAGTGTTGTCCTTGTTACTTTGTCTGTATGAGTGTATACATGCTTCCTGGTAGTCTTCAAGTACCATGGAGCCGTAGTGTTATGATGGAACTTCACAGAGTCGTTATGTGTACCGAGCATGTTTTTGTATTTTTGACTTGAGTTTCATTTTGGTGAGGTTAGGTTAGGTTTTGTTTGGGTTTTAAGGTCATTTTAAGTGCATAAGTTGTTAAGTGTTTTATTATACATGAGTGTGTGTGTGTGTGTGTGTGTGTGTGCGTGTGTGTGTGTGTGTGTGTGTGTGTGTGTGTGTGTGTGTGTGTGTGTGTGTGTGTGTGTGTTTTGATTTAATGATAACATGAGACGAATTCAACTTCCTTTAATTCTGGTATGTGTGGTTTAGTATATCGTTCAGGTATACATACATACATACATACATACATACATACATACATACATACATACATACATACTGTTCATACATACATACACAGTTTCGATACCACCTCTGCCACCATCACCACAGTTAACCACTAACATCTCGACAAAACATCACCACAGCTACTACCACTTTAACCACCACTACCACCAGTACTAGTATTAACCACGACCACCACCACTACCATCGCTTCAGTCACTACCACCTTTGCTATAACTATTTACCCACTACCACTACCCCCATTATCATCACCACCATCGCCACAACCACTCGGCATTACCACTGACCCCTCGACTACCACAACCACTACCACCACAACCTTTACCACTAACCCTTCCACTACCACAACCACCACAACCACTACCACCACAACCACTACCACCACAACCACTTCCACTAACCTCCTCCACTACCACAACCACCACCACAACCACTACCACCACAAACACTCCCACTGACCCCTCGACTACCACAACCACTACCACCACAACCACTCCCACTAACCTCCTCCACTACCACATACACCACAACCACTACCACCACAACCACTCCCACCACAACCACTCCCACTAACCTCCTCCACTGCCACAACCACCACAACCACTACCACCACAAACACTCCCACTGACCCCTCCACTACCACCACAATCACCAGCACAATACCACCCCCTCTATCCCAGAATACCAAGTTCTGTACCGTTCATACTCTGGGACGTAGAGAATTATGTACGATATGAAACTTGGCCGTGCAATATTTGTACCTGTTCCCTTATAATTTATGTTCGTATTTGCATGTTCGGTAATCAACGGAACAGTGCGTGAAAATAGTAAGTTTTTATCAGTTAATATCATGTGATGAAATATTATGCATATGAGAGAGAGAGAGAGAGAGAGAGAGAGAGAGAGAGAGAGAGAGAGAGTATAATGATTTTTTTTTTGGGGGGGGGGCGGGGGGTGGCACCTGTGTTTGTTCAAGTGAAGTCAGGGTGAAAGGAGATAACGTTGTCCTATTATATGACACACACACACACACACACACACACACACACACACACACACCTGTTGATATAGTCGTACTTATTCATTCCAAAGGTCATATTTCCCCTCTTTATAAAAAAAACAAAAAACAAAAAAAAACAAATAACAAAACAAAGAACAATAAAACCAAAGGAGTGCGGTGGTCAAGTGGACACAGAGCTCGCCACGTATCCTAAAGGTCGCTGGTTCGTGCCCTAGTTTACTCACCTATGAATGGGTACCTGACTTTGTAATTAGGGGAAAGGAAAGGTGTACATAATCTTCTCCCCCCCCCCCCCTGGTGTGTACATAATCCCCCCTAGTGTGTGCATAATCCATCTTACCCCCTAGTGTGTACATAGTCCCTCTACCCCTAGTGTGTACATAACGCCCTCTACCCCTAGTGTGTACATAACCCTCTCTACCCCTAGTGTGTACATAACGCCCTCTACCCCTAGTGTGTACATAACCCTCTCTACCCCTAATGTGTACATAACGCCCTCTACCCCTAGTGTGCACATAATTCCATGCTCATGAATTGTTGTTTCTCCTTGATCACTGAGGGACAGACAGACAGACACTCATAAACATGGTATTTATTTTTCCGTGGTAATTGACGTTCTCTCTGGGGGGGGGGGGAAAATATATCAAACTTATTTTCCAATCGACGTAGAAGGCAAACTACTCCACGTCATTGTGCAATTTGTATTATTATAGAAAGCTTTTATTATTTAAGCTCACAAGGCTAGCTATTTTAATATTCTTTTTGATGCGTCGAAAAGCTTTTGTAAAAGGGATGAGCGTAGCAAATTTCTCGCTCTTCAGAATTGACAAAAACGTGAATTTCCCAGTTGTAATCTCTAGTTATTTATAGGTATATTATCAGTTGATTAAGGGAGCTATATCATCACTATATTATTTCTGTGTTATATGATGATTTTACTGGACGATGGATATTTTGTATTTATTTTTTTTATTTGTTTTTACGAGGGATGATTTATTTGAGTTCTTTATTAATTGATGTCTGTCTTAATCCTGTTGTCAAAGGTATACGATCCAATAGAGTTTTTTTTGTCACACGGCAGGTATAGGTGTTAATTGATTATGTTAGGGTGATAATAGTAGTATACAATTGACACCTGCTGCAACACCTGTCATGGTAACGAACGAGGGAGGGAGGGGGTGCGTTTGACTCAGGTAATAATATTTAGTTAGTTATAATCTCTGTAAAAATTGGTATTGGTTTATTTCTTAACTCTTTTGTTTTTGTTACGTGGAACTAATTTTATATATTGAGAGAAGTATTTGTATTGTATTAATGATTATCTTACGAGTATACTGTTGTCTTATGTGTAATTGTCTTATTAGGTCAAAGGGTGTTGTAATTAACATGAGGTAGACGGATACTTTGGTCTGTCTGGGGGCTCAATGGATGTGGATTTTAATTCATAATGACTTGAGTAATGTTATATGTGACAAAAGGAAATGTTGCCGGGTGTACACATTCACGATATAACCCCCATTGATTTTTAGCCGGCACTTTCACTTAACGAGGTGGTTCAGTTAAACAAGGTCTTTAGGCCCGGAGAGTGCTAGAGGCTCTCAGTTAAGTATATAGTAGAATTGATGAGAGTTGGAATTGTAAATCTATTCAAGATATTTCCGCTCAAATACGTGTTCAGTGGTGTAGGTTGTGTTCAGGTGACGGTGTTAAGTTAATGAATGGGTGAATATGATCCAAGTGGCCAATGGGTGAAGCTTAACGTGTGGGTGATTACTAGTGGTGGTCATGGTGGGATAAACTAGTCCTGTAATAACTAGCATAATGGTGTTTAATGATCACTGCACTCAACCCCTACCTCTGCTATTAGTATTTATATAAAGTTTTGGACAAAGTATTAAGATATACTAGCAATCGGGGTTTAAAAAAGATAAAAAAAAAAAATACCCGTTTCATTGCTTGGTGCACAACGTTCAATATAGAGCCAAAACAACACACCAAAATATTATTGAAGGTGATTATTGGTGCGTATTTTTGGTTTCACCCTTTATTGTTGGGCGGGGATGGGTGATAGGGGGTCAGAGGCCGCCCATCAAACACCCACCCACCATCCCACTCACCCACCCACCCACCACCCACCCAACCACCCACCCACCCACCCACCCACCCAACCACCACCCACCCACCCAACCCACCCACCCAACCACCCACCCACCCACCCAACCACCCACCCACCCACCCAACCCACCCACCCACCCAACCCACCCACCCAACCAACCCACCCACCCACCCACCCAACCCACCCAACCCACCCACCCACCCAACCCACCACCCACCCACCCAACCCACCCACCCACCCACCCACCCACCCACTACAACTTATTCCACCACCAGCTTTGGAAATAGACACAAGTGTTTATGTAAAATATGGATACATTTGGAAATCGGGAAATTTTGTGAATAATACGAACAGATTTGGCAGATATGCGAGAATGTCTTGTTACAAAAGTGAATTTAAAAGTGTTCTCGGAAAATACACACACATTTTGATGTAATTTAAGCTATTTTTTGTAATATATGGACGGCTTTATATATGGACTAATGTGTAATTATGTAAAACAGGAAGAAATTTGGAAAACAAAACACAGAGTTGTAAAGGTGTCATACGAATGGTTTTAGAAGTTGAGAAATGTGTGTCTCTCTCACGTTCATTTAGGGATGAGAAACAATTCATCTCTGTAGTTATGAGTTGTAATGATCTATCAGTTAGTCAAGGCGTCAAGGTCATGTCTGAGGGTTGACGACCATGGCCCCCCACTCCAAACTATCTGAGGGTTGGCGACCATGGCCCCCCCACTCCAAACTTTCTGAGGGTTGGCGACCATGGCCCCCCCACTCCAAACTATCTGAGGGTTGGCGACCATGGCCCCCCACTCCAAACTATCTGAGGGTTGGCGACCATGGCCCCCCCACTCCAAACTATCTGAGGGTTGGCGACCATGGCCCCCCCACTCCAAACTATCTGAGGGTTGGCGACCATGGCCCCCCACTCCAAACTGTCTGAGGGTTGGCGACCATGGCCCCCCCCACTCCAAACTATCTGAGGGTTGGCGACCATGGCCCCCCACTCCAAACTATCTGAGGGTTGGCGACCATGGCCCCCCCCACTCCAAACGTTCCTAGCTACCTGTCATGAACGAGTGAGTTGTATCTATCTTAATCTTGTGTTTAGTTATTAATTAACATAAAATACCGAGGTTATAGACCGTAGTGTAAGTATGGCGTCAAACTCTGGTTCAGACCTCATATACTTTGTATGTCTTCCGTGGACCACAGCTTAGAGATCAATTCATTCATCTTAGTCTCTGCCTCCCCCTGTCTCTCTTACAAGTTCTGCCTTCAGTTTTCATTCATTCGTTCATTCATACCTGTTTCTGCCTTCGTCTGTCTCTCTAGCCTTCAGTTTTCATTCATTCATTCATTCATTCATCTCAGTCTCTGCTTTCTTTTGCCCTTCCTACGCACGCAAACACGCGCCCATTTTTCACACTCACATGTATACGTAGTCCTAGCACACACACACACACACACACACACACACACACCTACCTTCCCCTCCCTTATACAGAGTAAAATCAGGGAAATGAAATGGAGAGAGAGAGAGAGAGAGAGCAGGTCAGGGGCACACCAAACACCAGTAAACAGGAAGGTACTGCTTAGCACACATAACGAAGCAAAACACACACACACACACACACACACACACACACACCAATCGAAAATGGGAAGGGTAAAACACATTAAAGGTGAACTGCGACACACACCATCAAACAGTGTGGCAAATATGGGAGGTGGTAGTGGTTAGCAGGTGAAACAATATAGGAAAGACAGATTCAACACATCAAACAACACAGGAACCTCAAGCTTGGACACCCTGCGACCAGACAAAAAAGGCGAACTACTACTACTACTACTACTACCAGTCGCCCTAACACACACCACTCCCGGCTGCTAGTGGTAAGGGGGCAACAACAACAATAACACACACACACACACACAACATGATGAAGAGGTTGTAATTGGAAGTAACAAGGTCAGGAATTGAAGTGGAAATGGAGTGAACAGATGTAAAATAATTGGAGTAAAGTAAAGGAACAGGAGAAGGGAGGGGAGGGGAGGGTGTAATTGGAAGTAGCAAGGTTAGAGGTACAGCGAGAGAAGGAACTGAGAGTGAATGAACAGTTGTAACGTAGATGGGACATAAGTAGCGGTAGGTAACAAAGGGTTCAGTAGCAGTAGGAATAGCAGCAATAGGAACAGCATAGAAACAGGAGCAGTATTAATAACAGGAGGGAGGGAGGGAGGGAGGGAGCGAGCGTCCAGCAGCTAACGAGATGGTAGAGAGGGCAACAGACGAGACGAGTGAGTGTTAGCGAGAATGGCCGGCGGGTATGATATTGATACTTGGGAGACCCTGGTTACAGCCGACCAATGCCTCCTACCTCGACCCACCCGCTCCCCCCCCCCCCCTCCACGACCCACCCCGACACCCCTAACCCACCCCGACACCCTCAACCATTCAATATACAGTTCCCAGATTGGGTGTACACTCTCAATTAATTACTTCGCCAGCACTAATTAAGCCCATCAATTAATCCTTTCCATTATCCCCACCCGGACAGATCAATCGGGGGAACGGGGAGGGGGAGGGAGGGAGGGAGGGGGTGGGGGGTGGGGGTGGGGGGGTCAAGTTACATCGGTCCCGTCAAATTGTTAATCAAGTGAGTCAAGATACGCGATTTGTAATGTACGGGTTGATGAGCCCCGTGAGATCACTGAGAGGGGATGCTGCTTCCGTGTATAATTGTCCCGTGAGGTTATCTGATATACGCGAGACCTTCCCAACTCTCTCTCTCTCTCTCTCTCTCTCTCTCTCTCTCTCTCTCTCTCCTACTCACGTTTTGCACGGTCGACACCTCCTCCAAGTTCAGGTTCATGGTTTAAATATGGATCAGGTTTAATTCATTCCCATAATTAGATTGATTGAAAAGAAGGTATTTTTTTACCTGTGGGAGATTTGGAGTGTAATTTGGAGGGGATTTTTTGCATGATAGTTATTTTGTTATCGTATTTGCTGTCAGTTAGTTTATTAGTTAGTTAGTTACCCTAGTTAGTCAGTCAGTCAGTCCATGGTTGAATCCTCAGTTTACGTATGATTCAGATTCAGATTTGCCCCCGAGGGGGCTAGTTTATTGGGCACCCCCTTACATCCTGTGCAAGGTGAAGCGCAGAAGCGTTTACAGCGCCCAACAGGGAAGTATGAAAAGTTCATACTTGCCTTTATGACTCGTACATTAAGGGCGTAAAAGCTTGAAGGGTCATAGGTTCTGTCAAGTTACATAAAGTGAGAGAATGATGAGTGTGTGGGGGGAAAGTTCCCGGTACATTTCATCTGTTTATGGCAAAGAGTGGCAGGTCCCTAGTGCCAGGCCTGTGACTAGGAGGAGGGATATTTACGTATGATGGAGAATCCGTTTCGTAAGGCAAAACACCATCCATATTTATGTGGTAGTGTGAGGCTCCAGGGTAACTGATAGCCTACACACATAGACACAGGCAGACATATAGACGAACACACACACATAGACACACACACACACACACACACACACACACACTAAGAAAAACAATACCCCGACAAAATGACAAACCTTCACCACCACCACATACAGTAGAGGCTGACGTTGAACACTAGTACAGTACAACAGTTGGCTTCCTAAAAGAGCTTTCACCAACACTCTCCCTCCCTCCCTCCCTCCTTCCCTTCCCTTCCCTTCCCTTCCCTTCCCTTCCCTTCCCTCCCTCCCTCCATCCTTCCCTCCCTCCCTCCCTCATCTGTGTTGACTACAAAACGACAGTACTGGATAAATATTTTCTTCATCCTCTTTTGCCTCGAGTCGCCATGATGCTAAAAGTCCAGTTTGGTCCCGTGTTGATGTTTCCTTGACGATAGTGGAGTATTATACACCTTAGTTTAATTGATCATCCGTTGTATAATACTCTGAGGTTTATACGTCTTATTGTTATTAATAGTCTTTCATCATCATCATCATCATCATCAGGCTTTGCGGTGAAATAATGAAGACTTATATTATACTATGAAACACGTCAAGGGAACACGATATCATACTCACCTTGAAAAGTTCCATATCATATGTAGTGTATTAATTAGTGGTATTGTTAGCCGTGTTACCTGAGCAAGCTACCTTTATTTACCTGTACTAACCATTCGTTTTAACAATTCGTAACGGAGGTTGTATTCGTGTCGAGTATATTACGAATTAATTTTTACTTGAAGTATATTATGAACTGTTTACGTATTGGTTGTGGGTTTTCTATGGTATTGACGTAGTATGCATGGGTAGGGTTATAGGTTATAGTTTTCTATAGTATTGCCGTAGTTATGCATGAAGAGGGTTGTAGGTTGTGGTTTTCTATAGTATTGACGTAGTTATGCATGGAGAATGGTTATAGGTTGTAGTTTTATTTGGTATTGCCCTCGTTATGTATAGAGAGGGTTGTTTTTTTATGATATTGACATAATCATGTATGAAGAGGGTTGTAGAAGGTTGTGGTTTTCTATGGTATTGACGTAGTTATGCACGGTGAGGGTTGTAGGTTGTAGTTTTCTATGGTATTGACGTAGTTAAGCACGGTGAGGGTTGTAGGTTGTAGTTTTCTATGGTATTGACGTAGTTATGCATGAAGAGGGTTGTAGGTTGTAGTTTTCTATAGTATTGACGTAGTTATGCATGAAGAGGGTTGTAGGTTGTAGTTTTCTGTAGTATTGACGTAGTTATGCATGTAGAGGGTTGTAGAAGGTTGTGGTTTTCTATGGTATTGACGTAGTTATGCACGGTGAGGGTTGTAGGTTGTAGTTTTCTATGGTATTGACGTAGTTATGCATGGAGAGGGTTGTAGGTTGTAGTTTTCTATGGTATTGACGTAGTTATGCATGGAGAGGGTTGTAGGTTGTAGTTTTCTATGGTATTGACGTAGTTAAGCACGGTGAGGGTTGTAGGTTGTGGTTTTCTGTAGTATTGACGTAGTTATGCATGAAGAGGGTTGTAGGTTGTAGTTTTCTATAGTATTGACGTAGTTATGCATGAAGAGGGTTGTAGGTTGTAGTTTTCTGTAGTATTGATGTAGTTAAGCACGGTGAGGGTTGTAGGTTGTGGTTTTCTATAGTATTGACGTAGTTATGCATGGAGAGGGTTGTAGGTTGTAGTTTTCTATGGCATTGACGTAGTTATGCATGGAGAGGGTTGTAGGTTGTAGTTTTCTATAGTATTGACGTAGTTATGCATGAAGAGGGTTGTAGGTTGTAGTTTTCTATGGTATTGACGTAGTTATGCATGAAGAGGGTTGTAGGTTGTAGTTTTCTATGGTATTGACGTAGTTATGCATGGAGAGGGTTGTAGGTTGTAGTTTTCTATGGCATTGACGTAGTTATGCATGAAGAGGGTTGTAGGTTGTGGTTTTCTATAGTATTGACGTAGTTGTGCACGGTGAGGGTTGTAGGTTGTGTTTTTTATGGTATTGGCGTAGTTATGCATGGAGAGGGTTGTAGAGGATTAATACGATGGTTGTAAGGCTGTGAGTGGAGAGTAATATAATACTTAGAATTTCCCTACCAACCAAGACACTTCATTATGGTATACTGTTACTACTTGAATACTATACTCTACCTTATGTTTAATACACGTATTATACCTCTACTGTACTTGTCTTAATGTTCCTCTTGAAGTTTCCCGTGTCTAAAGGAATACTAGAGTTGGGGGGGGGGGGGGGGAATAAGAGCGTTGTATAATATTATTCAAGAGTAGACGCATTCATTGGGTGTATAGCTTTACACCTGTACTGGCATATTATACAATGGTGTAAAACAAATCATTATTACCTGTAACTAGATTCTCTGGCTAGGGAGGTAAAAAACAAATAAAAAACAACTAAAAAAACAACTGGTATCTATCCCTCCTTCCTCTCCCATCCCCCTATCCCTCCTCCCCCTACCCCTCATCCCCCTACACCCCCTACCAACCCCCTTTTCCCTCCCCCCTCCCCACACATACAAAAACTCATTTAATATAACTGAGTTGCGTGTAACATTCATTATTGCTCTGGGATGGTTCTCGTGTACCGTTTATTGTGTTGTAAATGCCGCCAGGGGTGTCCATATATACGCACATACACATACATACACACACACACATAACAGGGTAATGGTGGTGGTGGTGGGTGTATACAGTGGGGGGTTGGAGGTAGGTCTCTCACTCTCTCTCACACCTAACAGAGAATAAAGATAATGCCTTTAACTTATATGTTGGAGGTCTCTCTCTCTCTCTCTCTCTTCTCTCTCCTGTTTTTACCATGTGTTACTCCTGTCCTTTCTTTCTTTCTTTCTTTCTTGCTTTCTTTCTTTCTTTTATTTTTCATGTTTTTGTTATTCCTCACACTTACTTACTTTGCTGTCACTCGGAATCTAGTATGACGATCATCCAGCTATGTTACAATGATATGAGTTATAAGGGATGTCACCTAGGTTGGTTAGTTTTAAGGTGACTAAAGAGGCCGATACGGGACCGGCAGAGTCGTCCACATTCGTTGCACATATTGAGGGCTGCATCTAATGCGGGAGGGGCGGTGGCAGCGTCTTTCCGGCGTTGGCGCTTATCTGCCTCGGTTTGCAGTCGGGCAAACTCGAAAGCATTGACACCTTCTCGTGTGGTGCTCCTCCAAGCGTTACGGTGTGGTGTACTCATCTCCCAGGGTCGATTTGGCACTTTTTAAGGTTTGTCTTAAGACTATTCTTATACCTTTTCAGTTGCCCGCCAGCGTTACGTTTACTATTCGTTAGGTGACTGTAAAGTAGCTGCTTTGGCAGTCTACTGTCGTCCATGCGGGTATCATGGCCAGTCCAACGTAGTTGTTCAGGGATAATGGGAGCCTCGTTGCTTCTACAGTTGGTGTCAGCAAGAATACTGGCATTTGTTCTCTTGTCTTTCCAGCAAATTCAGAGGATAGAACATAGACTACGTTGGTGAAAGTTTTCAAGTGCCTTGAGGCGCCTCCTGTATGTGACCCATGCCTCACTGCCATTCCTCACACACGCACACACACACACACACACACACACACACACACACACACACACACACACACACCTAATTAAGTACTCTGTAAGGGAGAAAATTGGGCGTTATATGATACGGGTCCACCTCTTATTACCTCATCTCTCGCCCTCGTTAACGATCAGCAGGTATCATTGTTACCTGTTTCTTACCTGTGGCTGAGTAATGGCCTCTCTCTCTCTCTCTCTCTGTGTGTGTGTGTGTGTGTGTTGGATATTTATTAGTGCCATATATTTGAGTTAAGTTGTATTGCAATACAGAAAAACTAGTAGTCGCATTGTCTTCCTTGTCCCTATAATCGTGAGTGTTATTATTATTATTAATATTATTATTATTATTATTGTTATTATTATTATTAACATTTTTATTAATATTATTATTATTATTATTTGTTATTATTATTATTTTTATTATTATCTGTTATTATTATTATTATTATTATTATATTTATTTGTTATTATTATTATTAATATTATAACTGTAGACTATTTGAACTAGTGGTGAGGCCGTCATACCATGCGTGTGGAGTCAAACCAGACCCATTGTTACTTACTGAAACAAGACCACATCACCTAGAGGTCCACACACACACACACACACACACACACGCCATGTTTCCGCACGTTTAAATATATCGACACAGTTGTTAGCCGGAACAAAAAACTATGTGCGGTTCCGGTAACCCGACCTGCCTCTCTGTTTTGGGCCGGCGAGCATAAAGCTTTTACCCATGAAAAAAAGAGGGAAGTGTGTTTCTTGTAGCCCTTTCACGACCCAATCTAACCTAACCCTTTCACGATCCAACCTAACCTAACCCTTTCACGACCCAACCTAACTTAACCTAACCTAACCCTTTCACGACCCAACCTAATCTAACCCTTTCACGATCCAACCTAACCTAACCCTTTCACGACCCAACCTAACTTAACCTAACCTAACCCTTTCACGATCCAACCTAACTTAACCTAACCCTTTCACGACCCAACCTAACTTAACCTAACCTAACCCTTTCACGACTCAATCTAATTTAACCTAACTTAAACTAACTTTAACCTTTCGCAACCTAACCTAACCTAACATAACTTAACCTAACCTAACTTAACCTAACCTAACTCTTTCACGACAACCATGATTCTGAAAACTTCCAGACTATTTTAGAATCAATCTGAACAATGAGTTTGTTTTTAATGAAGCTCTAAAAGTGATGTGTTTTGAACGAGGATAAATTTTGAAAATTAAAAAAAAAATCTGAATAATGAATATTTTTTCTTGTGTATCGTGTAACCAGAGCCTCGTGTGTATGTGTGTGTGTGTGTGTGTGTGTGTGTGTGTGTGTGCCTGTTACTCTGGTGTTCTTTGTTGTTTATGTTAATCACGTGTATTTAACACTAATACATTAAAACCTTTTGCAATTTAACACACATTTACTCCGAAATAATTGATTAAATAGAAACTTAAATTAATAAATAACTATTACATAGATAAGTAATTAAAAAAAAATCCAGACTTTTTATTCCTCATTAGTTCGATAAATTCACTGTCAAATTTATTTTTTATTTTTTTCTGCTAACTGTGAGCGTGATCACTGTCCATGTATTATTAACTATCGTCACTAAAGGTCAAATTGCTATATGTCAACGATACTTTACGACGAATTGGCAGCTGACCTTTTGCTAGTGGACAGGAGAGAGGGTGTGTGTGTGTGTGTGTGTGTGTGTGTGAAGAGTTGGGGGGAAGTCCTTGTGAATCTAACTGTTGGTGATAGAGCAGTGGCGAGGCTTCTGAACCATCTATACCGGCCTCTAGAGCAGTGGCGAGGCTTCTGAACCATCTATACCGGCCTGTAGAGCAGTAGTGAGGCTTCTGAACCATCTATCCCGGCCTCTAGAAAAGTGGAGAGGCTTCTGAACCATCTATCCCGGCTTCTAGAGCAGTGGCGAGGCTTCTGAACCATCGACCCCGGCCTCTAGAACAGTGGAGAGGCTTCTGAACCATCTATCCCGGCCTGTAGAGCAGTGGTGAGGCTTCTGAACCATCTATCCCGGCCTCTAGAACAGTGGAGAAGCTTCTGAACCATCTATTCCGGCTTCTAGAGCAGTGGCGAGGCTTCTGAACTATCTACCCCGGCCTCTAGAACAGTGGAGAGGCTTCTGAACCATCTATCCCGGCCTATAGAGCAGTGGTGAGGCTTCTGAACCATCTATCCCGGCCTCTAGAAAAGTGGAGAGGCTTCTGAACCATCTATACCGGCCTCCAGAGCAGTGGCGAGGCTTGTGAACCATCTATACCGGCCTCTAGAGCAGTGGCGAGGCTTCTGAACCATCTATACCGGCCTCTAGAGCAGTGGCGAGGCTTCTGAACCATCTATACCGGCCTCTAGAGCAGTGGCGAGGCTTCTGAACCATCTATACTGGCCTCTAGAGCAGTGGCGAGGCTTCTGAACCATCTATACCGGCCTCTAGAGCAGTGGTGAGGCTTCTGAACCATCTACCCCGGCTCTAGAGCAGTGGCGAGGCTTCTGATCCATCTATCCCGGCCTCTAGAGCAGTGGTGAGGCTTCTGAACCATCTATACCGGCCTGTAGAGCAGTAGTGAGGCTTCTGAACCATCTATCCCGGCTTCTAGAGCAGTGGCGAGGCTTCTGAACCATCTACCCCGGCCTCTAGAACAGTGGAGAGGCTTCTGAACCATCTATCCCGGCCTGTAGAGCAGTGGTGAGGCTTCTGAACCATCTATCCCGGCCTCTAGAACAGTGGAGAAGCTTCTGAACCATCTATCCCGGCTTCTAGAGCAGTGGCGAGGCTTCTGAACTATCTACCCCGGCCTCTAGAACAGTGGAGAGGCTTCTGAACCATCTATCCTGGCCTATAGAGCAGTGGCGAGGCTTCTGAACCATCTATCCCGGCCTATAGAGCAGTGGTGAAGCTTCTGAACCATTTATCCCGGCCTCTAGAGCAGTGGTGAGGCTTCTGAACCATCTATCCCGGCCTCTAGAACAGTGGAGAGGCTTCTGGAGCAGTGTGGCGAGGTCTGACCCAGAGTTATGGAGCAAAACGCAATCATACAAAAACGTGAGGAACGCGAGAGCAATAATGTCTCGGGGGCGATTGTGACGGTCGGCCAGCCAGTTAGCTTAACAGTCAGTAAGTCGGTCAGTCAGTTTAACAGTTTAGTTTTTCAGTCATGTCATTCATAGAGTCAGTCAGTCGGTCAGTCATTTGGTTAATTTATCGGTAGGACAATTCAAAAGTCAGTTAGTCGAGTCAGTTCAACAGTCTGTTAGTTGTTGATGAGATAATCGGTTACGTCAGTTTGACAGTCAGTCGTTTGGCTAGTTCACCAATCAGTCAGTCAGGTCAACTCTTTCTATCGGCCACACAGTCAGTCAGTCAGGTAATCAATCTCTTACTTAGACATACAGTTAGTCAGTCAGTTAGTCAACTACTCAGTAATTTCAGCAGTTAGTCAGTTAGATATCCAACCAGTCTGTTAGATATCCAGTCAGTCAGTCACTCAGATATCCAGCCAGTCTGTTAGATATCCAGTCAGTCAGTCATTCAGATATCCAGCCAGTCTGTTAGATATCCAGTCAGTCAGTCACTCAGATATCCAGCCAGTCTGTTAGATATCCAGTCAATCACTCACTCAGATATCCAGCCAGTCTGTTAGATATCCAATCAGTCAGGTTGTATGTCATTCAATCAGACCGTGAGTTGGTTACTGGGCCAGTCTGTTTGTCAGAATGTTAGTCTGTCAGTCAGCCGGTTATGTTGCAAGCCAGTCAGTCAGTCAGTCAGTCAGTCATGTCATTCGAACGGTAGACACAGTCAATCAAACAGTTTATCAGAATGTCACTACGCAACCACCACCACTACCACCACCACCACCACCACCACCACCACCACCACCACAATCACTACCACACATTAACCACCACTAACACACATTAACCACTACCACTACTATCACCACTACTACACATTAATAACCACTACCCACTACAACACGTTAACCACCACCACCACCACTACCACAATGACTAACACACAATTACCATTACAACACATTAACCACAATCACTAACACACAATTACCACTACCACCATCACCACACATTAACAACCACTAAATATTAAGTACCACCACTACTACCACCACCTTCGTGTTTTGTAATCTCAACTTTGCTCCTTCGTCACCCTGGGCCCACCTGTAATCAATGCCACTCTCCTCACCATTATCAGCGGGGGTCAACACAACGGCCCAGGTAATGTGCCTAGTGCCCCCTGGATGCCGTCTGTCCTGTCTCAGTGTAGCACTTAAGACGATCACGACTGTCATGAGGCACTTGGTGGGTTGAGTCACACACACACACACACACACACACACACTGTTCCTCGCTATACATTATTACCGTGTACTAGGTCTTGCATGATGTACTCCAACACCTCGCCACACAGTCTTGAGGCGATGGGCCACACTTATGTCTTATAAAAAAACTGACAAAAACGACGCTTTGGACAGGTCCCAGTTTGAAGGGCTAAGTCCACGACCCAATCCTTCCTTGTCTTGCACCACCGGACACCCACAAGCAAGTTGAAAATACAATTTCTTAAGCATCATTCAATTATCTAGACTTGATTTTAGAAATGAAGTCGAACGTTCCCATTGTGAGTTAAAGCGTCAAGGCCTCACGAGAGTACCAGAGTAACAAACAATGGCCGTGACCACATCACTGAATGACGAATCTACTTAATATCAGCAGTTAACTTCCAAAAGGAACACAATTTGATTTTGTAACCTAAATAAGAGGAATTACACCACTGCATAATATGTTAATATAATTCTCTCAAGGTTATCGCGACTAAGGAAAAGAGTCAGGAATTACGGTGCATGAAGCGGTGTTCACTCAGCTAAGCACAGGATGGGGTCTGTCTCCAGCCCGGCCCCCTCCTCCACCACGCTAAACAAGTGGCCAGCATGTTACCTGTTAATGAGAGCACTGTTAATGAAAGGAGATATTTATAAAAAACACTCCGTCAATGTTCCCAGAGAAAGGCCCCGCGGGATGAGCCAGATTCTTAGCCTCAGTGTCATAGAGACCAGCCGAGGAGAGAGAGCTTGTCGACCTGTCCTGCACCTTATCACAAAAGATGGTGCGCACCGTAAGGAGAACAACAACCTTGAATGCCACGACTACAACCTAAGGCAACACACTACAACGTCTCCGTCCTCCTGACAGCTTCATCATAGAGCCAGGAGATAGAGACCAAAATATGCGGATTATAGAGTGATATAAACAGACAAACGAACTAACATGATGGGCTGGATGAGATGTTTCGTGGTGGTGGGTGACGCAACCTCTCCTGTATACCCAGTCATCCACCTATATTAATTACAACATTCACGAAATTTCAGAATAAGATAAAAGTAATTCAATAGTTTGGTAATAATCAGAAGAGTAATCCTACCACTTATTATTATTATTATCATTATTATTATTATTATTTTTATTATTATTATTATTATTATTATTATCATTTATTAATTGTCAACTTGTGGATTTATATGACAAACCAATACAAATTATGTTTCTATTCTCAATACAAATTACACTTCAGACTTCACACATCATCGGTTCACTCTAGCCACACATTACCACAAGGACAAACACTAACAATAATTTCTCTACCTTAAGACTTTTCTAAATACTCATAAACTTTGCATTAACTCAATTTTTTTCAGGTATAAAGAAAATAATACAATGAGGCTTAATAAAAATATCATTATGAGGGTATTATTGTTATTTTACTTGTGGTTATTGTTTGTCTGTCTGTCTGTCTGTCTGTCTGTCTGTCTGTCTGTATAAGTAAGAATCACTGTTTTATGTTAGGTAATTAAGAGTCTGTATATGTGAGTTTAGTATCTTAGAATTACGATGATTGTAATGTTCAACGAGATGGCTGTTTTCTATTTGGTTAGGTTAGGTTTGGTTAGGTTAGGTTTGGTTTGGTTTGGTTAAGTTAGGTTAGGTTAGATTTGGTTAAGTTAGGTAAGGTTTGGTTTGGTTAAGTTAG
Source organism: Homarus gammarus (assembly GCA_958450375.1). Classification (NCBI taxonomy): domain Eukaryota; kingdom Metazoa; phylum Arthropoda; class Malacostraca; order Decapoda; family Nephropidae; genus Homarus; species Homarus gammarus. The sequence continues at coordinate 22,759 of CAUDMG010001938.1, read as the reverse complement.
GTAAGGTTTGGTTTGGTTTGGCTTGGTTAAGTTAGGTTTGGTTAGGTGGCAAGTGCTGTATATACTCAGCTACCGCACACCTGGTCTGGTCAGCTGGACAGTACACAAATGGTAAGCTTGTGTTGGAACGCGACAAGATGACGGCGGCGGTGTGTGTGTGTGTGTGTGTGTGTGTGTGTGTGTGTGTGTGTGTGTGTGTGTGTGTGAATCCTAGATTATTTTATTTTTTTTCTTTCCAGGAGACGTGGTTAGTCATTGGAGGAGGAAGAGGGAATGTCGTCGTTGGAGACTTGAGGGAGACGTCGAACTTAAGATGGCGACGGAAGTAAAGATCCAGGTATGTTTTGATGATGATGGTGAGGAACAGGCTGATGATGGTGATGATGATGAGGAGGATGAGGATAATGGTGATGATGGTGATTGCGAGGAGGAGGATGAGAGGATGATGATGATGATGGTGGTGATGATGATGATGATGCAAGCATATTTGTGGTGGTTGTCATGCAAGGGGTCACAGGTAAGCCATGTCAAAGGTCAAAGTTCATTATAATCTACCAACGAGGTGATTTATAACCGATGTAAAAAAGAATATATATATATAAATTATATTATCCCAAATTTCAGTTAAAAAACAAAAAGTAAAATCGGCAGTGTTTGTATATATATCTATAATTCATAACATATAATTGTTATATAGACAACTAACAGAACAAAATTTTAATAAAGCAAATTGTTGCATTAATGTAATCCAGTAATCCCTCTGAATTAGTTGGCTGTAAAGGACAGTCGGATTAAGGTGGATTTACGAGCGAAAGGGACAATCAGAATATTGTGTTGGGTAAAAGCGTAAGTTTAAACACGCTTTTTAAAATGACTTTCCATGCATATCTATCTATTCGTCTCATATTAAACTCTACATCAAATAGAATATATCCGGATGATAAAAAAACTGGGGTGGGGGAGGGGGTGTAGGGGGTTAAGAGAGGGAAGAGGGGGGGGGAGGTCACGCGCCGCCTGGTGAAGCACGTGTGGAATCATTGTTCTCATTTTAGACAATTGTGGTGCTCTCCTGTTCTAAGTACGCCCCCCCCCCCCCACACACACACACGCGCGCGCTCATTACTTCACCTGTGTTATAAATATTGTTCATTTTCACTATATAATGTCTTTTAAATGAAGTGCCGGAGGATGTGAGAGAGGTAAGGAGGATGGGAAGGAGGGAGGGATGGAGGAGTAATGTGAGGATGGGAGGGAAGGAGAGGGTGGGAGGGATGGATTAAGGGAGGGAGGATGTGAGGGAGGGTAGGAAGGAAGGAGTGAGGAAAGGATGAACGTGATCCACCATTATCACTTGTGTGTCTGTGTCGTAAATATGATTCATTTTCTACCACTGATGCTGCTGCTTACACCGAGGGAGGAGGCGGGAAGATGGTGTAGGAGGCGGTGGTGGAGGGGGGTACGTGAGGAGGAGGAGGGAAGCAGAGAGGACATACCTCTACCCCAACCTCCCCCCTTCCTCCAACTTTCCCTCTACCCCTTCCAGTTTCCCCTAACTCTCCTCTTAACTCCCCTTTCAACCCCCTCCAACCCCCCCAACGCTGAATACCCCCAACTCCCCCAACTTTTCCCCTAACTCTTACCCCAACTCCTCACCCCCCCCCCTCACACACACACAATTCCCCGCCCCCCCCCCCCCCCTGGGCCGTGTTGGATGGGAGGCTCCCCAGGGGTCGAGGAGTGGCTGTGGTGGGGGACGGGGTGGAGGGCGTCTCGTTTTATGCATACATTACCACACGCGACCCGCCACAAATGAGGTGCTGTAATGGAAACACATGGAAAGGGAAAATCAAATTTCCATACAGAACACCACTCCAGGAAAATTGAACAGGAAAACTGAGCCGGGAATTGCGAACCCGATGCGACAACTCGGGAGGTGAAAGGAGTTATGAAAAAATGTGTATTTCGCGCCGCTTCCACCGATACATATTGAGAGAGAACCAATTGTAAGAGCAGCATAAGACATGAATTATGCCGAGGTGAGTCGGAGACGGCTCTTGCGCTCAGTAATATGATGAGATATAAATATTTCAATAAAGGCTTCTGCCTCTTGACGGTGGTAAGATGGCGAAATATATTGTCTTATTCCATGGACCGGTTTCCATCGCCGGGAAGTATATTCTCTGTTATGCATTGACGTGTAAGAAATTCATGGCTACTCCTTTCAATAATTTCTTTATATACAAACGTGTATTGATACAATCTGTGGCGGTGGTGGCCATAGGAGTGCTTCCACGCTGAACATATTTCTTGTATCCGACGGAGGTGGATGGCAAGCTCGCGAACGCAAACACACTCACTGACATACACACAAACGCAAAAAAAAAAAGCAAAAAACATATACATAAACCACAGTCCCTTTCATTATTTGTTGTATAACGTTCGGTAGTGCAAAAACGACAGGTGTTATGGTGTGGTAGCAGTGGTAGTAGTGGTGAACGGGGAGGGGGGGGGGGTGTGAGGTACGACTGCCTCCTCCTGAAGTTTACACACACACACACAGAGAGGTAGGTAGGTTTAAAGGTTGATGCGTTGTGGGGGGGGGGGGAGGTGACACATGCGGGTTCCAATTTGAAGTTTATTCCCTTTACCGTGACAGATAGGATGAATTTGAGGGTTTGTTTACAACCATGGATGAAAAATATAGGGTTGAATTTTGAAGTTGAATCTATCTGAAGTGAGGGATGGGTTATATTTGAGGGGTTTGTGGACTGTTAGTAAAAGATATGAGACGGAATTGAAAAGTTTACTCGTTTTAAGGGAGATAAGGTTAGGTTAGGTTCTTGTGGTGATGGAGGTGGTGTGAAATATGGATAAACTATAACAGCTGGACAGGACACGAGAACGGATTGAGAAGATGATGTATTTTCTAAAGTGCTGGGTATGTGAGGTGGGAAAAAAACTTATTATAAAAACCCGATTTACTCTGTGTTTTTTTCTGGAGTTTGTGTTTTTTAATATTTCTTCTGTGTTTCTGTGGGATTTTCTTGTTTTTTTTTATGTTTGAAGTTTGTTGTTTTTTTTTTTTCAGAGGGGAAGAATTTGTTAAGTGAAGTAAGATTGATATAAAAGATCTATATATAAATACTTACATTTATATATACTGTATATTTTATTCAGTATTTCCTCTGAGTCACATCCATATCTCCATTAGTGTGTTTATGTGTAAAACAGAAATACCTAATCTAACCTAATCTAATCTAATCTCACCTAACTATACCAGCAGGTGAATTGAGCTGAGGTCTTTATTCTTCAGATGATTCCTTAGATGTGCTTATTTTTATGCATTTCACCGAGAAAGGTTTGCATTGGGGAAGTTAGTATTGGTGTGCAGACAGGAGACGGGTGGCCAGGAGACGGGTGGCCAGGAGACGAGTGGCCACTAGACGGGTGGCCAGGAGACGGGTGGCCAGGAGGCAACTGTGTTTTTGTTATGACAGGAAAAACATGACGGTGATATATAACTTTTAATTCATATTGGAATTATATATACGTTTGTTTGTCTGATCGTGAGGCTATAGAGATCATATAACGTGCCAATGAAAACTAAAAATCTGGTATGATGGTTCTAGTTGTGAGGATCTATAATTAGGTAGTTAGTGTTTGGGAAAATAGTTTAACCTTTGTTGTTGTTTATGTTTGTCCGGCAACCCTGGGGGGAGGGGGAGGGGGAAGTCTATATTACCTTGATTTTTATTTAATTTAATATTTTTATTAATTGTATTTATATTTGACGTATAGTGGGAGTTGTTATTATCGTCTGTGTTTGATTATCTGTAACTTAACCGAACCTAACCTAACCTAACCTAACCTAACCTAACCTAACCTAACCTAACCTAACCAAACCAAACCTAACCCCGTATGAAACTGGGGCGTGGTGGGCGATTACGTAAAGCACTCATCTTCCGACCTAATAGGGACTGGTTCGAGAGGCCCGCTGTTATAGGTGTACTGAATAAAGCTACCATCCATAGACCCAGTTGTAGGATTGGGTGGTTAGAGTACGTTATTAGTACGTTATTTTACCGATGAGGATGGGATGGTTGGTTGTGTATAGTGTTCGTTTTAGTCTCCTATTGTACACTGAAGAAGGCTTAGTGCTTACTTTGCTGGATACGAACTGGCCTAATGGAACCCTCACTATCACACCAAATTGCTTCTATATATATATATATATATTTTTTTTTTTTCCGGATAACTATAGAGAAAATGTTGAGGTGACTTTGATGATTTGTTTTGTTCATCATTACGTAAGATTTTTTTTTATTTATTTTTTGGTCAGTCACGTTTTGTTATGATAATTATAAAGTAATGATGTTCATGTGAAAATTTGTCCAGTTTTCAATTCCTTTCTTTGAATTCTTGGATATATATTTTTTAAGCGATGTGTGTGTGTGTGTGTGTGTGTGTGTGTGTGTGTGTGTGTGTGCGCGCGCGTCATTTGAGAACTACCTTAAAGTCTAATGAGAACAAATATTCCTTTTATGCCTATTACTATTCCATCCAGTCTTGTCTATACGGCGTGAGATTATATTTACTATTTATCCAATATATAAAAACAAAAATCACATCTTGGATATTGAAATTTATACATAACTCATTATTCTGAGAAGCATTACTAATTCACGATATAAATTCCCTTTTCTTAACCTAACCTAACCTAACCTAACCTAACCTACAACAACACAAATAGACACACGGTATTTTACGTGGTGTGTTCTACTGTACTGTCTTGAATTGTCTTCGTCGCTGTACTTAAATTCTCTCTTAATTAGGTTTCAAGTTTACAAAAGTTCGGGAGAATAAACCTAAATTACTCCCCGTCGACGAGTGACTCCTTAAAGAAAACGAGACGCGGTGTTTGAGGTGGATACTGAGGTAAATATTAACTGCTGACATTTACAAGAATAGAGTGATGGGAATGGTTGGTGAACAAGAAGAACATTTAGTAGAACATTTGGTGAACATTTTGAAGAACATTTGGTGAACATTTTGAAGAACATTTGGTGAACATTTGGAAGAACATTTGGTGAACATTTTGATAGGACAGTTGGTGAACATTTTGATAGGAAAGTTGGTGAACATTCTGACGTCAAGAACAGTGTTAAATGTATAGAAGACCAGAACTGTGATGTACAGATAGGAGACGAGAATAATGATTAACACCTAACCTAACCTAACCTAACCTAACTTAACGTAACCTAACCTCAGATTGAGACAGAATGAGGTAGTGGATGATTGGGGAGGGAGAAGGAGTGAGTGGGGAGGGAGAGGGTGTGAGTGGGGAAGGAGGGGGAGGAAGTGGGTGAGTGGGGAGGAGGAGAGGAAGGAGTGACTGGGGAGGAGGAGAGGAAGGAGTGAATGGGGAGGAGGGGAGGAAAGGGATGAGTGAGGAGGAGGAGAGGAAGGGGATGGGTGGGGAGGAGGAGAGGAAGGGGATGGGTGGGGAGGAGGAGAAGAAAGGGGTCAATGCGGAGGAGAGGAAGGGGGTGAGTGGGGAGGAGGAGAGGAAGGGGGTCAATGCGGAGGAGAGGAAGGGGATGAGTGGGGAGGAGGAGAGGAAGGGGGTGAGTGGGGAGGAGGAGAGGAAGGGGATGAGTGGGGAGGAGGAGAGGAAGGGGATGAGTGGGGAGGAGGAGAGGAAGGGGGTGAGTGGGGAGGAGGAGAGGAAGGGGATGAGCGTATTTTTCCTAATTCATATATGTAAAAGTTTTATAGACCGGCACACAGTGTCATCGTGTTGGGACAGTGCCAGAATTTACTCAGTCGCTCGTAGTCGCTAAATTTTTTTTTCTTTTTTAATCAGATAGTGTGGCAGTGTGTACTAGAGGCTGCAGAAAAATCAAGGCGGGAACAACCCCCACTGGTCACCGCTGCAGTGTTTTAACAATTTATAGTAGTGGCCACCACGTCCGCCTCACTCACTAACTTTTAGGCCGCCCGCCATCCACCACCTTTTCTTTACCACACCAGAGTGTCTCCCCGAGCATCCTCCCGCGTCTAATGTTACTAATATATACGTAATTAAAGGTAAATGTAATTATTAGTGAAAATGTAATAATTATTGGAAGTAACATTAATAATAAATAATAATGGTTGCCCCTCGTGTAACGAGGATGGCCGGCCCAAGGGCCATCTAGGCGTGAATTTGTTTAAGGTGTAGAAGCTGTCGCCAACACAACAACCACACCCTGAGTTAACGAGCTGCATGACCCAGTGTCAAGGAATTGTTCAAGAATACCAGACAACTCGCCAACTGCACTGGCTAACCATTACCCCCGAAAACGACCCGCAAATCAATTAAGAAACTTGACCATAGTTTCACCCTGCCCGGGGATCGAACCTGGTTTGCTCGCTTGCGAGGCGAGAATGCTGACCATTACACCACACGCACACACACAAATATATATAAATGTTTCTAAATGTTAAATAAAACTAGGTAGTTGTCAACAGTTTTAATGATACACACGAGCGTCCAGCTTTATGAATATTGAACCGTACATTAATACACGCTACTCGTCATCAAGGTCGGTGTTTGTTTAATGTAAGTTTAGCCCCGTGTGTCACTCCCTCCGCCGCCCCGTGTGTCACTTCCTGTGCCGCCCCGTGTGTCACTTCCTCCGCCGCCCCGTGTGTCACTTCCTCCGCCGCCCCGTGTGTCACTTCCTCCGCCGCCCCGTGTGTCACTTCCTGCGCCGCCCCGTGTAGTCACTTCCTCCGCCGCCCCGTGTAGTCACTTCCTCCGCCGCCCCGTGTAGTCACTTCCTCCGCCGCCCCGTGTGTCACTCCCTGCGCCGCCCCGTGTGTCACTTCCTCCACCGCCCCGTGTGTCACTTCCTCCGCCGCCCCGTGTGTCACTTCCTCCGCCGCCCCGTGTGTCACTTCCTCCACCGCCCCGTGTGTCACTTCCTGCGCCGCCCCGTGTGCCACTTCCTGCGCCGCCCCGTGTAGTCACTTCCTCCACCGCCTCGTGTGTCACTTCCTGGATAAATATACGAGGTGGTATTTTTCTTGAGTGAAAGAGTACTGTTTAGGTTAGGTCAGGTCAGGTCAGGTCAAGTCAGGTCAAGTCAGGTTAGGTTAGGTTAAGTCAGGTTAGGTTAGGTTAAGTCAGGTTCGGTTAGGTTAGGTTAAGTTAGGTTAGGTTAGGTTCTAGATAATGTATACACACTAGTGCCCTGCTAGTTGTGGCTACAGGCTCACTCCGCGTAGGGAAAATATAATTCACTATCACGACTCGCTGCTACCATCACCACTACTACTACCATTACCACCACCACCACTACTACTACCACCACTACTATTAACAATACCATCACCATTACTAACACTACCACTACTACGGCCATCACGACTCGCTACCACCACTTATTATTACTACTACCCCCACCACCACCACCACCACCCACCACCACCACCATTACCAACCACCACCCACCATTACCAACCACCACCACCCACCACCCACCATTACCAACCACCACCAACCACCACCCACCAACCACCACCAACAACAACCACCACCCACCATTACCAACCACCACCACCAACCACCACCACCACCACCAACCACCACCCACCACCACCACCACCCACCACCACCACACCACCACCACCACCACCACCACCACCCACCACCACCACCCACCACCACCCACCATCATCTAGAGTACAGCCAGACCTTCACAGCAGCTCACACTATACCACTGTCCTTTAATTCACAAAGTTTCTCTCTAAACGCGATGGAACAGTGGGCATATGCACCATTGTCTTGCCCCTGATCACTCGACCCCCTCATCCCCTCTGTCACGATTATGAGGCAAAAAACCTCCATTTCCTCTTCCTCCCGTGCCTATCAGGATCAATAGTTGCGCACAGAGCCGATCAGATCAGAAGACTTTGTTGTTAGGTGATGGGTGGGGATGGGGAGGGGACTGGTCTGATGGTTGTATTGTTAGGTGATGGGTGGAGGTGGTTTGATGGTTATGATATCGACCCATCAGATGTTGTCCATGGTTTGGTTAAGTTAGGTTAGGTTAGGTTAGGTTAGGTTAGGTTAGGTTAGGTTTGGTTTGGTTAGGTTTGGTTTGGTTAGATTAGATAAAGTTAGTTTGGAGTTACGGCAAAGAATTACGAGACCTATTATACACGTCACCCTTACGTCACATACCTGTAACTCCTCACCGTTACCTGACAGGTGTGTTTATGGTGACGTCACAGTAGGTCATGTTTTTAAGTGTAGTGTGTATCTCATAACACCCGATATACTCTTGTCAAAATCTTTATTCCTATATTTTTGCCCATTGCTCACCTTCCCCTTCCTCTTATCATCCTTCTCTCCCCATTACCTAACTTCTCTACTCCCCATTACCCATCCCCTCCTTTACCCATCATCCATCTTCTCATCACCCACGTCACCATATCACCCATCATCCTCCTCCTCCTCCTCCTCCTCCTCCTCCTCCTCCTCCTCTCCTATTACCTACTTCCCCTTCTCCCCATTACCTACCTCCTGTTTCCCCATCACCCATCTTCTGTCCCACTATTACCTTCCCTCTCCTTCACCCATCTTCCCATTAACCACTTCTCTCTCTCTCTCTCTCTCGCTTCTTCCCCTCCTCCATCTTTCTCTTCTCCTCCTCTCTCTTCTTCCTCTTCCCTCCCCCGTCTTTCTCTCCTTCCCCATCTCTCTCTTTCCATCTCCTCTCTCTCATCACCACTACACTCCAGCCAGCTTCCTTTTTACCTCTTCAAGTATCTCTCACAAATTCGTCTCCTTCCCTTCTCCTTCCCTTGTCCTTCCCTTCGCCTTCCCTTGTCCTTCCCTTGTCTCTCTCCCACCCGAGTTGTGTTTTCCTCACACACTATTTTTCCTGTACACTTCACGTCTATAACTTACCTAAGAACATGATTACAGCGTTGGTGGAGGAAGCGGTGCGGTAATGGTCATCAGAGGAGTGTAGGCACAGCATGACAATGTGGTGGAGTGTGTGGAGTGGAGTGTGTGGAGTGTGTGTGTATACGAGACGGGCCCTCCCCCCACCCCACCCCGCACGGAGATCAGACCACCCCGGGCCATGTCCCAGCCACCCTTCTTGGTATGCAAGGGCCTGGCTCACTCCTAATGTGGAAACGAGAAAATTTCAGTAAAATTCTAACTTGGAAGGTCTTGTCTTGCCTTCTGCTTGGGTATTCGCTCTGTGATGTCGTTGTTTTATTGGGTAAGAGGGTTCCCGTACCTGGGCCCGCCCGCTGCCAGCTCAGAATTACACCCCACCGTCTCCGCCGCATTCATAATGGCACACACACAAAAAATAAAATATATATACTGTATCGTGGAGAAGGATCCGTTCGATGTTGTCTGTGTGATGTTTTGATGCCAACCCCGCCGTCCCTTTAGAGAGAGAGAGAGAGAGAGAGAGAGAGAGAGAGAGAGAGAGAGAGAGAGAGAGCTTGGCTGGCTGTTATCGTGGTACAACTGCCTCACTAAACAGGCAAAATGAGTTTCTACGCCGCCAAATAAGCCTATATTTTTGTCTTCTCGGGGACGGCAACACCCTCGACCTCCACCGGCCTCCTCTCTCTCTCTCTCTCTCTCTCTCTCTCTCTCTCTCTCTCTCTCTCTCTCTCTCTCTCCTCTCTATTCGGATCTATACTTAATATCCCTTTTGATTTGGTGTCGCTTGATTTCCTTAATTAGCAAGTTTTCCTATATTAGTTACGTCTCTAAAAGTTTCCATGGAAGGGTCTTATGGGGGGGGGGGGCGGGGGGGGGTTGGAGAGATAGACAGACAGACAGACATACAGGCAGACACACAGACAGACCATTAACAAAGAAATACGACTCAACAACTAAGATAAAAAGAAAAACAATTTGTCAAAACTCTTGGTCATTACTAAGACCTAGTTTCATCTTCCCCCCTACGACAGTGCCTAAGATACCGTCCTGACAAACAGACAACGAGACGGACAAACAGAGTAACTACTGAGCTTGGCGTGGCACCTGAAGGAGGGGGGGGGATAGGAGGAAGAAGAGGGGTTAGGGAGGGGGAGGAGGAGTGAGAGGGATGTGGGAAGGAGGAAGAGGAATAAGAGAGGGTGGGGAGGAGGAATAAGAGAGAAAGAGGGAAGGAAGAGAGGGAGGTGGAGAAAGGCGGAGGAGGAAGAGAGGGAGGGAGAGGAGGAGTAAGAGTGGGAGGTGGGAAGGAGGAGAAAGAGGCGGAGGAGGAGAAAGAAGAAGAAGAGGAGGAGGAGGAGGCGCAGCGAGAGAGAGAGAGGGGAAGAGGTTAACATTAATGAGCAAGACTTGAACAGCAATTAATAAAATGATCAGCATCCCCTCCTCCCATCACCCCCTCACCCTCCTCCCATCACCCCCTCACCCTCCTCCCATCACCCCCTCACCCTCCTCCCATCACCTCCTCACCCCTCCTCCCATCACCTCCTCACCCCTCCTCCCATCACCCCCTCCACCCTCCTCCCATCACCCCCTCACCCTCCTCCCATCACCCCCTCACCCTCCTCCTACATGGCGAAGGAAATCACACAATTGACAAGAAAGTTATTGAGAGTAAGGACACACACACACACACACACACACACACACACACACACACACACACACACACACACACACACAAAGATAACAACAAGCTGATAACATTAATATAACCAGTTATCACTACATAACTATTATATAACCCCCCCCCCCCCCCCACTCCGAGATGAAAGGCGAGGTTCTGAGTTACGTTTAAAAGGAATTTCCCCGATATTCTCTGACCAAGACACGAGCAGACACGACTTGGCACATCTAAGATAATGAGGGAAGATCATCAGTAGTGGTGACGAAGGAAAGACGAAGGAAAGACGAAGGAAAGACGAAGATGGTGGGTGAAGGAAGACGAAAGTACTGTACATAGCGTCTCAGTGTTTCATTAACCAGCAGGAAGAGGCAACGAACAGTGATGGATGACAATAGACCTATAAGAGTATACTGTGAGAAGAATGAGATGGTGGTGAGGGAAGGTTTTGGGGCATAGAGATATACTGGGAGGTTAAAGAGACGTGTCAAGGATCAAAGAGACTGTGTGAAAGATACTGATGGGAGAGGAAGGGATGGAAGGGGTGGAGTGGAAAGGGAGGTGTGGATGGGATGGATGGGAAGGAAGGGGAGGGAATGAATGAAAGGAAAGGTGGGAATGGGAATGGAAGATGAGGTGGGTAGGGATTTGTAGGGACGGGTTGGAGGGGAGCGGCTGGAAGGAAGGAATGGAGCTGGGATACTCAATTTTGTGGTATTACAGAGAGAGGGAGAGAGTTGACACACACAGGCAAGAGTTATTGACTAGTGTTTGAGTGTGTTTTAGAGGTCAGGTTAATCATAAGGTCATAAGAGACAGATCAGGTAAAAAGGTCCTCGGCGACAGAGACCAGACGAGATGAGGTGTGGAAGGTGTCAGGTTAGGTTCTATCATAAATCTAGTTGGTTATTGACACTCAGTATATCACCTTAGGAATATTCTTAAGTTTAGACGGTGCTCAAGGGTTAGTTGTAGGTAAATCTGAACTTGTATAGACTAGAGCGAGGTGGTTCAGTTAAGTGAGTCAGTGAGTCAGTCCCCAACGCCTCTACTCCAGCCCTCAGTGCATCAGTGTGAATACCCCTTCACATACACCGACTCTCTTCTCAGTTCTCCAGCTTTCGCAAAATCCAAGTGAATGGAATCCCTGACATTAGTAGCACTAAAACCTCCACTACCGAGAATTGTTTCCAAGCCAAGCCTTTTAGTGGTAAAGTTTTCAAGGATACGATGTGTATTCCAAGAGGGGGCGCTTATCTGGTGAGGCATCTAGCTTGGGTCGTGGTATTTTCTTCTTTTGAGGTTTGCCTTCTTCATTAGGGGCCTAGGCAATCATTTAGGGGATACATAGAGAGTGTCAAGCTCTCAAACATTAAGCTTCACTGTATTAGTAAAGGATGATCATTTTCCAAGCAAGGTGGCGAGAGGAGTATTGATTGAGATCGTTTTCTTTTCTACGGTGAACTCTTACACCTTCACATATATTGTATCCTCATCATGTCTGTTTTATCACCTTGGGGAGTCTCGTCGATTATGACCTAATTCTCTGGGTTTCTTCCTTATGTCAAAAGTTGTCGGCCTTCACGCCAGAGGATTACAAGATCACTGAACTTGCCTGTGTGAGTCGCTAGATTTTTGAGCGTGTGAGCTGCTGTGGTAATCTTACACCTTTCCTCACACCTTGTGGTCTCCTGGGTTGTAAATAGTTCTTGTGTACTACTCCCTTTGGGTGTAGTACCTGTTGGGTGTAGCAGTGCCCCTGGGTGTAGTAGTACCCCTGGGCGTAGTAGTACCCCTGGGTGTAGTAGTGCCCCTGGGTGTAGTAGTACCCCTGGGTGTAGTAGTACCCCTGGGTGTAGTAGTGCCCCTGGTTGTAGTAGTACCCCTGGGTGTAGTAGTGCCCCTGGGTGTAGTAATACCACTGGGCGTAGTAGTACCCCTGGGTGTAGTAGTACCCCTGGGTGTAGTAGTGCCCCTGGGTGTAGTAATACCACTGGGCGTAGTAGTACCCCTGGGTGTAGTAGTACCCCTGGGTGTAGTAGTACCCCTGGGCGTAGTAGTACCCCTGGGTGTAGTAGTGCCCTTGGGTGTAGTAGTACCCCTGGGCGTAGTAGTACCCCTGGGTGTAGTAGTACCCCTGGGTGTAGTAGTACCCCCGGGTGTAGTAGTGCCCCTGGGTGTAGTAGTGCCCCTGGGTGTAGTAGTACCCCCGGGTGTAGTAGTACCCCCGGGTGTAGTAGTACCCCTGGGTGTAGTAGTGCCCCCGGGTGCCACAAGGTTACCTCAGCACTCACAACATAACGATGGTCGTAGCGTATCAAACGACCCTCACGCCCTGACAGTTATGCGGCCCGGCCAGGCACCCGTGATGGTCTTTTTGACGTGGGATGTGTATTCAAAACTTTTTATGCAGACATGAACTTCGTATTCCTTTGATGACGCAGACGAATGCATATATGTCAGAAGGACAGATAACGTGAGATAGAAAAAGAGAAAATCCCTAACCTTGGCTGCGCTAGTTACATGGTAGTCTGTTTCTCTGTTGTGCTCATTTTCAATACATGGACTCGAAAGGTTAAGCTGTATTGGGAAATGACTTTTTTTTTTCCATTATATATATTTTGTCATATTACTTTTGTTTGTTATATAATAAATGTGATGTTTATAGGATATAGTAAATGTATATATCAGGTAGATAATTATATAGTTTTCTAAGTTAAGGAAGGAAATGTAAACTTTGATGTAGTGTATAAAGTGAATTAGGCATTTAAGACATGTTCCTACCTAAACATTTGCCACGAGATCTACATTATGACACACACACACACACACACACACACACACACACACACACACACACACACACAGTATTAGGTACAAGTCAACAGAGAGCAGGAGAGGAGGGCGTGGCGTGGTGGAGGCGGGTCACGTTGCACAGTGTCAGTCAGTCGGGTTTGATCTGTGATAAGCCACGTCGTCCTCAGAATGTAGATGTGATGGCCTAGGCTCTCCCGAGGGCTAACTCTGCCACACACACACACACACACACACACACACACACACACACACATCAGACTCGTGTTGTTATGCTAGGGTGATTTTGGTGTACGGAGTCTGGTTGTGTTGTAGTAAGATTTGGCAGTGGTGATTTTGTGATGTAGTTTCCACCATCACCATCTTCACTATCACCACCATCACTATCACCAACCTCACCAGCATCACCGTCACTATCACCATCTTCACCGTCACTATCTTTATCACTATCACCACCCCTATCATCAGCACCATCACTATTGCCACCCACATCACCACCCACACCATCACCAACCCACATCACCACCACCCACATCATCACCACCCACATCACCACACACACACAGCCACACCCACATCACCACCCACATCACCACACCCACATCACCACACCCACATCACCACACCCACATCACCACCCACATCACCACACCCACATCACCACCCACATCACCACACACACATCACCACCCACATCACCACACACACATCACCACACACATCACCACCCACATCACCACACCCACATCACCACCCACCTCATCACCCACATCACCACCCACATCACCACACACATCACCACACACATCACCACACCCACATCACCACCCACCTCATCACCCACATCACCACCCACATCACCACCCACATCACCACCCACCTCATCACCCACATCACCACACACATCACCACACACATCACCACCCACATCACCACCCACATCACCACCCACTTCATCACACACATCACCACCCACATCACCACCCACATCACCACACACACATCACCACCCACATCACCACACCCACATCACCACCCACCTCATCACCCACATCACCACCCACCTCATCACCCACATCACCACCCACATCATCACCCACATCACCACACACATCACCACCCACCTCATCACCCACCTCACCACACACATCACCAGGCATATTTCATCATTAATATTCCCATCTACAGACCGATTCCTCTCACTGGCTGCCATCACCATTACCACTGGACGCTGCTATTGTAAACTTGATTTCTGTTTTCCTGTTCCCATTTTTTCATCTTTATTTCTATTTCTGTATGTTCCTCGCGTTATTAGCCCCCTCACCCCCTATTACTTGTTTCATAGGAGGGGGTATTGCATTAATCTCTGTTTGTTTGTGTTGTATGTGTGTGGTTGGGTATGTTTATGTAATTCGGTGTATGTTTGTGTATTTGTATGTATGTATGGATGTATGTATGTATATATATTTGTGCGTTTATATGTATGTGTTTATGTGCTTGTGTGTGTGTGTGTGTGTGTGTGTATATCATTCATTACACAGAATCCTTTGAATATATTGTCGTCTGATTTGGTCAAATTTTTCACAACAACAACAACGATAATGATGGTGATGAAGATGATAATGACGATGATGATGATGATGATAATGATGATGATGATGATAATGATGATGATGATGATGATGACGATAATGATAATGAAAATACAACGTTACATATTTGTTTTGTTTGAAATTTTGTGGTCTGAGTTAAAAAAAATTTGTCGAGTGTTGAATTTTCTATTTATTTTTTCCTTTACCTCACATAAT
>CAUDMG010001938.1:0-2500 GCA_958450375.1 Homarus gammarus | reverse complement strand
GTTTCTACAGGAGGTAACAATATCTTAATGTTTTGTTTTTCTCCCCACTTGAGTCGCCCCAACGAGGAAAATACATCCCCTCCTTCCCCTCCCCCTCTGTCACCCTCCTCCTTCCCCCCTCCGTCACCTCACTCCTCTTTCCCTCCCCCCCGTCACCCTCCCTCCTCTCCCCCTCCGTCACCTCACTCCTCTTCTTCCCTCCGTCACCCCCCCTCCTCCTCCCTTCGTCACCTTTTCCCCCTGCCCCTCCTCCCCCCGGTCACCCCCCCCCCTCCGTAACATCCCCCTCCTCACCCCCCCCCCCCCGTCACCTGGTAATAAATTTGTTTACATAAATATACATCAATTAAGCAGAGGAGGAACACACAAATTCTCCCGAGCTGAACACAGTTATCGCCATGGCAACCCTCACCTTTTTTTTTTTTAATCTTTTTCGTTTTTTTTTTCTTTAATGAATTATTTTTTTTAATTGCCTGACGCTGTAATTATTTCAGCTGAAATTACAATTGAAACTGGAGCAATGGTCTCTTATTTTACTGCCATAATTTGCATACGAGCAGAATATCACAGCTTTCTCGGCTCCAGGTGTTTTCCTCCCCCACCTACCTACCTACCTACCTACCTACCTACCTATTTACCTAATTGTAGTGAGACTGATTCTATCGCTTCATGTTAGGTATCTCCCTCCCCCCCTCCCCCCCCCCCCCCCAGTGACTGTAGACTATACCAGCAGTCTACCTGTTGTAGTGTGGTGGAGTCTACCTGTTGTAGTGTGGTGGAGTCTACCTGTTGTAGTGTGGTGGAGTCTACCTGCTGTAGTGTGGTGGAGTCTACCTGCTGTAGTGTGGTGGAGTCTACCTGCTGTAGTGTGGTGGAGTCTACCTGTTGTAGTGTGGTGGAGTCTACCTGCTGTAGTGTGGTGGAGTCTACCTGCTGTAGTGTGGTGGAGTCTACCTGCTGTAGTGTGGTGGAGTCTACCTGGTATTAGTCTTGGAATCACTGTAGTGTACTGGAGTTCATACAGTAGCAACCTGTGGCCTCAGAACCGGTATTATATTGTAATGCTTCTTGTAGTGAGGTGACACAGAGACAGGTGACGCATAGACGGGTGACAGAGAGGCAGGTGACGCATAGACGGGTGACACAGAGACAGGTGACGCATAGACGGGTGACACAGAGACAGGTGACGCATCGACAGGCGACACAGAGACAGGTGACACAGAGACAGGCGACACAGAGACAGGTGACACGGAGAGACAGGTGACGCATAGACGGGTGACACAGAGAGGCAGGTGACACAGAGACAGGTGGGACAAGTGACACAGAGACAGGTGACACAGAGACAGGTGGGACAAGTGACACAGAGACAGGTGACACAGAGAGACAGGTGACACAGAGACAGGTGGGACAAGTGACACAGAGACAGGTGACGCATAGGCGGGTGACACAGAGACAGGTGGCATCAGAGACAGGTGACACATAGACAGGTGGCACAGAGAGACAGGTGACACAGAGACAGGTGACACAGAGACAGGTGGGTACAAGTGACACAGAGACAGGTGACCTAGAAAGACGGGTGACACAGTAACTATACACACCAAAGAATCTTGTAGTTGTCCATCTGGCTGCCATGCATCCGAGGGCAGGTGTATAGGCTATTATTTGAAGGGAAGGGGGCACTTACCTGGTAGTCTTCAATGTCTCAGGTACTAGAGGGGGGGGGGGGGACTTACCTGGTAGTCTCCGATGTCCTGAACGATACAAGGGAGGGAGGCATCACGGCCGGCAGTGACAGTCACATTCGGGATGGTGGCCACGAACTTTGGTAATCTCATAGACGACGATGACGATGAACACGTCCCTAGGAGAGAACACAGCACATTAGGATGACGTTAACACCTACAGGAGAGAATTAGAGTAAGGAATTATAACCCGGATGTATTAGTATAAGGTGAGATGTTCATTAATGAACAGGTGGAGAAAGTCAGGTGAGATAAAGTGGTCAGGTGTGAGGAACAAGTGGTCAGGTGTGAGGAACAAGTGGTCAGGTGTAGGAACAAGTGGGCAGGTGTAGGAACAAGTGGGCAGGTGAGATAAAGTGGTCAGGTGTGAGGTTAGGATAGGTTAGGTTAGGTTAGGTCATATAAAATCACTCATTATATATCAAACGATTATAAAATGAAACATAATATATATATATATATATATATATATATATATATATATATATATATATATATATATATATATGTATATATATATATATATATATATATAATATATATATATAATATGCATAAATTTATTTAATCATATAACGTAGTATTATATAGCATACAGAGAGCCATAAAAGGGTTAAAGATGAAACCATAGTAACTAGCCACACACACACACACACACATGCACACACACACTAGTCTATTACAAGTTTTCTCAATGACCTGATGTTAATAATGGTTCTCGGAAACTAGACTTAAGTAGGAAAAAAAGGTTTAAGCGG
>CAUDMG010001937.1:550000-649075 GCA_958450375.1 Homarus gammarus | reverse complement strand
GTCCCGATGTGAGATCCGGTGTGGAATACCTCCTCCCGCCCACCCAATATGAATGGAGCACACGCCCTCAACAGTATGAAGGTGCTGGCCCAGTTCTATCTTCCCGAGTGCAACGACAGGAATGAGAAGGCCACGTCAAATAAACGACAGAGCAAACTAAAAAAAGAGAGTCTTCAATAAGGACACTCGGAGTCCAGAGACGCTACCTACTCGAACATATAAGGCGCACATGCTGGAGGGACAAAGCCCCGCGAAAGGCGTAGATAGCCAATAACAAACTCGAGGCTGAGAGCAGTAGTCTAAAGCACGGGATCGTTCTGATCCTCTTCTCCCCCTCGCGCACTTCGTGTGGTTTTTTTTTTTTTCTTTTTTTTGCTACGTCGACTCCCCTCCGCGTGAGCGAAAATAGTTTGCACGTGTTGAGACTCCCGGATGCGTCCAATACCACCTTCCGCTATGCTCTGGACGGCAAGAAGCTTCTTACCAACGAGCAAATGCTTTTCCTGGGCACCGTCCATCCGAGTTTTTTTTTTTCCCCCCCCCCCTAGGCAACTGTTGCCCCTTCAAGGCAAAGCAGAGGCAGAACGAGACAACCAACGGAGATTGGAAGACAGTGAACGGTTTGAAGCCTTGATATCTCGCCTCACTGTTAACCAAGCCCCTGGCTCTAACACTGCCTCGGTACTGACTCGTTCAGATACCTCATCCATGCTTCCTTCACACCCCCCAGCCCCACCTAAAGCAGCAGCTCAAACGCCGCCCATCTTGAAGCCTGATGAGACTTTCCAGACTTTTCGTGAATGGCGGCGACGGTGGACTGACTACTCTACAATGGTGGATCTCCAGAGTTTGTCACAGCCTAAACAACTCATCCAGCTGCGCATGTGCCTGTCCTTGGAAATTCAGCGTGTCTTGGAACATACGTTGCAGGTACCCCCAACCTCTTTGCTGTCTGTAGAGGAGGTACTGGACGTTCTACAACGGCACATCAAAGGACAGCAGAATGAAGCTCTGCGCAGGAGGGAATTGTTTAGCTGCAGACAGATGGAGGGTGAGTCTTTTGATGCCTTTTACGTGCGTCTTAAGAGAGCCTCGGAAGAGGTAGATATATGTCCAGGCCACCACCAGCAGTGCGAGGAGACCCAGTTGAGGCAGGTGATCCTGATGGGTGTTAAGGACGAGGAACTTGTCCAACGCCTCACCTCCCTCGACTCTTCCTCTTCTCTTAAGGATGTGTTGACGATATGTCGCTCCTATGAGGCTGCCAGGTGTGCCACCTCTGCCATCCGTGCTCCCCCTACAGCTGTACGCGCTGTGTCCCGGTACAAGAAGGACAAGAAGTCTGTTCCTACGCCTTCGCCCACCACGTCCACGCCTGGTTTATTTTGCAACAACTGTGGTAAGCAGCACGGAACACAGGTGTGTCCAGCTGCTCAGTCTACCTGCAACAGTTGTGACCGTAAGGGCCACTGGTCACTCACAGTACGGTGCCCAGCCAAACGCGTCCAGTGCAATGTGTGTGGTCGTCTGGGCCACTATGACAAGTGTTGCCCTTCCAACATACCCAAGGGACCGCGTCGGCGGAAGCTTCAGCCCCCCTCCACCAGAGAGGGCCGCCCACAGTCTTCCAATCAGAGGTACGACGACTCTTGACAACGCTCGAGCCACATTAGGAATGTGTGCTCCCCCCAGCGTCCCAGGACCAAAGTCCCCCAGTACATCAGCGTCATCGTGACCTACGGCGGTGTGTCATCCCGCCTTCAGATGTTGCCCGACACCGGCGCTGATGCTACAGTCATCGGCCCCCAGCATTTGCAATGCTTGGGGCTCTCTCCAAGTGATCTAGGACCGCCCCCCAAGGATCTCCGCTTTATGGCAGATGGTTCACAGATGACCCCGGCCCTGGGTTCACTCCAAGCACAAGTCACCTTTGGCAACAGGTCGTGTCAAGCCTGGATTGATGTGCATAACGGTGTCCAGACTCCTTTACTGTCCTACAGACATTGTCAGGAGTTGGCCATCATCTCCCAGGACTTCCCCAAACCTATTCTTGAGGTAAAACACGCCAACAGGGTGCAAAAAGGGAGCAGCAACGACCCTGCTGCCGCCCTACCCCTGCCTCTTGCCAGTGACACCTCTCCTTCGGATGCTCGGAAGTACTTCCTGAAGGAATTCAGCGACGTTCTGGTGACCAAGTCCGCTCTGGAATCCAAGCCTCTCAAGAAGATGGCAGGCCCCCCCATGAGGATCCACCTGAGGGACGACGCGAAGCCATTCGCTATTTACACCCCTCGACTGGTTCCCCTGGCCTTCCGCGAGGCGGTCAAAAACGAGCTGGACTCCATGGTCGCCCAAGAAATTATTGTACCAACCGGCGATGACCCGTCTCCATGGTGTCACCCGATGGTTGTCGTCGCAAAACCTAAAGGTGGTGTTCGGATCACCACTGACCTTTCCAAGCTCAACAACCAGGTGTCTCGTCCTGCGCACCCTTCTCCCACGCCCTTTGCAGCCATACGCAGCGTGAACCCGAAGGCGCGCTTCTTCACGACGATGGACGCCCTGTGTGGATACTGGCAGATAGAGCTTGCCGAGGAAGACCGACCACTCACAACGTTCATCACCCCGCATGGACGTTACAGTTATTGCCGTGGCCCCATGGGATTCGCCGCTACAGGAGACGCTTTCTGTCTTCGAGGTGATATGGCTCTACAAGGTCTGGCAAACTGCGTGAAAGTGGTCGACGACATACTCGTGTACGACGAGGATTATATGGATCACCTCTGCCGTATCTACGAGGTACTCAACAGGTGCCGGAAGCACGGCATTACCCTAAATGCCGACAAGTTTGTTCTGGCCAGCTCTTCAGTTGACTTTTGTGGGTACACCCTCTCAGGGAATGGTATCGCAGCTGACCCGGAAAAGGTCCGCGCCATTACGGATTTTCCCACCCCTGCTAACCTGACCGACTTGAGGTCCTTCATCGGTCTCGTCAACCAGTTAGCAGAGTTTTCGTCGGACATCTCCGCAGCTGCTCAACCACTTCGCCCCCTGATGAGCCCCAAGAGGACATTCCTGTGGACCCCCGACCACGACAAGGCCTTCCAGCAAGTGAAACAGGCCCTGTCTCGTCCACCTGTCCTCGCCACGTTTGACCCAGCCTTGCCGACAGTTCTGCAGACAGATGCCTCACGCTTGTATGGCGTGGGATACGCCCTACTGCAGGATCATGGTGGAGGGCAGTTCCGGCTCGTCCAGTGTGGCTCGCGTTTCCTCTCTGACACTGAGACGCGCTATGCCACTATTGAGTTGGAGCTGTTGGCTGCGGTTTGGGCGATGTCCAAGTGCAGGTTTTACCTCATAGGCCTGCAATACTTTCACCTAGTGACCGACCATCGCCCGCTTGTCCCGATCCTCAACCACTACACGCTAGACGCCGTTGAGAACCCTCGCCTCCAGCGTCTGAAAGAGAAACTCTCGGCGTACATCTTCACTGCAGTGTGGCGTGCTGGTAAGGAGCTCTGTATCCCTGATGCCTTATCCCGCTCCCCTGTCAGCCGCCCTACTCCAGAAGACCATGTACTCGACGCCGACCTCGCTCTTTCCGTCAGGACTGTGGTCACTCTCCATGCCGTCCAATCCCTTCGTTCGGACCTGTCACCAGATGACGACAAGGCAATGGAGGACCTTCGAACAGCGGCCCGAGATGACCCTTCCTATGTCCGACTCGTCGAGTGTGTGAGGAATGGATTTCCTAGCAACCGCTACGATCTTCGCAACACCCTGCTCCCGTATTGGAAACTCCGCGATGAACTCTACTGCGACGGAGACCTTGTTCTGTACGGAGCACGTGTAGTTGTCCCTGCTGCATCACGTCCCCACGCCTTGGCCCGCCTTCACGACAGTCACCGTGGAGCTGAGGCCACCAAACGACGTGCACGACAGACTGTGTTCTGGCCCGGCATCAACTCCGACATCTCCAATGTTGTCCGTGCGTGTGAGCCCTGCCAAGTATTACAACCCAGCCAGCAGCAGGAACCCTTTATGAGTGACGACAACCCCACCCGCCCCTTTGAGTCTGTGTCGGCCGACTTTTTCTGTGTGTCAGGAAAGTCCTTCCTCGTTATCGTCGACCGTCTCTCTGGTTGGCCGGTTGTCATCAAGTGCGGTAATGACACGACGTCTGCCGCCACCATCAGCAAGTTCCGCCACTACTTCCGTGACGTGGGCGTTCCTGTACGCCTGCGAACCGACGGAGGGCCTCAGTTCACAAGCCGGGACTTTGCTGTGTTCCTCGACCGATGGGGAGTCCGGCATGTGTTGTCATCGCCCCATTACCCGCAGTCCAACGGCCACGCTGAGGCTGCTGTCAAATCCCTGAAGCACCTCATCCTTAAGGTGGCCCCTTCTGGGAACATTGACTGCGAGGCCTTCGACAGGGGTCTTCTTGAACTCCGCAACACACCTAACTACACCGGACGCTCCCCTGCCCAGGTTTTGTATGGACGCCCCCTTCGTTCTTGTGTCCCTGCTCACCCTCAATCCTTCTCCAAGGAGTGGCAGGCCAAGACAGAGGATTGTGATCGCCGAGCCGCCGAACGTGTTCAGGACGTCGTCGCCCGCTACAATGACCACGCCCGTTCTCTCCCCAGGTTGAGTGTCGGCACCCAAGTCCGCGTTCAGGACCCGACCTCCCTACGTTGGGACAAAGTAGGCGTAGTCATGGGTCTCGGCAGGTCACGGGACTACCAGGTGCGGTTACCCAGTGGTCGTGTGTGGTGGAGGAACCGCCGTTTTCTCCGACCCGTAACAATGCCTTCTGCTGGCCCCGCCACCAGTGTTGAGTCCCATACCCTTCCCAGTGATGAAGTCCCTCGACGCTCAGAACGGATCCAAAAGAAAAGGTCCGCTCAAGACTTTGCTATGAGCGTATAGGGGGGAGGGAGGTGTATGTATATTATGTATGCCGGATTATATATCATGTATGTATATTATGTATGTGCTCCATTTATGTATTATTTATTCAGCCTAGCTAGCAGCGTGTGGCAATGTTATTACCATATCCCACACGCTTAATTAATGTGCCTGGCGACGTATGGAAGCTGCTAATGTATCACTTGCCATACGTCGCCTATAGCAGTTGACCGGGAGCCTAGTCAAGAGAGAGTGCTGCTCTCCTTTGTGTACATACTCTTATCCAGTAAACCGAACCTACAAAACTATACAGGTGTTTGTGTTCTCTCCTGTATATAGAACTTATAGGTATCCAGGCAAGAGGAATTGTTTATCTTTTGACATCAGGGTTTCTTGCAGAATGAAGACATCAATATTTTTAGCTATGGCTGCTGTTTGTACAGTATACCGTTGGTTGGACAGGCCTTGTACATTCTACTGTGTTATCTTGAGATTACAAGGAGGTGGGGCTATTCTATCATTATCTCCTCGTCGCTGGGGCTGTAGTTGCACTCGGCGTTCATGGTTGAGTCGCTCTCCTCCTCGTCCTTTAGGAATGGTGGCTGTTTCTTGGGCACCTGCTCTGAGGGAGGAGCAGGAGGTGGAATCCCGCTTGTTTTTGGGGGTATCTCGGGATATTTTTTTTTTTGCTCTCTTCAGGGTGCTGTCGCTCTTGCCTGTGATCGTGTGTTTGCTGACGGTCTGTGCTTGTTGTTCTATTCCTCGTGATCTGTTGCGAGGGGCTTGAGGTTTCACGGTTTTGTGTGATCTCTTGGATGGGAAGTTCTTCTTCTTGTCTGATATCTGACTCAAGGGCGTCGTCTGTTCCACTTGTAGTTGTGGAGTGTTGGGGGTCTGGTCTTCCTGCATCTTTTCTGTGAGCTGTGTCATAACTGCATTTATTATATTTTCGGTGCTGGTATCTTGTTTCTTTATTATAGTAGAGAAAGTCACTATCGTAATGGTGATCATCTGTTTTATTTGTTCTTCTGTGAATGCCGCTTGTAGAATGGCTGTAACAGCACCATTTGTATTATATAAATATGTACCGAAATGTATAACACCAAATTATTCACTAAGTCATTCAACAATGGCTCAGTAGTTATTCACTAAGTTATTCAACCATGACTCAGTAGTTGTACATTTCATGCATTGCTGAGGTGACATTTCCTTCGGGGAGCGAGCGAGGGCAGGCTGAGGTCAGCGCCTGTCAGCAACAACATATCTGACGCGTTCCCTCTTTGAGGCCTCTTCGCTCTCTCTCCCTGGGTCAGTGACAGGAGACTCATATCACTTATTACCCAGTGAACACCTCACTTAAGTGTTCTCCTATAAGTGCGCTAAGACACTTCCCTTAGCAGAGAAGGTACAATATATTCTCAACTGAACTCAGTACCTGTGAAACTATATTGTTCTACAATAAAGCAAAACCAACAAGGGGTTTACTTCAGCTCCACCACTTATCAATTCAAGAACTAATATATATATACAGTATATATATATATATATATATATATATATATATATATATATATATATATATATATATATATATATATATATATATATATTGTGTGACCAACACACTGGTGGCAGTGGTGGGATTCGAACCCACGCCTCCGAAAGGGACTGGTGATTATCAAATATTTAGGAAGCAATTCATTTCCGTTTTTGGATCGGGTGCCAAAGGAGGTCCACTTACTTGGATTTTTAAGATGGCAGAGAGGACAGGTGACACTCTGCTCGCACATGAAGCACAAGAAGCCCAAATTTGTGTGGGACTCACTAAGATAGATCTCAGATCTTACATGGATTCCTCAGATTGGTTCGATAAAAATGACAACTTGTCTAAAGTAAATTTCTACAGGATTATTGAATTCCTTCAGTTTATCTTGTCATCAAATGAACCCTTATGCACGAAAGCCCAAAAGAACGAGTTTAAAAAAGGAACTTAACTTGCAGATTATGAAGAAAAAATTGCGGAACCCAAGGAAAATGTTTCTAGGGCGATGTCAGTGGCACCAGTCACCAGCTTCAAGGAACAACCACAGTCTATCATGGGAACCAAACCCAAAAAAGATACCTTTTTGCAAAGTCTACAAACGTAAGGGACATTCCACAGAAAGATGCTGGTTTGCAGGACAAGCAGATAAGTCCCCAGCCAGCCAGGGGCAAGAAATGGAAAATCGACGGGAGACAACTATACAGCCTTCGGGGGAAGAGGAGAGCGTCCAGCAACACGATCTAGGATAGCGTCAACGGTTCAAGAAAACAACGCTTCCATCACCAACTCATTAATCGCCGCGTTAAACAAAGTGGAGGTGTTGATTGTACCAGCGAGGATAGGTAACAATCAGTTATCCCTAGATATAGGTACAGGGGCCTCTGCCAATGTTATCTCGTTAAAGTCGTTCAATGAACTCCAGTGGTGATATCCTCCAAATAATTGGCCAATAAGACCTATAGACATTCCTCTGTCCGGTGTGTCGGGAATCCAATTAGACATAGCGGGGGTGATAACACTACCAATCCGTTTTTCTAGGATCCAGTAAAGCGTTTTTGGCAGATTTCTACATAGTTAAGGCATTTTCTTTGCCAGCGGACGGGTTACTTGGTCTGACCCACTCTAAGGCAGAACAACATTAACGTTCAGCCACGAGATCAAACACTCAAGCATGATTGTAAAACATATCATGCAATGCAAACTTCACATCCATTGCTTACTTCGGGTGTTCGTGTAATAACTGTCTCGACACACGCGGGGGAGTCTTTGGCACAGCTGCAATTAGTTATGGAGTCACTCTCTGAAACTTCACCTAGTAGCTCAAAGGACATTTCGGATGAAAGCGGCCAGAACTGAACTCTAATGCATGCTGTGTTAACTGGTGTACAACGGTTACATAACCAGGAACTAACTAGAGTCACAGTACGTTTGCCAAATGTGAGTGAAGGAACAGATGTTGTGTGTCTAAGTGAAAGTTCACGAGTGAAAGGTTGTTCACTTGAGTCTACCTTAAGCACTGTTAGAATAGGAAATCTAAAAGATGTCCTCGTTCTCAATAGAAATGGGGGACCCATAGCCTTAGGAAAGGGATGTTGTTCAGGTAATTTCCTTGTTTATGACAAAGCAGTTGTCGAAGAGCCATTAGAATTACCAATAGGTAGTGTAACACAGGGTAAATCGAACGAAAAATCACATATTGTAAATAATGTAGCGTTAATAGCGCCACAAGTGAAAGTAGTCGATCATCCTCGAGGCAATAGTGATCTTTTAGAACTACTCGCCGAATACAAGGATATCATAGCATTACCTGGAGAACCCCTAGGTGAAACAACGTTGACAAATCACCATATTCCACTCAAACTGGAAGCTAACCCAATCTACATCCCAGCATATAGGCTGCCCCACATCAGAAGAGCGGTAGGCCAGCAAATAGTACAAGACATGGTGGACCAAAAGGTGATCCAACCTTCCTCATCACCATGGAACTCACCTTTATTTTTGGTTCACAAGAAAGATGGAGGATGGAGACCAGTCATAGATTTTCGACGAGTCAACCAGGTAACTGAACCAGACAGGTTCCCAATGCCTGTCGTAACTGACTTACTAGGAAAAGACAACTCAGTCATCAGCAACTTAGATTTACTAAGCAGGTACTGGCAAATTCCCTTTCATGAGGATTCCCGCGAGATAACTGCGTTCAGTACTCCTATGGGACATTTCGAATTCTTAAGAATGCCATTTGGCCTAAGAAATGCGCCGCTAACATTCCAAAGAATGATAAACACCTTGTTTGCTGGAATGATAGAAAACACAGTCTATGCCTATCTAGATGATCTTATCATAGTAAGCAAAGATTTACAAAGTCATCTAAAGAAGCTACGAGAAGTTTTCACAAAGCTACATATAGATGGATTGAAAGTGAAACTTTCCAAATGTGAAATTCTCAAATCCAGAATCCAATTTCTTGGACACGTAGTAGATGGCAATGGTATACACACAATAGATTGCAAGGTAAAGGCGGTGAAGCAATTCCCTTGTCCCAAGAACGTAGCTCAACTTCGTAGTTTCCTAGGTTTATCAGGATACTACCGTTCTTTCATTGAAGGTTATGCCAAGTTAGCATCACCACTCACAAAACTCCTCAAAAAGGATGTGGAGTTTACGTGGAATAAAGAACGAGAGGACAGTT
Source organism: Homarus gammarus (assembly GCA_958450375.1). Taxonomy (NCBI): domain Eukaryota; kingdom Metazoa; phylum Arthropoda; class Malacostraca; order Decapoda; family Nephropidae; genus Homarus; species Homarus gammarus. Next base: position 639,929 of record CAUDMG010001937.1, on the reverse strand, counting down.
TTCAATGCCCTCAAGAGCGCTTTAACGAAAGCTCCAGTGTTAGCCTTTCCGGACTACGCAAAACCATTTACTATGTGTACTGATGCCTCGGGCCTAGGTTTAGGGGCGGTGCTCATGCAAACTGATTCGAGGAAAATGGCGGGTAAAAGCATACGCCAGTCGCACCCTCAACGATGCAGAAACACGTTATTCAGCTACTCATTTAGAAGCATAAACTGTTGTGTGGGCTCTCAAACATTTTCGGGATCTCATTTTGGGATATCCGATCACAGTCCACACAGATCGTGTAGCCGTGACAGAACTATTTAATGGGAAGAACTTATCAGGGCGGTTAGTGCGCTGGTATCTGACCATACAGGAGGTAGGTAGGTATTGGGGATTACTGGCCACTTCGCCGTTAGGCTATTTCGGCCGAAGCTGTTTGTTTGTAGAGTCATTTTCTTTGGACTTCTTCCTTTTCTTGTTTCTTCTTTTACTTTTCAATTTCCATTCTTCTTCTTGGTCGTGTTCTGGAATATTCTCATACACGTCTATAAACGGTGTTAATGATAGTGTTATAAAATCGGGTTTAATTTTGGCTTCTTTTTTTCCGTGGTCTTCTTGGGGTCTTGATTTTTATTTGTTGTGGTCTTGTTCGGGTCTTGATTGGTCTTTTCTTCAGATTTCACTACAAGGAGAGCCTCCTTGTAGCTCAGTCTTTCCTTACTTCGCAGCTTGGCCACCCTACACTCCTCCCTCCACTTGGGACACTCCAGGTCGGAGGAGGAGTGAGGGCCACCACAAGCTGCGCACTTCTTGGCGGCCGCCGAGCAGTTGGTGTCCTGGTGCCCGGGTGTCCCGCAACTGGAACACACCTCCCGAGCACGACACTTCCGCGCCAGATGGCCGTACCTCTGGCATTTGTAGCATCTTGTAGGCCTTCGTTGATACGGTCTTACTGGGATCTTCTCCCATCCCAGCAAAACGGTACTTGGTAGTTTCTTTGGGTAGCCAACCAGTGCAGCTGTACTGGTCAACTTCCGAACTATTGAGAGCTGGTCTCCCATCAGCTCGGCCAGTTCTTCTTTTTCTAGATGTTCAATTTCTGTGTGGGAGATGACTCCCGAAACCAAGTTGTCTTCTATGCAGGCTTCAACTCGGATCTGGATCCCGTTGATTTCTCTTAGGTTTTCTAGTTGCTGGGCCTCTCCCCATTCCGCGAAGGTGACGATAAGGTCACCGCTGTCTCTGCGGACGACCCTTGTCACCCCCGTGATTCCTGAGGAGTCAAAAAACTTCCTCAGGACAAGGAGGTTCAGTTGCTTGCGCGAAGGGCGCTTGACTGGATACAGTCTGACGACCTTCGCCTGGTTACAGGTGAACATTGTCTAGTTCACGTGGTACCACTGGAGCAGAAAGATCCTACCTCGCCGAGGTTCAGTTCTCAAGTGGATACAGGAGTTCGCACCCGACTTCAAGTATTTGCCGGGCCGTGTGAACGTGGTAGCTGATTCGCTATCTAGACACATAGCTCTTGTCACGGCATTACATACGTTCACCCTGTAGGTTATGTATCTAAGCTACTGTGCCGAGTAACAACCTTGTATATATGCTACTGTGCCGAGTAGCACCTATGTATATAATTACGTGGCAACATTGCACGTGTTATGTGGCAACATTGCCCCGAGGCTGCCATATGGCAAGGAAGTCTCAGTCTGAATGTGTGAGCCGTGCATGGCACACGCTAGTAACCACTTGTATTTCTCTCATCCATAATAAACGGACTTCAGTGTTACACGGTGTTTCCCTACCCATCACTGCATTCTTCAGGGAACACTTGTAACCATCACACCCTGTCACAGTTAAAGGCGGAACAGTTACATGATCCATTATGGTTCAAGGTTATATATGCATTAGAATCAGGAGATGAGGTAACTTTGCCCAAATTACCTCCACCACTCTCACAGTTTGAACTACGGCACGACATACTATATCGCTTAGTGAAAACACAACATGGGTCAATCTCTCAAATTGTTATTCCTACATCATTAAAGGAAAACATTCTCACCCTCTTCCATGATGCAGCCCAAGCTGGGCATCCAGGGCGAGATAGATGTCTAACAGAAATTAGACAAAAATATTATTGGAAAACTATGAGGACCGACATCGACCATCACATTGCTAAATGTTTATCTTGTGCAAAACAGAATGGAACAACGATAGATCCCGCTCCCATATTAGAATACTCGACGCGGGAACGTCCATGGGATACAGTTGCGATCGATTTATTGCAACTACCAAAAAGCCATCAAGGCTCTAGTTACGTTCTTGTCAGCGTTAACTACTTCTCTAGATTTGTGGTACTAGCACCATTGCAGAACAAGTCTGCCGAATCAGTGGCTCATGCACTAGTCACTCATCTAATCTGTCCTTTCTCTACACCTAGAGTGATACTCTCGGATAACTGGGCAGAATTTAAGAATCAACTCTTAGCTGCAATATGTCAACAACATGACATTGCACAGACCTTCACAACCACCTACCATCCATCTTCAAATGGTTTGGTCGAGCATGCGAATAGAAAAATTCTTGAGATTCTCCGACATGTGGTGAATCCAATGCATAGTTCGTGGGAGGACTGGCTTCCACGGGTTGCAGCGTCCATCAATGGATCTATAAATAGCTTTACAGGCAAATCGCCACAACCTGTGTACAACATGGATGACTATGCCAAGAAACAAATCAATGTTTTCACGAGCATCCATGAAAAAGTACGAAAACACTTAGCAGCCTCATATGCTGAAATGATTTGCAAGCAACATAAAAAAGCTAAGCCTATAAAATTAGAAATAGGAGACAAAGTAAAGATAAAAGCGCCGGAACGCATATCAAAACTCTCGCCTATACTCACAGCTCCGTATGTGATTAGAGCGAAAGAACATGGAAACAAATTCCAAGTAGTTGAGCCAACGTCAAATGTCACTATAGTACATGTAGATAGAATGAGAAAAGTCAGCAGAGACTTAGTAGGGACTCCTAATATCAGTCAAGTACATCCTACTTCTACTACAACAGTTGCTCAACAAAATATAATGATAGACAATACATATCGTCAAAAACTACGATTAGCAACCATAAATCGTTAATTAACCTCCCCTCTTTCAGACATGGCTTGGATATCACTACTACTGTTGGTCTGGAGCGTGGTGACAACAGCCGCCTCCCCAGCAGACGTTGTCAAACCCGGAGCCTTAGTTGCCCCACTAGGCAAAGTACTGGCAGTACAAGACGTTGTAACTGTCAAATACGAGCTCCATGACTTAATGCGCACGCCAGTGTATCTGAGGTCGATAGCTGTCCACATTGAAACAGCTATGCAAACCTTGCAAGATCTCGAACAACAATCAACATTCTCTACAACGATCCGTCAGACCATCTCTCTTCAACACGACCGTATGAATAGTCTACTCAAGCGAGTAAGGCATTTCGAGGGAAAGCTCCCTATATCTCCTGAAGACATCGGGAAAAATGTACATTCTCAGCGGCGTCAAAAACGTGGTCTATTTAATTTTGTAGAGTTAATAAGTAACACCTTGTGTGGTACGGCAACCGCCGAAGATGTAACTAAACTAGGGAATAAAATGAGTGCATTTTCAGATGCTGTTAAGAAACAAAATAGGGCCATTGCAAAGTCCTACAAGGCAGTACAAACTCTGACCTCTCATATGAATGTTATTGTTGAAGAAACTAATCAACTAACACAAGTTGTCCAGGGATTCATACTGACAGAATCTACACTGGAATGGCTACTCTGCTTATTTTAATACATGCATGCCGCTGAGGCCTCTGTACAATCTTTCATAGAAACCAGTAATAGGCTCATTGCTGATCTTGTAAATGCAGGGTTAGGTCGTGTTGATGCACAGCTGTTGCCAGTTCATCAACTAATTGCCGCATTGCATATATCAGAAACTAAATATCGTCTAACTCCTGTCTTTCAAGAGCATAAGTGGAATTTTATTATCCCTTATTAGAAGCAACATTAACACACAGGGAAATACTAACACACATTCCATTAAAATCACAAAAAAAAAATTGATGCATGGCACTTGGACCATTTCCACTAAAAGCGAATGAGGGACTATTAGTTTTGAACAAACAAACTGAACTAATAGTAGTATCAGAGGATTTTTCATTAGTTGCTGTGGCTAAGCATGAAGTCCTAAATCATTGTAAGTCAACATATTTGCATTTGCATGTTTATCCAGCGTATGCTTTCGCATTCACTTGGGCTGCTGAGACTGCATGTGAATTAGCTATATTACAAACTAATGCCTCTACAGCTCTATAACAATGTGTATATTCTCCAATACCACATAGGTTAGTGTTTCACGCACATGTCAATAATGTTCAATATTTATTTTTCCCAAATCAAACCAGTGTGATACTTATATGTCAGGATGTAGGCAAACATTTAGTGGTAGAAGGTTATCATATAGCACCAGACTATTGTGAAAAATGCAATCACAACCTTGCCTACTCTCCATCATCTTGCATTTGTCACACATATTACTTCTGAGCTGATTCTCATACCATTTCCCTTAAATATAAGTTTCAGTAATCTTCATATTGTTTCTGATAAGCTTAACCTCCTCTCTTATATTAATGAGACACAGTTTCCTGACTTACAGGATTCTCTTCCTTTATATTTATCTGCAGGTATAATCCTACCTGGTTATATTATACCTACCATCATATTTACCAGTTCCTAGATTGTTACGATAATTTGTTACAGGAAGATTTTTTCTTGGAACACAATAGTTTCTAAGATTTTTCGGAAGGAATTACAAAAGCACATGCACGACGAAAAAGTTTAGCTAAAGCAACCCCCTTTCACAGCAGAGAAGGTGGCCAAAATGCTAACCACCAACCACTCTCAAGAAACCCTACAGTTTCTTACCGAGCATCCACCCCCACGCTAGTGGTGGAGATGTACAGTTAACTAAAAAAAGAAAAGATGCTGGTGTATTATCCCGGCAGTGGGTGGACCAGCATTTTAGCTTAAGGTCCGCGTAGGTAATATTCCCACAAATCTAAAAAACAAAAAAAACAAAAACAAAAAACACAAGGGTCAGACGCCAGCTGAGCAGTGAGGTGAGAAGACGCATGACACCAAAATAGGGCGCCAAATTAATTCAGGGCAGGATGCAAATGCATTACAGGAGGATCTAAATAAACTGCAGGGGTGGTCTGAAAAATGGCAAATGAAATTCAACACCAGCAAGCGCAGCATACTTAATATTGGAAGAACAAATACCTATAATGTATAAAGCCTTAACAACATCAACCTCGAGAAGTCGACTTGTGAAAGAGACCTAGGGGTACTTGTAAGCCCGGACCTACTGCCTAGAAAACAGTGAGTTAATGTTCGAAATAAGGCAAACAGAGTATTGGGTTTTATATCTAGAAGTGTAAGTAACAAGAGTGCAGAGGTCTTATTGCAACTATATCTTGCGCTAGTTAGGCCGCACCTCGATTATGCGGTTCAGTTCTGGTGCCCCTATTATAGAATGGATATAAATTCACTAGAGTCGGTGCAGCGAAGAATGACAAAAATGATTCCGGGACTTAGAAACCTTCCATATCAGGATAGGTTAAAGAAACTTAACTTGCATTCCCTAGAAAGACGAAGAGTGCGGGGAGATATGATAGAAGTATTTAAGTGGGTGAAATCAATCAATAAAGGGGATATAGATAAAGTTCTCATAATATCCGAGCAGGATAGGACTCGAAGCAACGGATTCAAGTTGGATAAGTTTAGGTTTAGGAGGGAGATAGGAAGAAACTGGTTCACAAATAGGGTGGTGGACGAGTGGAACAAGCTTAGCAACTTTGTAGTAAGTGCGGGAACTCTGGCAAATGACAGTCTTGTAGTATACAATACAATATCTATAAACCGCCACCCAAACAACTAGAAGCCGGTGAACTACTAACACAAGCAACACAGGAACTTGTGCTCATTGCTGGAGACTTCAATGCCCACCATCCAACGACCAATCCGACTACAACAATGAACCAGGATGGTCATCACTTAGTGGAACTGCTGACAGATGTTCCAGAAATAACGCTCATTAATACTGGGGAACCAACACACATACTGGGAGGAACATTGGACCTCACATTCATCTCCACTGAGCTCGTTCCAGTAGCTCAGTGGGAGGTATATGATGAACTGACCAGTGACAACTACTTTGAGAATGGAGCTGCTCCCTCCCCCCCACGTCCGCCACCCAGATGGAATACCAAAGAAGCAAATTGGAAATTATATCAAGATGAACTCCAAAAATGGTATTCGAACTATGAACCAGCAGAAGATATTGACCAACTAAATCAGGACCTTACTGATGCCATACAACACGCAGCAGAGGAAGAAATACCGAAATTAAACCCTACGAATAGACACCACAAAGACTACTGGTTCTACAATGACGAGGTCAGAGAATAGAATCACAGAATCATCACATTCAGAAGACATCCGACAGTCCCCTACCCCTGAGGGAGTGAAACTCTTGAGAGCTGCTGTTTAACATGTTCGTCAAATTACTCAGAAAATTAGGGAAGACAAATGGCTTGAGTGGTGTGCAACCATTAATGCACACACCAGCCTGAGTGAACTCTGGAGAAAACTCAGGATAGCAACAGGAAAACTGCCCAGAGTTTCAGCCCACCCCCAGCCACTACAGTAAGCAAATCCTAGCAGTTACACAGTTGGTAAAGGTAGAGATAAATTGTTTCTCCCCATTACTGTGTTACACTGTTACAAAGAGATAAAAGTTACAGTCCTACCCATTTCTAACATACACATATAAGGTGGCTGGCGGGGTGAGGTCTCCGTAAGACGTCACGCTTACTCCACTACCTGTGCGTGAGCATACCTTGTATATCTTTATACCTTGGGCTAGAGGTGAGTACTTTATCCACTCGGCTGTAACACTCCCGCCTCTTGTATTTTAACTCCTTAAGTGTCTAGTATTTTACTACTCGTGTGGATTATCGATGACACAAGCATAGGAAATGTCATACTTGAGGGTGAAGGAAGGCAATACACATATAAGGTAAATTGGTTATGATTAACATTGAGTAGATCAAGAAGCGAGACCATCAAAGTAAGAGAATTATAGCAGTGTTAGGCAGGGCCGGCGCTACCCACTAGGCGAACTAGGCGATCGCCTAGGGCGCCAACATCTGGGGGCGCCACAAATTCAGGGCAAACTTGGATAAAATTAAAAATGAAGGGAAAACTGTGGTGGACACTGTGGTGGAGCCGTGGAGGGTCGGAGCAGGATGTTAGAAGGGTGGGGGATCGGAGGGAGGCGAGGGTAGGTAGACAGTAGCCGACTGTGCTTTCTTTTTTAATATTATTCGTTAACCCCCGGGAGGGACTAACCCGGGTCCTTATCTTTGGCGGCCTGGAGAACTGTCGAGCAGTGACCTGAAGGCTGACATCTGAGGAACCCTTCTCCCAACCCCACCATCCCCTCCCCTCCCTTACTGCCAGGGCGGCTGAGCCGCCCCTTCCCTGTCTTTGTCGGGATGAGGCAAGGTTACCTGACCTCTGAAGGTTACGTCAAGGATTTATTGACTTAATGTAATAACAATAATTGGTTATTTGCATGGGTGAAGTAATAAAGCCACAAGATGAAAACAATGTAGTCATGGGTTACTGTACCTACATTAGCTTATCAAAACTTTCAAGGGGGCGCACATCTAAAGGCTTGCCTAGGGCGCCAAATCTTCTTGCACCGGCCCTGGTGTTAGGGTGGAGAATCTTCCTCCTCCAGCCTCCCGCCTCCCACTCATGGTTTATCTCAAGCCTCACACAACAGTTCCTTGGAAATGAATGTGACGCCGACTACTGGTCAATGTGTTCCAGGCCCATTAGGCCCTAACGTGATCTCAAACTAACCAGTAAGACTAAGACTCACTTGGATTGGAGCCTCTTAGGACTTTGCCTCAATTCTGTTAATTAGATTAGGTTAAGACTGGAACCCATTTGACCTGGCTGAAGATAGTTACAAACAACTGTTCTTCCTGTCTCTCACGCGCCCCTGTTGTGGTAAAAGACCTCAGCTTACCTGCGTGGAGGGGTCGCTGGGGGACTGGGTCAGTTTATCGAGATCGGGTCGCGTCCAGAACTCCTTGTGTCGTCCGCTTCGCACGTATTTGTCGTTGAGCGTCTGTCAGGAAGAGAGATGGCGAAACATCAGCAGATATTACTTTATTATAGTCTACTTAACACTTTCCCACAAGCACAAGTACTATCAATAACCATATTGTTTTTGAGTGGAAGGAAACCTTGGTCCTATGTAACTTTTCATTGTTTAAATAGCTTTGTGTGTGTGTGTGTGTGTGTGTGTGTGTGTGTGTGCGCCCGATACTTGAATTCACTGGGAACACGCACTGTTTTGTTCATGCGAGATATTTCTAGTTATCTTCTTGCTTACACATCTAACTAAGTATTCTTTGGAAGTTATGAGTAAACCTTAGCCTGTTGACCGGAAGCTTCTAATGCGTGAGATAAGCAAGAGAGGTCGAAAACTTGTGACGTGTAGAGGGAAAATAAGGTAATTTATGATATTCAACAGATTCTCACAATAAGATCCCCTGACATGAAGTTAACGACTAAATTACCATGTTCCTTGCTATAGATACGTAAATAGGCCAATAGTTACAATAGTTACTTTTACATACTCTATGTGTGTATATAAATATGTGTGTACAGTATATGAGAAATCATCTTTAAATATGCTCTCCCTAATTGTGATTGATCGTCCGCCATGGTGGTACTGCCACTATACACTACCTTGACAGCGTCTTTTAGTTTCTTGGGCTGGTGTATGAGCTGCGTGGCGTTGGCGAGGTCGGCGAGAACGCGGGTGAGAGCCGTGGCGAGGGCATGGTGGCGCTGCTGTAGGTGGCGCGCCTGCTGCCCTGCTGTCACCAACCGCTGACCCATCTCCTTCACCTGCCTGTCTCGTGCCCCCACCACCAATCGAGTTTCTCTCATCTCCTCCTCCATCTAATGAGGAGAGATAGTCACCGGATATATTATGGACTAAAGTAAAGGGAGGGTGGACATAGAATAGGAAAAATAACAGAGAGAGAGAGAGAGAATGGGAACAGAAAGCACAACAGAGACCACAAAGAGAGAGATAGTAAACAGGGAAAATGATGGAAATCAGGGATATGACGAAAAATGGGAAGAAGACAGAAGAGAAGAGAAGACAAACAAAGGATTTGGCAAAGTGCAGGGTAAGAGACTATAAACAAGGCAAAGAGCAGGGAGAGTCTGTAAACAAGGCAAAGAGCAGGGAGAGTCTGTAAACAAGGCAAAGACCAGGGAGAGCCTGTAAACAAGGCAAAGACCAGGGAGAGTCTATAAACAAGGCAAAGAGCAGGGAGAGTCTATAAACAAGGCAAAGAGCAGGGAGAGTCTGTAAACAAGGCAAAGACCAGGGAGAGCCTGTAAACAAGGCAAAGAGCAGGGGAGTTTGTAAACAAGGCAAAGAGCAGGGGAGTTTGTAAACAAGGCAAAGAGCAGGGAGAGTCTGTAAACAAGGCAAAGAGCAGGGGGAGTCTGTAAACAAGGCAAAGAGCAGGGGAGTCTGTAAACAAGGCAAAGAGCAGGGAGAGTCTGTAAACAAGGCAAAGAGCAGGGGGAGTCTGTAAACAAGGCAAAGAGCAGGGGCAGTGTAAACAAGGCAAAGAGCAGGGGCAGTGTAAACAAGGCAAAGAGCAGGGGGTCTGTAAACATGGCAAAGAGCAGGGAGAGTCTGTAAACAAAGCAAAGAGCAGGGGGAGTTTGTAAACAAGGTAAAGAGCAGGGGGAGTCTGTAAAAAAGGCAAAGAGCAGGGAGAGTCTGTAAACAAGGCAAAGAGCAGGGGGAGTCTGTAAACAAGGCAAAGAGCAGGGGGAGTCTGTAAACAAGGCAAAGAGCAGGGGGAGTCTGTAAACAAGGCAAAGAGCAGGGAGAGTCTGTAAAAAAGGCAAAGAGCAGGGGAGTCTGTAAACAAGGCAAAGAGCAGGGGGTCTGTAAACAAGGCAAAGAGCAGGGGAGTCTGTAAACAAGGCAAAGAGCAGGGAGAGTCTGTAAACAAGGCAAAGAGCAGGGGGAGTCTGTAAACAAGACAAATAGCAGTGAGGGTCTTTAAACAAGGCAAATGGAAGAAATATTGTAAACAAGGCAAAGGACAGAGAGTCTATAAACAAGGCAAAGGGCAGGGAGAGTCTGTAAACAAGGCAAAGAGCAGGGGAAGTGTAAATAAGGCTAATGGCAGAAAGACTCTGTCAACAAAGCAAAGGGCATAGTGTCTGTAGACAAAGCAATGGCAGAAAGAGTCTGTAAACAAGGCAAATGGCAGAAAGAGTCTGTATACAAGGCAAAAGGCATGGAGAGTCTGTATTGATTGATTGATTCTGTTAATTACATCCCTGACGACGTAACAGCTGGGGTCATATGTAGCCGAATTATAATTAAGGCTTAAAAGACTAAACTCAAATTATACAATGTCAAAAACACAAGTAACAAATAACATAGAATTTTCGCAATAAAACATTGAAACGACGTTAACAGATAGAAGACAAAGCTTATGTAGAAGGCCGGCTTTCTCCACGAAGGAGAGGACGTCCCCTCCCACTCTTCCCACTCCCCCCCCCCCCCCCAGGCACTGGGAGAGGTACTTACTACGAAGATCTCTGAGAGACTGGGGAGGTGTCGAACAATCAGTGGGACTAGGCAGTCATCACAATGGGGAAGGGGCGTCCTCTCCATTAAAAGAAAGAAAAAAAAATGAGTCAGCGGTCTTTGGCCAATACGGAGGCAGGCAAATTCAGTCTCTCGGTGGCGTGACAGTCACTGATATCCCCAGGCACCCAATGCAGGATGGATGCCGCAAAGCTTTTTTACTTCGACATCATCCCACCTCCATTGCCAACTCGAGCGGGTGGCTGCTCTTATTACTGGCTTCATATCAGAGGCAGGTAGAGGGAATGATGTGCCACAGGGCGAGAAACAGCTGCTTTCGCCCCACCATCAGCACGCTCATGCCCCTTCTCCCCCACATGGGCCGGAACCCAGCAAAAAATGACTTTCCGGCCCCGACATTGGATGAGAAACAGTCACTTTAAAATATCTACGAGTATAACTAAGGGATGGGGCGATGTAAAAATTACTGTGAGGTTGGGTAGAAATAATCTTGAGGGCAAGTAAAATACCCGACAGCTCTGCAAACAAGAAAAACGGGCAGGGAGTCTGTAAATAAGGCAAATAGCAAGGAGAATTTGGAAACAAGGTAATGGGCAGGTAAAGTTTATAAACAAGGCAAAGGGCACGGAGAGTGTAAACAAGGCAAAGGGCAGGGGGTTCTGTAAACAGGGCAAAGAGCAGGGACAGTCTGTAAACAAGGCAAAGAGCAGGGGCAGTCTGTAAACAAGGTAGAGGGCAAGGAGAGTCTGTAAACAAGGTAGAGGACAGGGAGAGTGTAAACAAGGTAAAGGGAAAGGAGTCTGTAAACAAGGCAAATGATAGGGAAATGGATTAAAAACAGGAAGCAGGACACAAATGAGAAACAAGAGCTGATGAACACCTGTCAGTATTTAGTCAGATAAAGCTCGTTGGGGAAGCTCACATCCTACATGACTTAGCACGACACAGCTTAAACAGAGGCATTGAAGCTGAATTAGTTGAAGCTGAAACTTCTATATTAACAGAAACTTTACAAGCAAAAAGTAGACTAAGCATTTTGAAAGCTGAAGTTATGTTGGTGATGTCATGAAGTGGCAGGAGTGAGGGAATGGTTCAGAAGTCATTGTATATATACTGTATATTAAGGAGTTGCAGGTCGAAATGGGTGCTAACCAAACGTAAACATCAGGGTTGGGGCATAATAGGATTAAGCTCCAGTCTTACAGTTAGGCCAGGTTAAAGATTGGGGCCTATTAAGACTGGGACCCATTCAGTCCGTTCACGGTTTACACTCCAGCTGATGACTTTGAAGAAAGTTGATGAAAGCAGGTGACAGAGATGAGTGGTGGGCGGGCCGTTATATTTCACCTGCTTGATCTGCTGAGCCCGCTGCTCGAGGGCCGCCTGAAGCGGGTCGAGTTCCTCCTTGAGCTGACTCAGCTGGTGTTCGAGTAGGAACCTCTGCTTTTCCAGCTCGCTGATGCGGTCCCGGGTGCTGGTGATCTTACCTTCCTGTGAAGGGTGAGTCCTGGATCAGGTCTTGTACAGTTAAGATTCTGCCCCTTAGTTCTGGTATAACTAAGGTTCTGTTCTCAACCTAATTCTTATTATTTGTATGTCTCTATCACAGTACATGTTCTGTAATACACATGTTGTTTGTGGATTTTGAATTTGTAATTTTCATAATTATTCCTGTGGGGCCCCTTATTTTTTCCTCAGCCTTCAGAGTGATGTGTCCAAACGTAATGTACAGTCTCGTTCAAGATTCTTCGAACACTGTTGGAGACAGCTAGCAACTCAAGGCCGTTTGTTTACTATAGTACGTAGTATAATATAATACCAAACAACAAAGCCCAACCAGTAAATTAAGCAACGGGGAACTAAGTAACCAATCACTGATCACTTTTACATTTAGTCATCATTTTTATGACGTACTATAAAACACACTGCCTTGAGTTGCCAGCTGTCTCCAGCAATGTTCGAAGAATCTTGAACGATACTGTACATAGCCCCAGTCATAAAAGGTGTTTGTCCTTTAGACATATCCTTTAAACATTGACTGAAATACCAAATATGGCACGTTTGAAGTGACTTCCCTATGCTAGAATCATTACGTTAATAAAATAAGTTTGATGCTGATATTTTTAGTTTATTCAACCATTGACCCACTCCGTGGTGCTAGGCTATAAAGAAAACGAAAGAATGTTATGTATCACAGGTGTTGGAGATATTAAAGAGGGAGGGATTTTAACAGCATGTTACATATTTGTCTTATTTAGTTACTTTACAGTTTGTGATGAGATAAATTCAACTCGAAAAGAAGCTTAAATATATTGTGAAAATACGAATAATAATCTCAAACAAGGAGCCATGAGCAGGTGATGCAAAAAAACAGAAGGTAGCCTCACTCTGTCACGGATGATGTCGTCCCGGTGGTTGACCTCTCTCCTGAGGGCGGCCAGCTCGCGCTCAAGCCCCCGGATGGTTGACTGTAGCTTAGATTTGTCCTCTCCTAGTGCCTTCACCTCCCCGTCTTTGTGCTCACATTCCCTCTGTATACTAAACACAAGAACGGGCACACAATGAGTGATTCACTCCACCCTGTTTAGAGCTTCTTTCCTGGGCGCTTCACTCTGACCTAATGTAACGTAAAAAAATCAACCTAACCTAACCTGATCAAATATCCGGGTATGAACTGTGTAGCGATCTAGACTTATGCAGATGTAAATTATACACTTCATGCCTACTATAATTATAAACAAGACTAATTTTTTTCTTGTAAATTAATTATCAGAATTATAATTGGAGGCGAATGATTGGTAAAACTCAATGTATGGACCAAGAAAGATGTCACCTCTTATTAATAGTTACTGTATAACTTTGATTAAGAAGAAAAATACTTGTTTTTTGTTTCACTGTATATATATATATATATATATATATATATATATATATATATATATATATATGCAAGTAAATCACTGTAGGTGCGCGTGATCTAGGTATATGCTGATAACCACCAGGAAAGAAGAAAACACGAAGTTCCCAAGCGCTTTCGTGTAATTCACATCTTCAGGGGTGAGTACAGCTAGTCTGTACTCACCCCTGAAGATGTGAATTACACGAAAGCGCTTGGGAACTTCGTGTTTTCTTCTTTCCTGGTGGTGATCAGCATATATATATATATATATATATATATATATATATATATATATATATATATATATATATATATATATATATATATATATATATATATATATATATATATAGATAGATAGATAGATAGATATATATAGATTTTTTTTTTTCAGTGGTGGGTCATTATGGCAAATCCCGGTGAGTTCTTATATGAATTATTAGGAATAGTTACGTAAACCTCACATGATCCTATATTTACGCTTCTACTACAGCTGATAACAGTAATTGAAGGAGCTACATAGCTGCTGCTTCCTACTTGCCAGTGAGTGACCAATATAGGCTATGGTAACATACTTACCTTGCTATATTATGTGAAACCCTTATGTTTATCTAATCACACATCTTAATATTAGTGACATGTAATATTAATGAATATTGTAGAGATTAAAAACAGAGTTGTAAATCAAAGAAAAATTGGGTCATTTTTAAATGAAATGTGCCCCAGTATTCCTTACTCTTAATTTTCATAAGAGATAGTGTGGTAGCTCTCTATTTTAGTGAGTTGAGCTTCGCCAGTGCACTTGCTATATTAGACCTCAAGATATCACCAGAGGAGGTGACAAAGCCAATATTAGCACATCTGCATCAGTATAGGCTGCTACTAGCTTGTAAACTTAAGAGAATGGGTACCTGGGCAGAAGAGTTCCTTACTGCCTGCGCCGTGTATGGCGTACCTGAGCTAGATTCAGATGGTCTTTCTTCCTGGCCTCACTGCTGTAAGTAGTTATTTAGGAGGGGGAGTGTTGTTTTGCTAGTTTGGTTGTTTGGGCTTGTGAGGGTACCCTCCTGGTTTCGGCCTTTTTCAGGCTTTTTGCTTTTCCCTGTTTATGTGTTTTTAGCTTCGTTGTTTGGTTTTCCTCACATGGATGACACTCTTTTTCCACCCTCTGTGTTTTCTCTCGAGCAGGCCCACGCACGGAGTCGTTATTCGGTTTCGTTTTCTGGTTCTGGGTTTGGTGGCAGAGAGAGATGTCTGTAGTCCCATCTTCCCTGCTCCATTGTTTTATTTCTCTGGTTTGTTTCTTCATCCCCAGCTCCAGAAGGTGTCCTGCTCGGCCCAGAGGTGTTCAGCCAGGTTCCAATAGGATGGTCACTCCGGTTGTTCAGCCCACGCCCAGTGTGTGGACAATGACAAGTTCGTTTCGAGCCGCTGTACAGTGTGCTCTGAGTGGGTGGCATGGCTTCTCATCGACGCTGCCGGAGATGTGGACACCTCCCACATTTTCTGGCAACAGCTTCGGCATCGCTGGGTGGCAGCCTCCACTTCCGCCAGACACCGGGGCGCCCCTCTCTCCTGGAAAGATCTGGATCTCCGTTCTTGGTTGAGGATGTATCGCCACCGAGGCCCCTCGGATAGAGACCACTCTACCAAGGACCCCAGGCCGAGCCCCCCTCCCCCAGCTTTTCAGTTGGCCACCAGGGAGCCCACCTCTCCCTGCCCTGAGTCTTCAGGCTCGCCACAGCTCTCCCCCTTGCCCTTCCGGGAGTCGAGTGCTCACTCTTCCTCTAGTCGCCACCGTCACTTCTCTGGGAGTCCCGCTAGTCCTTCTACAACAGGCACCACCGACCAAGGTCTCCTAGGACAGCGGCCAAGGGGAAGCGGGCTCGCTGGGAGGAAACGGCGGTCCTCGAACCCAGTGACTCCACCAGGGCCCCAGCTGGGTTGTCCCAGCAGCCCAGAGTGTCCTTAGAGAGGTGGTCCTCACCCCCTCTGGACCTCCACCTTCATCAGCCCTCGCCAGGTGGCTCAAGTAGGATGGACTCTTCTCCCTACCGACCTCCTATGGCTAGCTCCCGTCGGGCCAGGCTGCCTTCTACGGTGTCGCCCGGGGAGGACGGCATCTCTACCTCCTCCATCGCTCCGTCTAGGCCTGTCCCTAGCCGCCCAGACGTCTTAGCTGGAGATGCTGGCAACCCCAGGTAGTGCATCCACACCCATCAGGCTTGCCACTGAAGATGTTGGAGGCTCTGTCTTCCTGGTTCCGGGCACAGCAGCTGCAGCAGGCCCTGACCCCCTCCACCCGACATCCTGTGGCACGGAGATCCCGCCCTCGCTCACCCTCCCCGGACCCATTAGTGCTCTTGAAGTCCGGTTCCGTGCCGAGGGGGACCGGATCGTCACAGAGGCTGCCTGACTACTCCGACTCGGACCGGGAGTCGGTCTCAGCAACCTCTCCAACCCCTACAAGGCTCAGGACTTCGTCAGGAGAAAGTACCTCCCCCCGGGCCAGGAGGCTTTCCATGGCACCGCCGGGGGGACGGCCCCTCTAACTCCTCAATCGCTCCAGGCCGGCCCCAGCTGCTGAGACGTTGCAGCCGGAGACGCTGCCCCCCCCCCCCCCCCCGGGCAGTGCACCCACCCTCTCAGCCTTGCCACTGGAGATGTTGGAGGCTCTGTCTTCCTGGTTCCGGGCACAGCAGCTGCAGCAGCAATCAGGCCCAGGCTACCTCCAACTAACCTCCTGTGGTATGGGGATCCCACTCGCTCCCCCTCCCCGGATCCTACAGTGTATTCGTAGTCTGGTTCCAAGCCAAGGCGGACTGACTCGGATCAGACCAGGGGCCAGTCTCAGCAACATCTCCAGTCCTTACAAGGCCCAGGCCTTCGTGAGGAGAAGGGAACTTCCCCGCACCTATGGATGCTCCCCTCTCTTTTAAGACACCTGATGACATCATCAGCCAGGGGGCGTACAAGTGGGCTCAGGTTCCATGGGACTGGTTTGTGCACTGGCACCAAGGGAGACTGGCCATTTTATCGAGAGTAAAGCGGGGTGAGGACCTAGTTTTCTCCTCCCGGTTCCGACTTTAGAGGTCCGGCGAAAGGCGAACAACTAGGTTAGGAGTACTTTGAGTTCCAGAGCCACCGAGAAGGGAAATGGTCCCAGCCCTGTTAGGAACGTCCCCGGTCGCAACCTTGGGCGCCTTCGACTCTCTGGCCTCCTGTTCAGTGCTGTGCACTGTAGGTCCTTACCGAGTGGCAATGCTACAGGACGGTAGGAGGTGTGCCCGAGCAGCCGGCCAGGCCCTCTTTCCATGGGAGAAGGTGGGCCTGGCCCTTCAGTCGATCTGGACGTCGGCAGCTGGAAGGAACAGCTCCCCCATCACCTTCCCCTCTCTGGCCCCTTCAGTCTTATCCCCCTAGGATAACTGGGTGCCAAACAAGTTGGTGGAGCTCCTGTGTGCTCCGAAATTAACCCAATCCTCTCTCCCATGGCAGGCCTTCTCAGGTAGCCCAAACCACCCTGACCGAGGATGCCATGTAGAGGCAGAAGGTGGCCCTCGCTTTCTTCACTACAGTAGGACTGGAGCAACTCGGCGCCTGGTTGAAGGAACTGGCCGACAGCCCTAGCTCCCTCCACCCAGACTCGGCATTATTCCTTCAGTCCTCTGAACTTTACTGACAACCTAGCCTGAGGGCCACTGGTCTTATGTTGTTTGTTTTTCCCATGCTCTTGTTACTATGAAGGTTTTACCAGGACATGAATTAATCTGGTATTTATCTCACCCCAGGTTCCATTCACCTTCTGACCGTCAAAGGACTGCCTACTACAGAAGGCCCTCTTCCTAGTAGTGCTGGCCACTGGCTTCAGGTCCTCCCAGTTCAAGGCATTCACGAGGTTCGACTACTGGACCTCCTTCGCCCAAGGAGATTCTGCAGTGTCCCTGGCACCTTCTCCCACCTCCCTGGCGAAAAATGAGTGGGAGAACCACAGGCTCCAGCCAGTAGCAGTTCCGGCATGAAAGGTGGAGGGCGAGCACCACCGACTCTGCCCGGTCAGGATCCTTCGTTAATACCTCTCCGCTATGGCCTATCACACCACCAGCCAGCATCATCTCTTTGTTCATCCTCGGTGGGTCCGCCCGCTGTCAGTCAGAGGATTGGCAGACAGGTTGCAGGAGGTTATAGAGGAGGCTGACCCTGGGAAGGCCCCACGTCCCTACGATGTACTGGGTGTAGTGGCTCCACTGGCCTTCTTGAGGACCCACTCCTTCTCACATGTCAGGGAAGGGGGTCAGTGGAAATCGGCCTCCTGTTTCAAAGCAAGATACCTGTCTCACCAGGTGTCAGACGCATCCTGCATGGTAATGGGTCTCACCCCTCGACCAACAGACAGCGTGCTAGAAAAACAAATTATTGTAGCTTACTCTAAGGATAAATAAATTCAAATGGTCCTTCACATGCTTACTGGTCCCTCTTACATCATAGCACCCTCCTTCCTGTGGAATATAGCAAGTGCACTAGCAAAGCTCACCTCACTAAAATAGGGCTTTGAAGGTTGCTGAAAATTTTTTTTTTGTGAGTGAGCGAAGCTAGTGCATGCACTTATCCCGCCCTTCCTTCGGCTCCATCACCCTGCTATTCCTGATGTAGGTTTTGGAAAGTAATGACCAACTGAATCTAACTCAGGTACGCCGTGCAGTAAGGGGCTCTTCTGCATAGGTACCCATTCTCTCAAGTTTACAAGCTAGTAGCAGCCTACACTGATATAGATATGTTAATATTGACCTTGTCACCTCCAAAGGATATATTGAAGTCTAATATAGCAAGTGCACTACCTTCACCCACTCACCAAAAATAGGCTTTTCAGCAAGCTTCAAAGCCCCTATTATGAATAATTTGAAATAATTATAAAAATAACTCATTGTTACATGATGTTGACACTATTGCTGAAAACTGAGTAACTGATCTGAAATTAGCCTACACACGATCCATTTTGTTTGCACAGTCTAAGTACGTTAAGATATATTTTCTGGCAGCGCTTGATTTTGCAGGAACCTAGCAAACAGTCTACACAGTCCATGAACCTCCCCTGCACTTTCCCTGAGCTTTTGCACTCACCTGAAAATTGAACCCCCACCCAGATTAAAAACTGAGTAACACTATAATAAAAGTAATGCTTACAAACTAGATTAGATTAGGTCAAAGTCAACCCACCATGGCCAATTGGCCATTCCGTTAATTAAGGTTGTCTGGGTATTCATAGGCAAGACCTTACCTAGTGTGCCATTCTAGCCCACCATGCAGTAGATTGGATAATGCAAAAGAAGATTGAGTTGAGTTCAAATGAAACCTTACTTACTCTAACTTCATATTATATTATATTATATTATATTATATTATATTATATTATATTATATTATATTATATTATATATTATATATTATATTATATTATATTATATTATATTATATCAAAGTTTGGAGTTGTTATTTTTTTCCTCTAAGTATCCAAGGAGAACTAGAATGGCGATAAATGCATCGGTCAATCAGCTATAGGCAACTCGAACTTTCGTCGAAGATGAAGTCAAATGTTATGAGTCTACTCAGGGATAGGCATTAACTGGTGATATCATATTCCAAGTGTTAAGAGTTGTTTGTGTGTTTTATATACAACTTCCCATTATAGACACACTTTACCAGGTGGTAAAAGGCTCACCACTAGACGATGTGACGAGGGTTTGTACTCACGTGACGTAGTTCTTCCTGAGGGCGGCCCTTTCGCTGCGCAACTTGATGACGTTCTGGTGCTCCTCGGCCAACTGGGCGTGGAGACTGGCGCGCACCTGCGCCAGCTCTGCCTCTGTCGACGCCTCCACCAGCCGCACAATTTCCGCCCCCTCACTGCGCTCCCGTTCCAACTCTACACTCGTCTGACGGTAACATGTCCTTCGTGTGAATTGTTGAAGAGAATCTTGGGTCATCTAAGATGCAGTAAGAGTTTTATGCGATACATTATGAGCATTTTTTTCTTTTCTTACTGGATTAGCCTACTAGGGCACAGGTCAATGACCCACATCAGGCCTGGGGGCGAAATAATAATAATAATAATAATAATAATAATAATAATAATAATAATAATGATAATAATAATAATCATAATCATAATAATAATAATAATAATAATAATAATAATAATAATAATAATAATAATAAATAAATAAATACAAAGTTTAAAAAAAAAGATTGAATCTGAAAATATTCTGGAACAATATCTTGATGTTGTCCAAGAGGTGAGTGAGCTGAGTGCTGACGAGCCATGGATGTGTGATGTTGAAAAAAAAATAAATAAATAAAATTAAAATTTATCTGAGAAGTCTGGTAAACATTAAATATATAATTTTTCACCCCTGATTTGTTGATGTTTGAATGTTTACAACCTATGAGAGTGGCCACGACTACCAAGGGACCAAATTCAAAATTATTCTCCGCAAAATTTTGTCCCTGTGCTGGTTCTGGCTTCGAGTTATCTTATGCAGGTAATGTCAGTGTAATTTTTATGCTGTTTTGGGCGTTATTTTATACGGTTTGGCCATTACTTTTGTACCGTTTTGGGCCTTATTATTGTACAGTCTTCAGAGTTATTTTTCTACTTCAACTTAAAACAACCAATTGAATGAGTTCCTTTATCTCCAGTAAAGATGAAAGTTCGGCATACGATCCGTGGACAGTTTAATTTATGATCTTTGGAAAATGAAGTCTTCTCAGTCCTGGAGAACACAATCAAACAAATACTGCTGTAGAGGGTGGCCTCCTCCTCCTGTCATCGGGGTCCCCAAGTGAGCTTACATGTGGCTCAATGACCGACCCTCCGCCGACGATGGACATAGGGGATTCCCTTTGTCTCCCTGCCCCGTCGCGCCTTCGTCGTCTCGCCTTTCCTCGGGACTTGCCTCTGAACACACGGACGACCTGGTTCTTCAGTCACTGCTCTCCACTTCAACACTCAACACTTCGCCTCCGCCGAAGTCCTACAGCCGTGATAGTCACCACACAAATGGACGAGACGGTATGCCTGCTCACTCAGGTGGGCTTTCCTGCTCCCCAGGGGGAGGTGATGCTGAAGTTCACCACCATCACCCCAGACACTCGTCGTACCACGGTAATGGTTCGCCACGTACCCTGGGAGATCCCTATCGACGATCTTCGCCCTCTTCTTCCACAACTACTGGACATGGAACGCCGCATCAATCCGGTCTCCAAACGTCCATCCAACGAACTCATCGGCTGGTGGGTGGGCCCCCTCCCTCCGAAGGTGAATGTAGGACCAATTCACAACTGTCCTCTCGACCGATTTATCGGAAATCCGAAAATATGTGGTCGTTGCCAATCGTGGAAACAACGCACCTGGGAGTGCACGAGGATGGTCGCCTGCGGTTTCTGTGCAGGTCCTCACGACACAGTGGAATGCAAATCGAAAATTCAGAACAAAATCCCTGTTAATCCACGGTGTGTCAATTGCCATGGCAGTCACCACGCCTGGAATGCCAATTGCCCACAGCGTCCTGGCACTCGCCTGGGGAAAACTTACCTTGTACCACCGCCCTCGTCTCTGACGAAGCCCCTGTCAACCAAACCTCACTCCTATCCACCACCGCCTCTTCCATCCACCAAGGATTTCCCATTGATCTCCTCTCCTCTACCATCCCTCTATCACCCCTACCACCCATCCTTTCTCCCCTCCCTCCCTCTCCCTACCGTTCTCGGAACAAGATCGTTGCCGGCCCTGCCACACAGTCACCACCACCTCCTGCCCACCCGGACCCCCGCTGTCCCTCACCAGCACCACCACCTCTTACTCACCTGGACCCTCACCGTACCTCTCCGTCGCTACCACCACCACCTGCCCAGTCGGGCCCTCGGCAATCCTCGCCGCCACCTCCAGCTCCTGCACAGGTACACCAAGTTGGTTCTATGGAAACAATCACTCTCCGTCTGGATCGCCACTCCAAGCAAATCAACCTTCTCTCTGCCCAACTCGACTTGTTTGTGAAAACAATTGCGATATTGCAGAGGCAACAACAACTCATTCAGGACACCCTGACCCAACAGGGGCGCACTTTGCAAGCCCTGATGACCCGCCTCCTTCCTTCTCCCGAGATGGAGGGTCCATCCCTCGCTCTCCCACTCCCCCCTTTCCATTTTTCTCAACAGAATTTGGTACCTCCTCTGGAGCCCTGTCTAGCCCCACCGACTCATCTCACACCGGAGGCCGTTCCCTCCTCTTCTTACAATGGAACATCCAGGGACTTAGACCTCGCCGGACAGACCTCGCCCAGTTTGTGCTCTACCATCAAGTAGATGTTGCTCTGCTTCAGGAAACCATCACAGACGATGTTACTCCACTCCGCCTCTCTGGCTATACTGTTTACACCCTGCCTCGGTACCGTGGGCAGGCTCGTGGCCTCCTCACCCTTGTGCGTAACACCATTCCATCTGTTCGTCTCCCTTCACCTGACTCACATGGACCCCCGTCTGAATTACTTTCTGTCTCCCTTACTCTTGGTGACCGGACCCTTCGTGTAGTCAATGTTCATTTCAAGAGTGATTCTCTGGATCCCCAGGTTCTTCACGACCTCCATGATGGGGTTCCCTCTATTGTTCTTGGCAATTCTAATGCCCGCCATCCCACTCTGACTCCGGATCATCCCACGCCATGTACCCTTAACGGATCACATCTCTCACAGTTTCTTAATGGGGATGATAATGTTCGCTTTCTTTGTCCTGACGATCCTACTCGCCTCCCCCATAGTTTCCTTGATGTTGGCTTACTATTGAACGGTCATACCTCCTTTCATCCTACCGTCTGCACCGAGCCTGCTCTGTACAGTGACCATCTTGCCGTTACTATCCATCTCAGGCTCTCCTTCTCTGCCCCGACATCAACTCCTTATCGATCCCCTCGCCTTCGTCTCACACAAGATGGTGTTCCTTCCTTTACCCAATACCTTTCTACATGGGCGGATTCCTATTTTGTCCCTCAGTCTCTTGACTCTTACAGCGCTGATTTTGTTGATGCCGTGTATGACTCTGTCAATCGCGCTACCCCTCCACGCCCTCCCCGTCACCCCAGAAGGGCCACCAACTACTGGTATCGTAACCCTGCCATAAAACATCTCCGGCACGTAACCCGTGATCTCCACTCTGCCATACGGAGGTCTCGCTCTCCAGAGGACTGGGAAGACTTCAAAAATTGGTGCTCCTTTGCAGCTCAGGAGCGTCGTCGGATTCGTGAGGCAGACTGGCTATCCTTCACGGGGTCTCTATCGTTCCAGTCGTCACCCTCTTATGTATGGAATCGGATTAATGCTATACGGGGTACTCGACGGAGGCCTCCTCCCCACCCTGACCCCGCCTCCCTTGCCTGCTCTTTAATGGAGGACTGGGCACGAGCTTCCTCCCCTGAGGCACTTCCAGATCCAATGCAGGAGGCAGTGCAGGCTCGCATCGATGCATCTGAGCCTGTTGTTCGTGCTGCTCTTACTTCCCCTGCCCTAACGGATCAACCCATCACACAGTTCAAGCTTGACAGTGTTCGTCGCTCTAGAAAAGACACCTCTCCTGGGGATGATCAGATAACCTACTCCATCCTCAACGCCTGTATTAATATTCCTAACGGCCCCTTGCTTGCTCTCTACAATATGTCTTATGAACATGGGGTTCTCCCGTCTAACTGGAAAAATGCCACTATTATCCCCATCCCTAAGCCGGGAGATCCTGGGAAATATCGACCCATTAGTCTTACCTCCTGTGTTTGCAAGATGATGGAGAGGATACTCCATCGTCGCCTTCTTCACACCATAGGCGGCTTCCACAACTCCCTCAATGGTTTCATACAACATCGCAGCACAGCACACTCAATTGCTTCCTTTTATTGCAATCAAACTGCCCGCGTCTCCGTCTTCCTTGATATCAAGGGAGCCTTTGATACGGCTCAGCCTGCCCTCATTTTAGCTGAACTTGCGCGGTTAGGGGTTAAAGTGAGACTTCTTCAATGGATCGCCTCTTACCTCACTGGACGTCAAGCCCGGGTTCGCGTTGAAGGCTCTATATCTCCTGTTCAAGAAATGAACCTCGGCACCCCTCAAGGAGGAGTCCTGAGTCCCACCTTGTTTAATACTCTCATGCACTCCATTGCATCTCTCCCCTGGCCGACAGAAGTTGACCACTCAGGATATGCCGACGGTGTCCTCCTCCAAGCCCCTGACTACCTCAGTATGCAGGAATCCCTTGATCTGGTCTCCAGAGAGTGTGATTTACTTGGTTTCCTTCTTTCAACTGCGAAAACAAAAGCCATGTGGCTCGGTCGTGTTGTACCGCCACCCCTTCTCTTATCAGGAACGCCCTTGGACTGGGTTAAAGAGACAAAATACCTGGGTGTGTATGTAACTCGCACACGTTGTCAAATCCCTGAAGTCCGCTATCTTCGAGACATATGCTTTCGGCGTCTCGCTCCCCTCTCTACCATGTGCAGGGGTTCCCTTGGTGTCACCACCCCTGTACGTCTCACCATATACAAGTCCTCTGTCCGTTCTTGTGTCGACTACGCCGCCCCTGCCCTCGTCAACATTAGTCGGACTGCTGTCAACCGTCTCGAAGTTATCCAGAGGAAAGCTGCTCGTATCATCCTTGGGGCTCCTCAGTGGACACGCTCTACTTCTCTATATACCGAACTTGGTCTTTCCCCCTTACAGGATCGTGTCCAGGAGTTTTACCTAAAAACTGCCGTTTCCATTCTACGGGATCCTCGGGGCAACTATGTCCAAACCAACTTGACTCCTGCTGTCCGAGGCCGACCTCCATCTAGAAGACAGTGGCGAGGGTCACTCATCCGAGCCCTTCAGGAACACGACCTCCTGCCTGATATTGTTGTCACCCCTGCTGTTGGTTCGTCTCCTCCCTGGCTGGATTTTCAACCTGAAGTGATTGCCCTCGGTGGACCGCTCCCGAAATCCCACGTGAACCCTGTTATTCTCTGCAAATACCACCTCTCCAGGATCGCCCACTGGTCCCCAAGTAGGGTCGTCCTCTACACTGATGGTTCTGTTGGCCCCGCTACAGGTCGGGCCGGGGCTGGTGTCTACATCTCCCGTCCTGATGCCCCTGAGCCTATCAAACTGTCTCTCAGAGTTTCTGACGGGGCATCCTCCACTCAGGCTGAACTAATAGCCCTCCTTGCTGCCCTTCTCGCTGAGGAAGAAGCAGATGGTTTCTGACCCTTGCTTGTCTGCTGCGATTCCAGGTCTGCTCTCGACGGGATCGCATTTGGATCAGGGGAAAATAAGGACCTCATCCTCCGAATACGAGGGTTAACATCCACACTTCAGGATGCAGGCCGTCCTGTGACATTCCTATGGATACCCAGTCATGTCGGTATCTTGGGGAATGAGGCAGCAGATGACCTTGCCAAGACTGGCTGCAACAAGGCCACACCTGACTACGTTGTTCCTCGAACACTTTTACAGCTTAGGACCCAAATTCGCCGCAAACAGAGAGAAGCTCGGGAAGCAGCCATCCCCCTGAACTCCCCGCCCACCTGGTACGATGTCCTCTGAAAACTTCCTGACCCCTCGTATGTCTATGGGAAAGGGTCGCGGAAAGGGGACGTGATTGCTGCCCGTATCATCATTGGGTATGACTTTGCCTGGGAGATTGGTATCCCCGCATCCTCTGAGGAACGCTCTTGTGCATTATGCAGAAGACCCGACAGCCGCACCCTTATCCACTACCTTCTAAGATGTCCCCACACACAACGCTTCCGTGACGCCTGCTGGACCACCACTCCACGACCCCCTGACGGAGACACGATGATCCTCCCCATACTGGCCACTGAAACCCGAAGGTATTTGCGGTGCGACATTGTTAAGATCTTCTACTCCCGCCTTAAGACGACTCCCTGCCTCCCAGCCAAACAGTGTTTTAGCACTCACCTGCAACACTTTTTGGAAGCGTTGGTGTTAGATACAGTTTCGTTCAAGATTCTTCGAACACTGCTGGAACAAGCTGGCAGCTCACTATAGTACGTAGTAAAAATTATGAATGAATGTAAAAGTGATCGGTGATTCGTTACTTAGTTCCCCGTTGCTAAATTAATGGTTGAGCTTTGTTGTTTCGTATTATATTATACTTTTCTGCTGGTATATACTGTTAATTTGAATTAAAACTGAATAGACCAATGGGCCAACCTATATGAATTCATGTTTAGATAATTTAACAAAAGTAAAAATCGGTAAGTATGTTAAAGAACATCATTCATCGGGCAAAGCTGTGAGCAGGTTGTTTATGGGGCTGCTTGTTAATCATTAATTTATACTAATATTATTTTCAAACGTTTAATCCATTTCGGGTAATTAATCCAGTCGTATTACCGATGACAACCATATTTCTTTCTAAAGACGCTGATTTCATGCAACGCAAACTGCAGTTTTAATTCGCTGTGGGATTAAGCAGATTCATCGGTTCACTACTACCCGTAGTAAGTGTGTGTGTGTGTGTGTGTGTGTGCTTGTGTGTGTGTGTGTATGTGTGTGTGTGTGTGTGTGTGTGTGTGTGTTTAATAATGGCGTTGTTTAAATGAAGGTGATGGTAATTTATCTTAGAAACCATCCGTCTGATGGTGTGAATTAGTGTGGTGGCCTATGCCTAATACTTTTACAAGCTTTTATCTAACAATATCATTGTCATTCTAAGAAGTTGAATATTGTAAACGTCAATTGGTATTTCTTTCGTTGAGTGACTATTAGCAACCCCCGCCTCCCCTTAATCCTTGTTTCCGACTTGTGTAGTAGGGTGTGTCATAGGAGGGAAGATCAGCTAAAACTAATGGCCCATCACTTTTTTGGTAGATTTTAGTGTATATAAACAGAAAATAATTTCAGTTTCAATATTTTGCAACCTTTTGCTAGGTAAATTTTAGCGTGAAATTTATCGAAAATCTAACGTACAGCTGCATTAGTGCATTACAATTAAATAGTGAACATTGCTTTCTGACTTCATTCTTTAACAACCCAACTAACAATATTTTTTTCTGTTTCAGATTCTGATGCATTCATAAGTTGATAATATTTGCGATGGCTGCTTGTGTCAGGACGAGGAACCAAAAATCCAGCCATCTCAGTCACTATCTTGGATCTGGGAGAGAGCTCCTGAAGTCGGAGTTGCCTACATTGAGAGATGCTTTGAGATACGGTGTTTTAATCAGGCAAATCAGTGAAAAGAACCAAAGAACTTACACAAACAAAGACATTGCCAGTGATATGACCAAAGCTGTCTTGGCACAGTACACTCTGGCTAACGCTCAGTTCAAGCCTCCAGTCATAACAAGTCAGAAGAAGATTAGTGAGAGACTGCTAGCCAGTTGGGAAAAGGCAAGAGATATCTCTCTTGGGAGAGGAAAACTTGCAGTTAAGGACAGCTTTGCCAAGCAACTGGACCAGTTATTTGACATAATTACTTGCAAGTGCCCAATTGTTCTCTGTCCTGAGTTTGGATGCGATCGTGACTGTAAATCCGAGGCCCACATCTCCTGTATTTGCAAGCGTGAACTGAAGATTCCTGTGATCGAACTGGCATTTGTCAAAGCACAGAGAGAGAAGACTGGCAGTATAGGGGCTCTCATGATTTCTAGCCAAGATATTCCGGAGTCCAAGAGACAGGAGGCTGCCACAGAGAGACAGAAGAGGAGAAGAGTTGCCGAGGAAAAGAGACTTGAGAAGGCCCAGGGTGAGGTAAAAAAGGCCGATGATTGGAGTCAAGCTGATTCAGAGTTTAATGACTTCCCCATGGCTGATCCGAGTGCTGACCAGGAGAATGGTGACTTTGTCCCTAACCCAGAAAAAAATGATCCCAAACCTTCCAGGCATAAGATTCGAAATATGAAAGATATCCCGAGCATAGCTCTGGCCAGCATGCGACACCACACTGGTCTCAGAGAAACTGCAGAGATAGCAACAGCTGCCTGGGTTGACGGTGGTTTGATAACACCTGATGATGTTCACCTGGTGATAGATCATAACAAAGTAAGGAGAGCTCAGGAGAAACTTGTCAGTAACCTAGAAGAGGAGTTTGATAAGGGGATAAGAGAAAATGGAATCAATTGTATGTTCTTTGATGGGAGAAGGGATGACACTAAAGTGTTCATGAAAGTTGGAGATTCTGACAAGTTGTTCCCTGCCATGGTGAAGGAGGAACACTACTCCTGCTGCAGTGAACCAGGAGGGAAGTATTTGTGGCATTTCACTCCAGAGAAAGATGACATCAGGAAACCAGCTGAGATAGTGGCAGATAACATTGTGAACTGGCTCAGAGAGAGGAACGTAGACCAGACCCTGCAGGCCATTGGAGGGGACAGCACCAACACGAACACAGGGTGGCAAGGGGGGGTCATACAGTGGATAGAGCGGAAGATTGGGAGGAAGCTGGTCTGGATTGTTTGTGACCTCCACACCAACGAGTTGCCACTCAGACATCTGATCCAGGAGCTGGATGGCAAGACTCTTTCAAACAACAGATGGTCTGGTCCTCTTGGCAAGATGCTGGACTCTGCCACTGAGTTAGAAACAAATCCGAGCTTTGAAAAAATCACAGTTGGCCCTCCACTCGTTGAGCTTGCACATACTGTCATTGACGACCTGAGTACTGACCAGTACTATGGTTACATGATTTGCAGTGCCATCAAAACTGGGGTCAAGCCTGATAGACTTGCTTACCTGCAGATAGGTCCAGTCTCACATTCTAGGTGGCTCACAACGGCTCTCAGGTTCTGCAGAATTTGGGTCGCTCATCATAAACTGAAAGGGAACCAGCTTCACAACCTGAGACTTATTGTCCAATTCATCGTGAGTGTCTACTTGCCAAATTGGTTCAACACCAAGGTCAAGTCATCGTTCTCCGAAGGTCCGAGGCATGTTCTCTTCCAGCTTGAGCTCCTGAGGAGTCAGCCAAGGAAGGTTGTTCAGATTGTGGAGCAGACTGTGAGGAGATCTTCCTGGTATGCTCATCCCGAGGCAGTTCTGCAGACAATGCTCTGCAGTAAGGATGAGGAGGAGAGAAGAGTGGCAGTCAAAAAGATCTTGGATATGAGACTTATGAGAGGATCTGGGCATGACGAATCAGTTGGTGACGATTCCTTCATGGTCAAGAAGACTCCTGAAGTCAATCTAGGTGCCAAGACCCTCACTGATCTCATAGATCTGGATAACATCCAGGCTGGCAGTGAGCCCCCTCTTACCTGCAGCCTCACCAATGTTCAAGTCAGAGCTTTCCTGGACAACCCCATGCATGTCCCTGCCTGGCCCTCGCACACCCAGAGTATAGAGCGTTGTGTACAGCAAGTGAGCGAGGCCAGCAGTCACGTGTACAGCCAGGAGAGGAGGGAAGGCTACATCCGAGCTCAGGTGGTCAGCAGGGAGGTGATGAGTAGAAACAGAAGCAAGAAAGACATGTTCTCTATGGTGTGCAGCAACACCGGGTCGTAGTAGTAAAACCGGTTTTTGTATTTGATGATTTTGTTTTCTAAAGGAATATTAAATTTAATAAAAGTGTCAAGATCATTCGTTTCACTATTCTGGATCATTTTCATCCTAATAAATTAACCTGATACATTTACTTTACTTTAAATAAGCTATTTAGTGGTGTTGGTAAAAGGGTAGGAATACTGAATTTTCATAAGATTTCAAGTTAAAATTTACCTAGCAAAAAATGAAAACTTTTCAAATCTGAAGATATCACATGATTCTGCACATAGAACTACATCATTAATATCATGGGCCGATTTTTCAAACTCAAAAAAAAAAATTCGCCTCCGTATGACACACCCTATTGTGTAGTCTAGTGTTTTTTAACAATTTCTTTCATTCTATATTTACAAAAATGTGTATGATGTATCATATATTTTTATCTTATTTATTTATTTATTCATTGATTTGTTTTTTATAAATGCCTAATAAAATATAAATATAACGCTGACGTTATTGGCGGGAAGGTGAGGGAGACAGAGGTGTTGTCCGTGCTGACTACCCTTCCACTTCCTCAATTGTAGAAGGACCCTGCCAACATGGAATACCACACACATAATATCATTAAACGTGGAAGAATAATAGGCATGAAGGAGGCTGGGTTTTCACCCACTGAAATTGCCCGAGAATTGGGTATTTCTGTTAACTGTATATTATTAGATTAAGCGATGGGAAGAGGAGGGAAGTTTAAAGGACCACCACAGGACGGGAATGCCGCGCAGAACAACACTTGCACAAGTTGAAGCCATCCAGAATTTCGCTGAGGCCAACCCCTTCAAGACTTCATTTCCAATAAGAAAGGATCTACAATTAAATATTTCCATTTTAACAATCAGGTGAAGACTTCACGAAGAAGACATTCACCATAGAACTCCCGCCACCAAGGAGAAGTTAAATGAGCGACATCGCGAGGGCAGGTTTCAGTTTGCTCGACGGTAGGCTGAAGAAGGCTTAGATTTCTGGGGAAGAGAAATATTCACTGACGAAAAAACTTTCTCATCTACCTCTCACGGAAGGTTGCATTGCTGGAGGAGGAACAACAAGCGATATGCTAGACAGCATATTTATGAGGAAGCAAGGAGTGGCCATGTGACTTGCAATGTTTGGGATGGATATAATTGCACAGAGTTGGAAAGCTGATTGACATAGAAGGAAGATTCACAGCTGAACAGTATTTAGAAATACTCAAAGTCCCCGCATCCCCTGAGCAACGCTCTTGTGCATTATGCAGAAGACCCGACAGTCGCACCCTTATCCACTACCTCCTAAGATGTCCCCACACAGAACGCTTCCGTTACGCCTGCTGGACCACCACTCCACGACCCCCTGACGGAGACACGATGATCCTCCCCATACTGGCCAGATATTATGTAAATAACATTGATTATGTGTTAAAGGAATATCCTTCCTTCCTTAGGCTTTAGTGAGCCCCTTTATAATATTTATACTGTATATACTTGTCACACTTGCCAGATGCTTCTGGTGTTATTGTACAGGGGGTACCTAGTGACAGCACTAGGATCCCGCTTCCTCTATCAAGGAATAAACAATTGAAATTGAAATTGAAAAAAAATACTCAAAGAAGTTATGCTTCCCTCGGTGCGTGCATATGCTTCCCCGTTTCCCGAAAACATCATTTTCATGCACGATGGGTGTACTATCCATACTGCACGGATTGTAACGCGGTGGGTTGCAGAACAAAGAAATTTTCAAGTTTTACACTGGCCAAGTAAGCGTTGTGACATGAACCCTATAGAAAATATTTGGGCCAATAATGTGATCGTGTGGGAGCCAGCGGAAGAGAAAACCAGGGTGCAGCTACAGGAGCATACACACTGTGAGTGGGAGGTGCTGAGGCGGAAACCGCAACTGATACACAATCACGTCACCTCCGTTCCCAAAAGACTGCAGGAAGTAATCAAGAATGAAGGTGGCTGGACTAAATATTAATGTGTCAGAAATAATATTTCTATGTAATCAACGTTACATACTGAATGGACATCAATATTCATTTTTTCTGTTAACTGAAATAAATATAAATTTCATGAATATATGTCAAATTGTATAATAAATGTAAAGAAAGCAGTCCTCTTCTAATATCCTCACTTGTGCAGTATGTATACAGGATGATTTAAGTCAAACACATCATAACATTATACTTATAATTATTATGAAAGAGTACAGTATCATATATGATAAATATATTGCATGTGAAATAATTACCATATCAACCACGGAAAAAATCGGAGAGGGTGACAGAGACAAAGGAACAACTGTAAAACGACACAATTCATACAATACTGTATGTAATGGTTCGATCACAGCTGTCCGATCCGGCTCTGCAAGGCACTTGTGATGAGGAAATTGATCTTTCATATTTCAATCTCATAATCTTATATTTAATAAGTTTATGTCATGCCGTTCACAATATATTTATGTATTATTATTAGAAAACGTTTACTGTAATAATTGTATTTGTATATATTTTCTCTTTTCATTTAATAATAAGAAATGGGAAGAAATCCTTGCAAATATACCAAACTATGTTACGTTACCTCACAATTTTTTCATAACTTACAATAATGATCCAAAACTCACGCACACTTGCATAGACACTTGCACATCCGCACGCGCTCGTGAAGAAAGTAGATTTCAAGATTAATTAGTTAAATCTCGGACTGAAGGTGTAGCTAATGGGAAGCATGTGTATTGTAACCCTGTAGACCTTTCAACTGCCATTATGATTGTCATCCGAGTAGACTTCGCTTATTATATATTTCAAATGACATTTCTTTCGATTGATTGCTTGCACGCACACACACACACACTTAATACAGGTAGCAGTGAACCGATGATTCTGCTTAATCCCGCAGCGAATTAAAACAGCAGTTTGTGTTGCATGAAATCAGCGTCTTTAGAAAGAAATCTGTTTAGCATCGGTAATACGACTGGATTAATTACCCGAAAGGGATTAAGCGTTTGAAGATAATATCAGTATAAATTAATGATAAACAAGCAGCCCATAAACAACCTGCTCACAGCTATGCCCGATGCATGATGTTCTTTAACACACTTACCGATTTTTACTTATGTTAAATTATCTAAACATAAATTCATATAGGTTGGCCCATTGCTCTATCCATTTTTAAATCAAATTAACAGTATATACCA
The DNA here is from genome assembly GCA_958450375.1 of Homarus gammarus. NCBI lineage: Eukaryota > Metazoa > Arthropoda > Malacostraca > Decapoda > Nephropidae > Homarus > Homarus gammarus. Next base: position 607,540 of record CAUDMG010001937.1, on the reverse strand, counting down.
ACAGAAAAGTATAATATAATACGAAACAACAAAGCCCAACCATTAATTTAGCAACGGGGAACTAAGTAACCAATCACCGATCACTTTTACATTCATTCATAATTTTTAGTACGTAAACAAACGGCCTTGAGGCGCCAGCTGTCTCCAGCAGTGTTCGAAGAATCTTGAACAAGACTGTACGGAGTGTGAATTTTTAGTTACAAGGAAAAATGGAAAGGCGGCATCCTTAATTCATAATTTATGTAATGTGCAGACACTTTAAATAGATATTTTGATAATGCGAAATTCTTCCTAAAGAGGCTATTACTTCACCAAAATAACACATTTTCGTATGCTTGAATCTTATTACATTTGCAGTTTGGAATTACATTATCACAGTGACATTAAGTAGCTTTCACATCTATAGGTAGGCGTCTTACCTTTTCTAGGTCCGTCTTGAGCTGCTGCACGACAGACTCCTGCTCGTCCAGGCGCTGTTGTAGCTCCTTCCTCGTCCGCTGCACTGCCTCCTCTACCTGCCTGTGAGCACCAAAGTCTGTTATTATCTAGGGGTAGCTGATCTGTGTCTGTGAACATCAAAGTTTGCTAATATCTTGGGAGCAACCGTTTTGTTAGATTCTGAAAGCATATACCTTGTTAGTGTTTGGGGGTGACCGGCCTGTTAGTGTCTACATCACAGTAATATCTTAGAACTGTATCTAGAGAACCACAGTGTTATATTTTGGGCAGCAGAGCTGTCTGATCAAGTATGTTTAGGCTGTCGGAAGGAAATATTATTAAAAAAAAATAAAAATAAAATACATATATATATATATATATATATATATATATATATATATATATATATATATATATATATATATATATATATATATAAACGTTCCAGTACTGTATCAATTTTTCTGTATCTATTCATTGATTTACGTTATAAAAATATAGAATATCAAAACTACTTGAATAAATACGATGTTCACCTGTTCAGAGTCAGCTGCATCTCCTTAAGCTGGGCCTCGAGCTTGTCCTGTTTGGAGTACTCGTAGAGGAGTTTCTTTCTAAGCTCCTTCTGATGGTCGGCCAGGACGCCCTGGTGCTCATAGGTCAGCTGTGACAGTGCCATCTTTTGGCTCTCCTTCAGACTCTCTCGCTCCTGCTCCAGTGTCTGGGAGGAGTGGAAAAGTGTTAGTGATAATGTGTACTATTACTACAGGAAGGTGTTAGTGAATACTGTGTAAAACTACTACTACAGAAAGGTGTGAGTGATAATGTGTACTATTACTACAGGAAGGTGTTAGTGATAATGTGTACTATTACTACAGGAAGGTGTTAGTGATAATGTGTACTATTACTGCAGGGAGGTGTTAGTGATAATGTGTACTATTACTACAGGAAGGTGTGAGTGATAATGTGTACTATTACTACAGGAAGGTGTTAGTGATACTGTGTACTGTACTACTACTTTAGGAAGGTGTTATTTGTACTGCTACATGAAGTTAGTGTCGCTGTGTACTGTTAGAGGAGGGTGTTAGTGGCTTTTGGTACTCCTACAGGTGACTCACCTTCTTGTTTGAAGAGGATTCATTTGAGATACAATAGTGAGGCTCTGTATAACTACAGTAGTTTTAGTAAAGGTTCATGTTATTAAACATAATAAGTTAAGCTGAATTACTGTACAGTTATTTTTTAATGGTCATCATTATGTATAAACTTCAAAATAGAGGACGTCTTTCAATTTACGATACCTTCATAATTCATGTGGTCAACGTGTTACCTGTGGTCAACGTAGTTACCTGTATGGTGTCGTTCATTTGGTCAACGATGGTCTGGTAGCGGACGACGAGGGCGTTCCTGCTGGCGGAGAACTCCTGCTGTTGGAGGCTTAGGTGCACCTCCTTGTCTCTGGCCAGGTACGACACCCGCCGCTCCAGCTCCTCCACGTGTTGACTCGTTTCCTGCACGACACCCAGCCTCTTAACCTGTGTCTTATACCGTATGTTTTACACTTAGTGTTGAACACACATGTCCTACCCCTTGTGTCATGTAGCTAGTTCCTCGACATGTACAGCACAACCTTTCATTCACCTTATATCATACACACTCTGGTTTGCACGCTGTGTCTTACCCACATGGTAGTGGGTCCCTTGTAGGAGGTATAATTTCTCTTACACCCTGTGTCTTACACCTCTAAAAATGCAGGAAATGTGTGACGAAACTTCTACTGAACCAATGGTGCAAAACTATTCTTGAAGGGAAAAGTTGTATCACGACTGCTATACCATTATTACTTTCGAAAGCCCTCTATGATATAATTAACAATAATAATTAATCAGATATATAGACTACTGGAGAAATAAAGGGGTATTAAAAAACAAAAATTCATTAAAAAATTTCATCTTTTAGAGACAAAGATGGGTTGCCTAAAATGAACTGATAATTACATACAGACTACTGGGCTTACAAAAGGCCCAGGAACTTGGATTATCAATGTTCTGTGCAACATTTTTGACAAAATTTAAACCGCAAAAACTTGAACTGCCATATAAAGCTGGGAGCCAAAAGGGCGTTTAAATTATACTAGCACTTGCGTAACTGGATGCCTTCTCTTACCCCGAGTTACCTGGAGAAAATAACGTAGCTATCATTCTATGATAAGGCTGACCCAGTAAAATGTGTTGTGTTCACCAGAAGTGGTTGTGCTGCAGGACACAAGACCAACACCTACCTGGAGATCGGTGCGGGACACGAGCATTTCTGGCACAACAGGGAGGTCCTCGAGCCTCTCCCTGGCGGCCATGAACCCTGGAGATTTGTCAGTGAGTCCCGCCACCCGCCACACCAGCACCACGCCGTCACCACCACACGTGATTACTTTCTTCTCGTCCCCCGTTATCACCACCTGCAGAAAGTCATGCAGTTTTGGTCAATAATTCATCAGTATTGGTGACTTGCTAATCGATAAATTATAGTACAACAATCAGTTAACAACAGGTAATAAGAATGAACGTTTATGGGCTTCATAGTGTGCTCGCCTCTCCTTGTTCAGAAATATCTGTACTGGTACAGTGAATCCTAAAGATTAGCAGTACTGTATTAGGTATTAGGCAGCTATCAAACTCGGAGGTATTGCAGCCTGGGAAGATATTGGAAGCATAATGTGTTGTCTATGGTAGACCCTGCTGCCATATGGCATCACGAAAATTGTGACCAAGTCCCAGGTTGCTGATCTGACTTTCTGCCTCATTTACACAATTTCAGGGTCTCAATTGTTTCTCTTGCTATTGACAACATAACATACATATATTGTTTCTCACTTTTGATCTTTTTTCATTTTGTATTTCTTTATGGTTCTTTATTATTATTATTATTATTATTATTATTATTATTATTATTATTATTATTGTTATTATTATTATTATTATTAATAATATTATTATTATTACATTTTTGTCCCCAGGCCCCGATGTGGGTCAGTGACCTGTGCCCGGGTGGGCTTATAATCCCCCCCCCCCCCCCCCCCAAAAAAAAAAAAACCCAGGTCAATGCTAATGAAGGTCACACTACACACTGAAGGAAAGGCTAAAAAAAAAACATAGTTAACAGAGTTCAGACCTTGGTGATGGGAGCACTGTGAGCGGGGATGGATGTGAATGATTCAGCCATGTGGAGAGGGAAGGCGTTGAGGAGGAGGTGGCCTGAGGTTATGCCCAACGCCAGCAGTGTCTTAACCGTTGCTACCCCGGCGCTTACCACCTCACTACCTTCGTACGTCATCTCCCGCACCATCTGTAGAACAAGGTACTATAACTCTATGAATATAAAGATTACGTAACCCAACCCAATCCAAGGTCATGACTTGAAATATTAAACAATCTAATTTAGGCTCTTGATCCAATGCTTAAATAACTTAACATAATTTTAATTCATGATCCCAAAGCATAAATAACCAGATATATTCTGAAGAATAAGTTACCAAACCTAACTTAACCTAATCTAACCCAACCTACCCTAACCTAACCCAACCTACTCTAACCTAACCAAACCTACTCTAACCTAACCCAACTTATTACAAGCTAACCTAAGCTCATGATTAGTTGCTATAACAGAACATAGTAGATAATGTTAAATATCTTACCTTACCTTAACATAAACTCAGTTTATGTATGCAATGTTAACTAAATTGACATGAACTAACAGCTTAATGTTAATAAATGCAGTGTTTAAGACCCCAACTTGGTACAGTACTATAACATAAGTTGGTGGGTAAGTTCATGTAATCAATTTTCCATGACTCTTTTACAAGTACAGTTATTTAATCGAGATTAAATATGTTTGGCTATTCATTCTGTTTACATTATATGTAGACATGTAGACAGTCAGCTTGATCGATACGTAAGTGAGAGAGAAGTGAATAATAAGAGAGATAAAGATATATGGTGGAAAGACAAACAGGCAATTGATGGTTACTATTAGTAGGTGTGACAGGTGGATGGGTAGACAGATGAAAATACCACTACTAGAGAGATGTAGATAGATAGACAGGTTGAAAGTAAAGAAATGTAATTATAGACTAGTTATACGGACAGATGGAAAGACTGACACTAATCGAACGTATAATTATAATGGACAGACAGTCGAACGGATAAATTGACAGTAGACTGGCGTATACATTTAAAGTAGATAATCAGACAGATAAATTAGTTCCAGCACGGGAATCACTACTAACCTGTCCGCCGGTGATCTCAGTGAAAGCTGAGGCGTGGCCGACCAGCACGGTGGGCTTCCCGTCCAGCGATAACCCCGCCGTCAAATACTTAGCCGACGACAACGAGTTCACCTGTGTATCTCCGCCAGGAAGAGGAGGAACTGGTGCTAATGAGTGGTGATGATGGTTACGTGGTGGTACTGATGTGATAAAAGTTGTGAGGGGGTAATGTGGTACTGTGGTGGTTGGATCGTTGGATTGGTGATTGTTGTGTCATGGTGACGCTCAGGTAAGGGTGAGGGTGTGAGTCTGACTGTGAGGCAATGGGGACAGTGGCAAAGTGGTGATGATGGTATAGTGCCAGCAATTGTAGTGAGATTATGGTAGTGATATACACCTGAGATAGTGTTAATGGTGCTGCCTCGATTGCAGTTGCAATGTATAAATGGTCCTTTCATAATGTCAGTGAAGCAGAGATAATAGGGAGCAGTAGTAATAACAAAGGCTTATATTAGTTATTTTGACGATTTAAATTAAGCATCACCTTTTCTAATCGATATTCTTAACATGTTGTTATGAGCTGCTTATGAAATAATGGAAAACATGACAAAGGTGATGATAATAACCAATTGGTGACGACGTATATGGCACGACAGAAACATAAAACATTGTAGTTCATTATAACAGTGAAATAAGTAATAGTGAAACAAACTCAGAAAATAATTCATTTGAAAGGTACCGACTATCTTTCACAATGCACTTGAATCCTGATATGATTTTAACAGTTTCTGCCGCTTCTTGATTAATAAATACAGATGATATTTCAAAATTAAGTTTTTTAATAGTATGTGCTATGAATGTTATTTAAAAGTAGTTCCTAAATATTTTGTTATTAAATGTATAAGGCACCATACAAAACATACGGTGTTACCTCCCAGAGTGATTGTCCCTGACGCAGGTCCCAGCCCACCACGGAACCATCGCTGCTGCACGACATCACCGCCCAGCTGTCCGGGTACCACCCCACACCTGTCACCTGCGGCACACACTTGTTGTTCACATCTATGTTGGCCTTGCCTTCACACAATTTTTTATACTACCTTCTCTAATATTATTACACTAGCGTTTGTTCCCGTCTGACGACTTTTTATCATATCGTCATTCGCACAAATGAAAATTAATCATCTGGCGAGTTAGTACAGTATTGTCAGAACACTATGAACATCAGATAGATGGTAGAATATATCATGACATTTTAAAGCTCCTCTTTAACATAAATGATAACATACTCGTATACATACTCACACAACAGGTGAGAAGTGAAAATAACATGTTCAGTTAATGTCAACATGATTCACGTGGTCTGCGTTCTTCCCAGAATTCGCTATTCCCACCTCACACGGGTTTATCTCACCCTACAACCTGTTCCTTCTCAGAGCACAATCTCATGCATTACCCTCCTCTCCTTCCATGGATGTCCCTTCTCCATTTTCGTGTACACATTGTCACCCTCCACAAGCATGTCCCTTCACCTCTGTCTATGTGTGTGTGTCTAGCCCGAATGATGGTCCGCTCTCCGCTTGAATTTTTCCTGATCTCATTTTGCATGACCCCTCCCTTGTCTCAGATTACCAACTAATGTATAGTCTATCTTTCATTTTATTGTTTCTCTCTCATTTTGAATTTTTCATCCCCATCCATGCTCAATCCATTCCTTTCCCATTCTTCACCCCTTTCCTCGTTTCCCGTTGATGCGCACCTTGGCTGAGTGGCCCTTGAGGGTGAAGACCTTCTTGAGGGTGAGGTTGGAGGTGACAAGGAGGAGGTTACCATCGGCGGCAGCAAGTAGGTGGCCGCTGGGGGAGAAACAGCACACTCCGCACCTCCTGATCCTCACCTCGCTGTACACCCTCACGGAGTCGAACAGTAGGTGGTGCAGCTTCAGTGCTTCCGTCAAACCCACCGCCACATGCAGGCCTGTCAGTACGAGTTAAGTACCGTAGTTCAACAAAAACTTGAGTAAAGCGTAGACTTAGGAAGACGGGAATAATGACAGGGAAGCAAATGAGCAAATTAATGACCCCAGGCAAGCTCTGAGATCATTTTATGGATCAGTAATCTGATAAATCCGACATGAATTCAAGCACATATAGTCACAGACTGAAGAAAGAATACAGAAACTCCTGTGATATCAGGGGAAGTTAATAATGGGGACGACTTCAAAGTAGAGGACAAGAGAACAAGGACATAAAAAAGGGGAAGTTAATAATGGGGACGACTTCAAAGTAGAGGACAAGAGAACAAGGACATAAAAGTTTGAAGTTTAAGCGATTGACATAAGACAGACATACCGACACATAGCGCCGCACGTTCTCTACATGGCGTGGTCTGGTCAATGAGGGTGTGTTCTCACCTGTTGGATGTAGGGAGAGGGAGAATATGTCATCCCTGAAGGAGTGTGTGAGGAGTAGGGTGTGGCGCTGGTAGTCCCACACCCGGAGTGTCCGGTCCTGGCCGACTGTCGCTAATAGGGGTTTCCAGAGGCAAGCAGCGGCATCTACCACCCCTCCCTCGTGGTGACGCGCGTGTAGGGGTGAGAACACCAGGCTTGGCAACTAGTTGAAAGACGGTAAGGTTATGTTAACGAGCCAAGTCATCGCGCATGTTAGAAAGCAAATTCATATGTCATGAAAGATATATGTTTGAGTTGTTAGTTGCTAGTTTGTTGACCAAGACAGGTTTCGTTAAAAACTTTGAGAATTGTGAGTGACTGAGGATTATGACCACATCATTTACTAGTTCTTGGTGACTAGTGAAGTGTGAGTATTGATAATGACCTTGGAGGCCTCGAGGCTGGGTAGCGGGTTGGTGAAGATCTGGCTAGTGTGGGTGGCGGCTACGATGGTCTTCTCGCCAGGGGAGAGGGAGAGCGTGGTGATAGTGTGTTCTCCCCGCCCGCTCACCAGTGCTGCCGGGCTTGCCTCACACAGCCGCAGCACGTACCGCTGTAAACAACAAAACCAGGGTTACACAGGTGGTTAGATTTTATGTCGCTGAAGTACAAACAAGATTATCAGTTGCGAAGTAAATATGAAATAATGAATTGTTCAATTTTAAGTATCCTTCGTAGCAGAGTTAAAAAAAGAGTATGAATATCTCGAGTGCTCCTCCTTTATACAACGAGGACTATATGTTCTTACTTACCTAGAACATGGCACTTGACTTTGCGGCTCGTAGAGAAAAAATAAGTTTTCCCTAAACACAAGTAAATGTCTGTACAATTTATCGCGCTTGAGAAGTCTACATTCCTTTACAGTTGGGTCGTATGAGGCGAGTGTGCTGCTGGACAATGTTACGTGTAAGACTTGATCCAGTGACCTTGGAATCATTAGCCATTTTTCGGACCCCTCGGCATGACGTCCGCTGGGTGATGTAACCTATATACTGCCTACATTATTTGAGGAGGTACTGTGCACGTAACTATGATATAAGCTTTCGTTTTAGGGAATTGTAAAGTTTGATATATTGAAGGACTAGCCACTCAAAACCTGTGTTATTTTAACGAAATATGTTAAAAAATTTCTTATGTTAAGGCGTCTCCAGTAGTTTCACATTAGCTTAGTAGTAATTTCCCTTCGTTAAAATTCTACTCCTACCTGCAAATGATGTTCGTTGAAGTCATCACTCTTCTGGAAGACGAAAACCTTATCCGGGCCGCAGGCACACAGGAACCCGCCCGTGAACACTACAAGGGCTGTGACGCGGCGATGACGAGGCCCCGGATTCCGTCCCCCCAGTGCCGACACCCCGTCACCCGGGGATCGTCTGTCACACTCCCTGGCCGTTGAATGGAGGCGATATGACTAATTTTGCAATTTTACATGAGTAAACTTTCTACACACTAAGTCACATATGCTACATTAGTTTTAAGGACTGATTAAGACACAGTGAAGTAAGGTTTATCTATGCAGCTACATTGCGACACACACACACACACGCTGGAAATATGTCGACGACTCCACCATTGAGATCAGTGTCAACAACTCGGCTCCCGACTACATCACCCTCCGGAATATATTGAACAGTCTCCATAATTGGACCACCAACAACCATGTCACCATCAACCATACCAACATCATGGTTATGCACATCAACCTCTCCTCCGACCTTCTCCCACCTCCCTGCTGGTCACTGTGTACGTTCTTAGGTTAAACATCCCATCAATAATGTTGCATCATCCGCACTTGAATCCATTTGTATCCTTTAACTTTGGTCATACTTTGTCGACAGTTGAGATGGTTGTCCCTCCAAGTATTGTATATTCTGTTTGTACATCAACCGTCAACGATACTTTCCTAGTAAGTACAAGTTGTAAACAATTTGTAATAGTTACAGGTCAAGTGTGCTTATAAGGGCAGTGGGACTTGAGCATCAGTAGGCATTTTTTCCTTTTTTTTTTTAGTTTTATCTTGATTTTAAATATCTTTTAGCGATAACACGGAAGGTATATTATTTTTGACCAGGTTAAGAAAAATTATATTAAGTTAAGAATATAATAACAAAGAGTAGCATTATGAACCATATTAATATCACTACTAAGGTAAACACAATCGAGTTATAATCCGCTGAGTTTGCGTTAGTTCAATACTTGTTGGGAGACTGGACATGCACTGGGCAATTAGAAATACTCCTGATGAAAATATTATTGCCATCAAAGGAACGAAAAAAATATAATTAACAGAAGAAACCGACAATTGTAATCCAAGTGACATTAGTAAATAGGACCAACAGTCAAGCAGCATTAACCTAACCATAAGTCAACCAGCCCACAATCCTTAAATCAGCTACGACCTATTGCAATCACCCCAATACCCAGCCTAATCTGTGAAAGTTTTGTGTTCGACTGGGCTTATGCTGATATTGCAGGAGTCGTAGACCCTCAGCAATTTGGCAACATGAAAACTTCCTCCACCACTCACTGTCTTGTCAGCTTTCTCGATTACATATACCGCCATCTCGAGAAACGAAAAACGTCTGTAGCTGTCGCCTTCATTGATTTCACTAAAGCGTTCGACCTAGTCGACCACAATATAATCATCAACAAAGCTATTGACCTCGGGCTTCGAAGAAGCCTCATACCATGGCTTACAGACTTCCTCAGTGACCGACGCCAAGCTGTACGCTTCCGAGGGGCTGTCTCCACCTTTCAGTCACTCACCTGTGGCGTCCCCCAAGGCACCAAGATGGGACCACTCTGCTTCCTTATGCTCATCAATGATGCCCTAAGAGAAACCCCTGCTCGCTGGAAATATGTCGACGACTCCACCATTGGGATCAGCGTCAACAATTCTGCTCCCAACTATACCGCCCTTCAGGATTTATTGAACAGTCTCCAAAACTGGGCTACCAACAACCATGTCACCATCAACCATACCAAGACCATGGTTATGCACATCAACCTCTCCTCCGACATTGTCCCACCTCCTTCCATTACTCTAGGTCCGAACACACTCCAGGTCGTAGATTCCACGAAGCTCCTCGGCGTCACCATAGACAACAAACTAAATTGGAAACCACACGTCAATGAAGTTGTCAAATCCTCCAGTTTCCGTCTCCACCTCCTCCGCCGACTCAAGTCCCTCGGAGTTCCTGCACACGAGCTCCTCAGTGTTTACACAACATTCATACTTCCCAAGCTCACCTATGCCTCCCCCACCTGGTCTTCCTCCCTAAATGCCACACAACGTAAACACCTAGAAAAAGTGCAAAAGAGGGCATGCAAGATTATTCTCTCCTCCTCCTACTCCACATATCAAGAAGCGCTCAACACACTGACCCTTTCGACTCTCACTGACCATCACCACGACCTCATCTGCAAATTTGGTAAGAAGCTTCTACACCATCCCCGACACCGGCTCCTACTACCACCCGAGGTCCCTTGTCCGAGAATTGCTGTTCGACACCACAACCGCATCCAGCCCATACGTGAACGAACTGATCGCTATAAGAACAGCCCAGTCCCAACCATTGTAAAAATTATCAATAACTTGTAATACTGTAACACTGTCACTATGTTGAATTGAACTGTAGTTTGAGCTTTTCCCCATCTAAGTTATTATATGTCTTATTTGTGTCACTTATGTTACTTGTATATTATTTGTAATTCGTAACCCACTCCCCAAATATGTAACTGTATATTTTCAGCCTTCTGGCTGCCAAGCTCTTTCAATAAACCGTTAATTATTATTATTATTATTATTATTAACAAGTATTCGAATTAAAAATTTTGCTTAGAATTTGTTGAACCATTATTGATTACAATAAATAGTATAAATACATAAACGAACTCTTCATTAATAACAAATAGCAAAACCGGTGTAGCAGCAGTAATAAGAAACGTGGACACAGTGACCACCATGAACGAGGGGTGAACAAGGACCCATTAAGGTAAGGACTTACGGCCCAAGGTCAGGGTGAGTGACGTGTATCTCTGCCCTGAGCTCCCCTTCCTCCAGCACCAACACCGTGGCCACGTCCGTCCCCACGAGGAGTGTGTGCTGGTCCGCCCATACCTGCCAACACGCACATGTACTGTCTTTACTTGCCCAGTTTTGTATTAGAGTTTTGACGTGGAAATAAGAGCTGAAAATGTTAATGTTAATGAGAGTCAGGCTGTAATGGCATTTGCGACGCTTTGTCCCCCATCAGTACACATTCTCGTAAATCAAACACCACTACTGCAGACACCATAGCTTCCTGAAAATAATTTTATATATGAATCTGTTGCCAAAACTTATTGAGGGAATTCCGTATCTTTGTTATCGGTCAGACTGAAAACAGCTGTGGTTGTGTAGTTGTAGGCAGCTATCAAACAGGAAGGTACTACCGCCTGGGAAGATATGGAAGCATAAAGTTTTGTCTAATGGTAGACCCTGTTGTCATATGGCACCACAAAAATTGTGACCAAGTCCCAGGCTGCTGATCTGACTTTCTGCCTCATTTACACACAATTGCAGGGTCTCAATTGTTTCTCTTACTGTGGCAACACAACATACATACATCGTTTCTCACTATTGATCTTTTTTTTTCGTATTTATTATTATTATTATTATTATTATTATTATTGTATTTTCGCCCCCCCCCCCCCCACCAGGCCCTGATGTGCGTCATTGACCTGTGTCGTGGTGGGCTAATCCCGAATAATAAAATAAAAAAAAAGGTTGTCAGACCAGAAGCTACCTGACACTGGCAGTTGTGGTTGTGTCCCCCCTGGTAGCCCCAGGTCTTGAGCAGTTTATCGTTGAGCCTGAAGAGTTTGAGGACTCGCTCGCCCACGACGGACAGGACGCCGTTGTCCTCCGGATGGTAGTTGAGGGAGGCGACGGGGCCCAGGCCAGGGGTATCACTCAGCCGCAGCACCGAGAACACCTGCAGGAGACACAAACATGCACACAGCGCTGTAAATAATAGGCAATGGACACAGTGCACGTAAACAGTATTTACATGAGGGGTCGATCCATATCTTATTGCCACAAAAGCCCATTGTGCCAGGAGAAGTTCCCTACACGATATCAGCTGCCCAGACAGAAGAACCAGGAAGGCCACAAATTATAGATGGGAAGGCCAAGCAAGAAATGAACTGTTTATGGATTCCATATTTATATTATAGCCTTGAAATCTGTCAGTACGTTGCCTTTATTTTAACACAGTTGCGCTAAAATCTTTTCTTTTCTTTTTTGAGTGCGAACATTAACTAAATTTTGAGGGGAGTGGAGTGGTCTTGGAAAAAAAAGTACGGTGTGTACGTTTGCGAAAATGTCCATCTGCGTCAGGGATCGTGGTTAGCGGCAAGAGATCTGGAAAATGCGTACTGGCACGTCCCGATCCATCCACAATTCCGCAATTTCTTGGCATTCCAAGCCGGCGCTGAAACACTCCAGTTTACAGTTATGCCATTCGGCCTCTCCATAGCACCAAGAGTGTTTATCAAGCTGATTTGTATAGTAGCAGATGTCCTAATTACCAAGGGCGTCAATTCTCTGTTCTACTTAGACAACTGGATAATTTCTTGCCCATCCACTCACGTGACGTCCACCGTGGTCAGCACCACCAATCAGACAGCTCAGGACATGTGTTTCAAATTCAACTTCCCGAAGTCACCTTTAGTGCCAACACAACGCCTGGAATGGATCAGGATGTACTGGGGCATAGTAGAAGCCTCATTCACACTCTCCCGGGACAACAGACGGAGACTGCAGCGGAAATTGTTCTTGGCGACGATGTCACCGCCTTTCAATCGTCGCTTGTAGGAGAGCCTGATGGGCTCATTAAACTACGCAGCCGAGGTTATCACTCGCAGTCGATTACGGCACAGGCACCTGACACTAAAGGGCAACCGTACATTCCCGCTGGACATCAGGGTTTGTCTTCGGAAAATATCACGTTATAATACAAAGGCTGCTTCGGCAATGGCAGAATCCGGGGATCCTCAAAACCAAGAAGAGGTGGAAGGATTCCCCCCCCCCCCCCCCGACACTGATTATAGAGGCGGATGCATCACACCCGGGACGGGGATACCAACCCTCGACTGGACACCAAGGCCAGTGAAGATGGGAGATACTAAAAAGGCGCTGGCACATCAACGTCAAAGAACTGGCAGTCATCTGGCTGTTTCATTGCAATTACCAGTTCCTTCGGAACACGCCCTTATGTTTCAGGATTGACAATTAAGTGGCAATCCGATGCATTTCAAAACAGGGATCTTCCCACTCCTGGGTTACTGCTACGCCTCGCAGAAAAAAAAAATATTTTCAAGATGGCAAGCAAGAGGGGGGTTATGCCTGCCGGCAACGTACGTCCCGGGAGCAGAAAACATCTGGGCAAACGCTCTTTAGCGGGACAGAGCAACATCAGTGGAGTGGACCTAAGAACCGAACATGTTCGCCTCTCTGATGGAGAGACGGATCTGTTCACAGCACCTTCCAACGCAGAGGTGTCTCTGTACATCACCCACTAACTGACGACATCAGCGGGGGTCCAGAAGCTTTTACGACGAAATGGAACAGGTGAACTTTCATATACTGTACATGTTCCTTCCTCCGTCTTCCAATATCCTTTTACGAGTCTGCTCCAGCTCCTCCATGGAGGACACAGGCGTGGTGCATCACCCTCCTCGAGTGGTGCCCGAGCCCTCTTCCCCTGGACAGCTGCCTATGGGTGGATGGGAGCATGCAACTCGGGAAGTGATTAAGCTTTCACGCGTGGCATTTCTTAGATCCGTTCTCAAGGACCGGTTCTCTGGACAAGTAACGGAAGATATCATCCGAGGACTTAGGCAGCCGACTTTACGGCAGTACCAGTCGTGCTGGGAACTTCAAATTTTCCTCAGTTGCAAGAATCGCCATCTATCTCAGAGAAGGAGGTCTTCCATTTCCTGTCTTCCTTCCACAACCAAGGCAAAGCTACCATGACGGTCGCGTGTCACCTAGCGGCGCTGGCTGGCCACTTGTTCTATGGTTTTGGCATTTCACTACGCCAAAGGTTTCTCAACCTAATCCGACGGAGCTTCTTCCTGCAGCGACCACCCCGAGACAGGAAAAGAAAGGCTGTTATGGTCAGTACAGAAGGTCCTTGCCCTTTTACAAACTCCACGGTTCACAGAGGCCCCGCTGCTGGAGGTCCAGTTGAACAAAACCTTGTTCCTCGTTGCATTGACATCAGTCCTTCGTGCATCCCAACTCAAGGCGCTGACACGCCCCGCAAAATGAACTTCCTTTGCTCCGGAATTATCTCACGTCTCCCTAGCTTCATCTCCAAGCTCACTCTCTAAGAATGAGCGAGAGGATCACCGTCTCTCTCCTGCTGGTATACCGGCGTAGATAGAGGAAGGCACTCATCATTCCCTCTGTCCAGTAGCTGCGCTGCGAGCTTACATTCAGGCTACTAAGGACGCTAATCTTTCCTAACTGTTTGTCTGGCACGACACCCTACGGCCATGTTCGCCAGCCCATATTGCCCTCATTTTACGGAAGTTCATCCTGAAGAACTACTGCGGGCTCATGAAGTTCACCGGGTTGCGTCCGCTCTAGCATTTCTGTGCACAGCATTTAATAATTTAAAAGACAATGAAAAGTTTAAGAAAAAGGCTGCTGAAAGACTTTATATGGCAAGAAGTGATGTATGGGTCAGTAGCGTGGACACTTTCAGCAGACACCAGAAAGAGGCTGGAGGCCTTTGAAATGTGGTGTTATAGGCGAATGCTAGGAATAAGCTACACTGACAGGAAGAAGTACTAAGACCAGCAAAAACTTCAAGAGAAATACTTGAAGTGTACAGGAAAGAAGAGTGAGCTGATTTGGTCATATAATTGGGAATGAGGGAATAATAATAGAAATATTAATGGAGGGCCAAGGGGAGATAGAGACTCAGATGGATGATCGAAATTAAAAACTGGGTCCCCAGAGATATACAAAACCTTAGAAGATTGGTAAAAACAACCAGAGAACGTTTATGGTGGAGCTCGCGGAGCAGTTACTGTTCATTGTCTCTCTCTCTCTCTCTAAATATATATATATATATATATATATATATATATATATATATATATATATATATATATATATATATATATATATATATATATATATATATATATATATATATATGCAAGTAAATCACTGTAGGTGCGCGTGATCTAGGTATATGCTGATAACCACCAGCACCTTAGCTTTCGTCTTTATTCAAGACATCTTCAGAGGCAACTGAATTACATGTGAATTACATGGACCGTGAGAGGCTTAAGTACACAGGGTGACCTTACTAAACATGAGGTCAAGTCATAAACATGACATCCACTAATCCGCACACCAACACCACCACACACACGCAAAGGAGCTTAAGAGAAAGCAATGGCTAGTGCTACTTGTGAACAGGGCTGTGCCCTTCTGAGGGCAGAGTTAGAGAAGACCAAGGAAGAAAACTTGAAACTAAAGAAAGAGATAGCGAGGATGACGGAAGAAATGAGACAAGGAAGACCCGTGCCTGACGAAAACCCAGGCGAATGGAAGGTTGTGAGGAGAGGGACGACCAAGCTGGTGGTGAAAAAACACACCAAGATGGTGAAAAAACCCAGCAAGGATACGACATCAACAGCTAGGTGTACCAACCCTTTCAGTCCTTTGGTAGACGAATTGGACGTCAATATAGTCAGGGACAGGCTGACAAGGAAGGTACGGAAACCTTAATTGTTGGCGATTCCCAGATACGGTACCTGGACAGAGCTTTTTGTGGTAAAAATAGGATGAGGGTGTGTTTGCCAGGAGCTGGGGTGGGGGATGTAATTGACAGGATGGACAATATCTTGTCTGGTAATGGAAACAAACCCATTATCTGCCTTAGTGCAGGAGACAATGATATTGGCCAGTGTAGGAGTGAGGAGCTTCTTGATAAGTTCAAGACAGCTATAGAACGTATTTGGTCAAAGGGAGGGATCCCTATCATATGTGGTGTCTTGCCTAGAAGGAGAGTTGGCAATGAATGGCTGTCAAGGGCAGTTGGTGTCAAGGGCCGTCTTGACGGATATGGCAAGCCAATATCAGTCCCATTCATTGACAACTGGGACATCTTCTACGGCAGAAGGGACCTTTATGCTAGGGATGGAGCACATCTGTCTAGGGATGGGGTGGCAACCCTGGCTGGTTCTCTTGAGAGGGCAGTTCAAAAGATGTCGAAGTCTTTAAATGGCTAAGAGAACATATGAGCACGGGGGTGGAGGAGACTGCAGTGGGAGCGGGTAAACAAAGTGAAAGGTTACAGGGAAATAGTGCTAGGAATTATGGCAAAACTAAATTAGGTAGGGAGTTAAAACCTAAACGCGACAAAGAGAGGACTCAGAACACAACTAACTTAAATGTCTACTACGCAAACAGTAGAAGTATGAGAAACAAAATAGATAAAATCAGGGCGTTGGCATGTACTGAAAAAATCGATAGAATAGCATTCACCGAAACATGGATAAACCTAGACTCACGTGAGTTACCTGTCGAATACCAAATTGCAGGTTACAAATTATTCCATACCGATAGGCAGATTAGGAAAGAAGGCGGAGTAGCAATCTATGTCAGGAATAATCTGAAATGTGAAATAAATAAGGTAATAAAAACAGAACGGATTACAGAAACAATTTGGATAGAACTAATCGAAGGTAGGGAAAAATTAATCACAGGAGTAATATATAGACCTCCTAATTTTGATAGAGTTAATGAGCGACACAGCAAAGTCTGTATAGTAGGCGACTTTAACTTTAGCCAAATAGATTGGATTGACCTTATGGGTAACTCAGAATCAGAGGATTTTCTTGAAACAATCCAGGACTGTTTCCTAAGCCAACATATAACCGAACCCACCCGAGGTAATAATATACTCGATTTAGTTCTGTCAAACAGAGAAAATCTCATTACTAATGTCGAGGTAGGGAACGAACTTGCTAACAGAGATCACACAGAAATAAGATTCCAGTTCGAATTTCAGGGCAGCCCCAAGGAAAATTCCACTAAAGTCCCAGATTTCAGAAGGGCAAATTTTGATATTTTGAAGAGGCAGCTGAGAGAAGGGGTATCACGCTTGGAGGTGAACTACATGACCTCACATGAGGTGACCTCTCACAATATACCCACAGAGGGCGACCTCACCTTACCAGGAGATTTGATAACGAGATCTGAGGTTGCCAAGTTCCACAACAATATAAATAATGAGTTACTTAATGCAAAAAGGCAGAACATACCATACAGAAAATTCAGATCAAACAACAATGACCCTAAATGGGTAAATAATTATTTAAAGAATATTATTAGACAAAGGAAGGTTATAGGTAGGAGAATAAATCGTGGTGAAGTCTACCTCCGAGATTATCATAAGGTATTGGCCGGTAGGGTTAAGACCGAGATAAGAAAAGCAAAGAGGAATAATGAACTGAAGATAGCAAGGGAAGCGAAGGCAAACCCCAAGGGATTCTATCAAATGTATCAAATTAAAACATGAGAAAAGATTGGACCAATACAGTCAGATACAGGTGAGCTAACTGATAACGACGGAGAAATGAGCAAAAATCTGAATAAATATTTTACAACAGTTTCACCACCGAAAATTTAAACATGATACCCGTGGCACCGACTCTATACAGAGATAGCGAAGAAAATAAATTATGCGAGATAGTAGTGACTAGTAACGATGTTAGTAAGCAAATAGACAAACAAGTCACCAGGTCCCGATGAGATATTTGCTAGAGTATTAAAGGACTGTAAGGAAGAACTTAGTAAGCCCTTAGCGAAGTTGTTTAACATGTCCTTAAAAACGGGTGTAATACCATAATCCTGGAGGATAGCGAATGTAATACCGATTTTCAAGAAGGGAGATAAATCCTTATCGTTTAACTATTGACCAATCAGTCCAACATCAATTGTAGGCGAATTGCTGGAAGCAATCATTTCAAACTCTATTCAAAATCACCTGGAGAAGCACAAGTTGATCAATGATTCCCAACATGGCTTCACAAGCAGGCGTTCATGTCTAACTAATCTATTAACATTTTTTCATCTGTTTTCGAATCGGTGGACGAGGGGCACAATTATGATGTGGTATATCTCGACTTTACCAAAGCCTTCGGCAGAGTCCCCCACGAAAGACTAATAAGAAAAGTGGTGGCTCATGGCATTAAAGGAGATATTCTAACATGGATTAGGGCATGGTTACAGGACAGGAAACAGTGAGTGAGCATTAACGGCACTAAATCCCATTGGAGCAACGTCACTAGTGGAGTTCCCCAAGGCTCAGTACTTGAACCATTATTATTTATTATATACATAAACGACATAGATATCGGCGTAGACAGCAACATAAGTAAATTTGCTGATGACACTAAAATAGGGCGTGTAATTAAATCTGAAGATGACTCTGCAAAACTACAGGAAGATATAAAAAAAAATTTCGAAGTCTGAAAAATGGCAGATAAGATTCAATGTGGACAAATGTAAAGTACTCAGTATAGGATATGTAAACAGGAAGACCAGATACCAGATGAACAGCGATGTTATTAAAATCCGACTGCCAGCAAGATTTAGGAGTAATGATAAGTAGGAATCTTAAGCCAAGTAAACAATGTGTATGTGCTCGAAACAAGGCTAATAGAGTACTTGGGTTAATACAAGGGAGTGTTAGTTACAAGACTACCGAGGTCATCTTAAAACTATATCTTGAGCTAGTGAGACCCCACTTGGATTACACAGTTCAATTCTGGTCACCGTATTACAAAATGGATATAGAATCCTTGGAAAGAATTCAGAGGAGACTGACAAGGCTAGTACCGGGCATTAGGAACCTTGAGTACAGAGACAGTTTAAAGCTTCTTAATTTGCACTCCCTCGAGAGACGTAGAGTGAGGGGCGATATGATCGAGGTGTATAAATGGAAGTCAGGGCTGAACAAAGGGGACATAGCAAAGGTACTCAAACTATCCAACCAGGAGCGAACTCGAAACAATCGTTTTAAATTAGACAAATTTAGATTTAGGCGAGAATTAGATAAACATTGATTTGGAAATAGAGTAGTGGATGAGTGGAACAAGTTACCAAATATCATCATTAACTCGAATACGCTGGATAGCTTCAAACATAGGTTGGATAGATGTATGAGCAATAGGGGTTGGGTGTAAATGGGACTGCCCAGTATGGGCCAATAGGCCCGCTGCAGTTTCCTCCATTCTTATGTTCTTATGTTCTTATGAAAGGGCGACATGACTAGTCAAGTTAAGTCATGTAAAAAATATGGGACCCACTAATCATCTATCCTACATCTAACTCCAATGCTTTCAAAGCATTTTTAACCTTGGGCCACTGACAAATAAATTTGTGTAACATTATAAGTTTTGTACTGACCATCACTAAGGTTTATATAATTCAATTCCTTAATCAAAGTAGCTTCAACCAGAAGTCTTTCTGTGACACATGATGATTTGTACACTTCTAAGCTGTTTTCCCAATCCATGGGATAATTATTGTTCCTAACATGAACGAATAGTGCAATGCTTTCAGATGCTGTTCTGATATTGTACTTGTGCTGTTTAATTCTGAGTTGCAATGCTTTCCCAGTCTGTCCTACATAATTTCCATTACAGTTGCTACATGGAATGCAGTAAACACTTCCATTTACATTCGAGGTTGGGCCATTCTTGATTAATATATTGGTAATAGTTGAGTCATAATTAAAAACAACATTAATATTTAATAATTTAAGGGACTGAACTAACGGGACAAAATCATTGCGATAAGGCAGAGTCAAATTATTCTTAAATGTAGGAATTTGCCTGGTTTGTGTAGAATGAAAGGAATCTTTAGCCCTTTTAAAACAATGATCAACAAACAATGAAGGGTATCCAAGTTTTTGTGCAATGGACTGAATGTGTTTCAGTTCTTCACCAGTAAATTCAGCGTCACAAATAGTAAGGTCACCCGGTGTACTCAAGCCTCTCTCGGTCCATGTAATTCAGTTGCCTCTGACACTGAGATACTTAGAATATTTATGTATTATAGTTAAATGCATCTTATACTCAATTTATTTTTTTCTTAATATAGTAACAGTGAATCAGTGAATATATTGGTGACTGTGTGTATTTGTAATGTTTGACTACCATTTTATGTACAGGGCATAGTATTTATGCAATTAGTCTAAATGCAAAAAAAAAATACAGTGAGCTACACATTAGCCACCATTGAAATGCACATACATTGAGACAGAGTGCTAGTGAATGGCTAAAACCAATAAAACCTGGAATGCTGGAATTAGGAAAGATGTCTGTTGAAAGTAATGAAATTATCACACGCATTGAGTCCCAGTGGAAGAAGCTTCATCACGTATTATGGAAACAAAACACTGACACCCATAAACTCTGGGCATAAATATTTTCGTACAGGAATGCAACAGGAGAAAATCCCTTTAGTGACCTCTCTGAGTTAGCTTTGACAGTGCTAACATTGCCTCATTCCAACGCTGATGTGGAACGCATCTTTAGTCATCTTTACGATTTTAGCAAGTTTTCACATTGCCACGCTTTTGCTCCCTATTTAACCTCCGCTTTTCCTTCCCTGTATCTTATTGCGTTCAAAAGTCTTATTTTAGTAGAAATGCAGACGAACACTGATAAACATTGTATTCAGCATATCTTTAAGATTACGACAGGTGAACAAATTAAGTTTTATATACGAGTAGAGTCCCCTTCACTAGTGCGTTTACAGGGGCTCCTCATATAATCATTCCACATATCATTATCACTGAGACATTTGTTTTAATATTGTTTAATTTGATTCCATAGTATGTTTGCTATTGTGAGTTTCCTTCTGTAAAATGTAAACAAACACAGAGCTGCCACACTGCACAAAACCTGACGAGCCCCTACAAACTCACAAGTAAAGGGGACTGTACAATAAACTACCGTATTTTCTGTGACCATATACAAACACTTATCACAAATTGACTACAGAAATCATCAATATAAAATTATTTGTATTTGAATAACCCCAGTGAAATAATCACTGAATTATTTCCAAATAATGGCCATGAAAAATTTTTGGCGCAAAAGAGCGAATTTCCTTGAGTACGGTAAATTTGCAAAGCGTCAGTAAATACTGCATCACTAGGTTGGTTAGATGGTAAGAATTGCTACTTAATGTGTGAGTGCTGACCAACTTTAAATTAATTTAAATACTAATAACAATTATATAAAAAAATGCTACTCCACATTTTCAATCCAATAATCTTCACTCATGCATCCAATTATAATTAATTTACAGTATGTGAAATTAATGAATTATCTTTGTTTCCCAATGTAAAAGGTATCCTTTTAAACCTTGTAAACTGAATTCGAATATTAAATAGGTCTGCTATGTGAAGAATATCTTAATGAATAAATATAGTAGAGTGCATCATTTACGAGTAAAGTTTCTATTTATCCAGAGTCTTTCATCGATTCTCATATACTGCACTCAAGTAAGAACTACTGCATCTCATTCATCATTCATTAAGTCCATAATTGACTTGGAGCTACGACGTTGACTGATTGTCACACTCACACAGGGTTAGGGTGAATTAATGCACGGAACTCTGAGAATGGTTCTTCTTCCAACTTTTTGTTATTCCTGAAATTAGATAAGTTGCCTAAAGCGTAAGGTAAGTAAGGAACTTTGGTCAAGCGTAATTGAAGAGTCTTTTACAAGTGAGGAAGGAAGAGCAGCAGAGAGAGACTATGTGTACCTTGCCCTTCTCCCAGAGGAAAAGTACCAGCGTCCAATCCGGGGGTCCTCCTTGCGCCGCCACCATTCTCTCATCCGGGCTGAAAGCTGCGGCCACGTACCTTTCGCTAGTCATCTCCCCACAGCTCAGGAACCGCAGTCGCTTGTGGGCTGCGACGTCCCAGACACTGACGGCAGGGTTTTCACCTGCCCGGCACACCCCCAGGTATTGTCTGAAACATATTCAAGTATTACGTTCCTCATTATATCTGTTTATCGCATACCTCCGCTTTGGTCAGAAGTGAGAAGGATGATGTCCGGTGTGACCAAACCTACCATCGTAAGAATTCTCTGGGCATTCCCTTTTCCTACTGTATCAAACATTCGACCATGGTGATGGCTCTTACTGGATTTCGAGAGAAACCAGTTACTCATAACTGAGAGAAATGTCCAGTTTAAATATATCAGCCGATGAGTCATGAACGGCTTTGAGTGCAGAGTTCTTGAAAAAGTAACAAGAGGCAGTATTGAAGAATGTAAATATGTGGAAGATGCAATAGTACAATACTGTACATGTTAAGAAATATTAGGGTCAGTAAGATATATCAGATTTAAACGTGTACACACATAAGCATACACACACACACACACCTCTTAGGGGAGATAGCGAGTGCGGTGGGCCTGGACTCCTCGGCAATGGTGATGAAGGTCTGCTGGTGGGTGGAGGTGTTGTGCATCACCAGGAAGGCACCAGCAGGGTAGGCCACAGTATCGGGATCTACGTGCACCACACACGCGTGCACTTCACCACGCACCCCGAAAACGTACTCTGGCTGCACCCCCAACCCCATCGTCCTGCTGTGAATGTTATTGAATAAGGCGTTGTTAGTGATGGTGATGAAACTGGGTATGCTGGTGGTGAAGTTAGCATGGTGGTTGAAAAGAGGGCGTTGGCGATATTTAGGATCGTGTCATTAGTGGTTGTGAAAAGAAAACTGTGAACTCAAAGATGTCAGAAGGTAAGACACCCTCCATTTTATTGACAAACTCGCGCTCATAGTCAACATTAATTATTTGGAGGCTTGGCGTTGTAAAGAGTTGTGATCTAAGGGAAGAATAGTGGAAAAATAAAGCGTGTGAAATGCAAAAAAAAATCGCGGTTCAACACAAGTTGCGTGAATTTTTCAATCCCACTAAAACAATGTATGGCCCAACTGCTCATAGTGCGGTCCCACTCCACTCAACCGATGGTAGCTCCCTAATTAAAGACGAAGAATGCAACTGTCAGCACTGGAAAGAGTATTTGGTCTGTGTAAAAGTTAAAAATCTTGTTAAATACCGATGCTTAACTTTAACACTCAAAAGATATCTTCCATGCTGAAAAGAACCGTGGAGGTCATCAAGAAAAGCTTCTCATAGATGTATCTGGTAATAAATATTACCTCACAAGACACTGATAATCATGAGGTAAGGTAGCGTAAATAATTATACAGTATTGCGTCTCCTGTATTTTACCACTGTAATTGTAGTTTATCTTACACTGTACAGGGTTAATACTTGCCGAATATTAAATACAAAATAATAATAATTGTTGTAAGACAGTTTGCAAAAATAAATAATAATGGAACAAATAATTTTAAAATATAATATTTAACAAGGATAAAATACTACAAATGAATTAATAAAACCAAGTTATCTTATAACATTTAGATTGGAAGTTATACAATTAGTTCAAGGCGTACAATATATTACTGTTTAATCTCGAACATAGCTAAAATTCTTGACACACCAACCAAGTTCTTTATAATTACAACTGCCAATCCATATTACTGTACTCACTGAAGAAGTTTTAAATTATATTTATTATTTTGGTCTATTTTTATATTTAAGTGATACTTTATGAAATATACTTTTGTCGTGAATTTATGACTAATTGGTGTACTGATATTCTATTTATGTCTATTGTTATTCTCTGTTCACTGTCTTACTGTACATCTGTGTATGTCTGTTTTCTATTTTTCTTTCATTATTTGTGTCTATTTATTTATTTAGCCGCTTATTTATTTGTGTATTTATACATCTACTAATCCATTTACTGTACCATGTACACTCGTCAACAAAAGTCATGTCGCCTCACCCGCCTCTTCATGAACCCAAAGATCAGATCTGCCAGGTCTCTGTGTTCATGGAGAGCCAGGTGAGGCGGCATGCCTTTTGTTGACGAGTGTACAGTTACCACTACCAACATGTGTATCAGTCGATGTATTAACGCCTTCCTATCTCTCTCTCTTAATGTCCATGTATTAATCATATCGTGGATTTTACTAATATATTGTATCTCACATTCATTTAGTAACACGAAGATTATTGGAGCCCTAAAGAATCTAAGAAGTAAAAGCAAATGTTACTAAATTTTATTAAAAACTTGTCCTGTCGGGGTAAACTTAGAAGTTAAAACCTCCACGGAACTTGAGAAAGATCGCCTTGTTTCGTCTTAGATTGCAACTAATCTCTGAAATATTAGGTTTAAATACATGAAGTCGAATTAAACTTACGTGTTGTGAGGGGCGCTGGCTACCTCCTGAATACTATCACAGGAGACTAGTCACAGACGCACTGCTGTGGCGTCTACTGTTGTCATAGTAACCGCAACCTCAATATAGAAAATGGAAATTTAAGAGGATGTAGAGACAGAAAGGAATAGAGGCATACTACTATAATTTTTTCGATGTAGTTACTGGACAGGGATTCCCGGCCGAATAACCATCGTTAATGGACCGGAACCCACGGGGATTGTGCATGATTTTTCAGTATAAGTGGAGCAGACGGTTAGCACCCGAATGGGTTTATGTAATTCGTTCATATTTTCCATAATTGCTCTTTGGGTGATATTGAGAAATAACGATACGATAATTTTTTCTTTTAATTTTAAGTATTTTTCATTTATTTCTTTTTTCTTTTTCCTCTATCTACGAGCATAAATCACCTGTAGTGAGCAGGGCATGAAAAATGAGTAAAATTGCGGGGTAAAAACTTGCGAAAAACTGATCATATGATATTAATTTCATGTCTACGCGGTATGTACCGAAGAAATTAATCAATTATTTACCGTAAATATTCCATCAATAAATATTAAACGACGCTGTGTGTCCCGGGTGGGTAAATCCCCTTAAAAATATATAATAAATTCTGAATCCGGAGCCTTACATAAGAACATAAGAAAATAAGGAGTCTGCAATAGGCCGGTTGGCCTGTGCATGGCAGCTCCTGTCGAGAGTTACTACCACTCTCTATCATCCATGAACCTATCTAGCCTCCTTTTGAAACTTTCCAGAGTTCCAGCACTTACTACAAAGTTGCTAAGCTTGTTCCACTCGTCCACCACCCTATTTGTGAACCAGTTTCTTCCTATCTCCTTCCTAAACCTAAACTTATCCAACTTGAATCCGTTGCTCCGAGTCCTGTCCTGCTCGGATATTATAAGAACTTTATCTATATCCCCTTTATTGATTCCTTTCACCCACTTAAATACTTCTATCATATCTCCCCGCACTCTTCGTCTTTCTAGGGAATGCAAGTTAAGTTTCTTTAACCTATCCTGATATGGAAGGTTTCTAAGTCCCGGAATCATTTTTGTCATTCTTCGCTGCACCGACTCTAGTGAATTTATATCCATTCTATAATAGGGGCACCAGAACTGAACCACATAATCGAGGTGCGGCCTGACTAGCGCAAGATATAGTTGCAATAAGACCTCTGCACTCTTGTTACTTACACTCTAGATATAAAACCCAATACTCTGTTTGCCTTATTTCGAACATTAACGCATTGTTTTCTAGGCCGTAGGTCCGGGCATACAAGTACCCCTAGGTCTCTTTCACAAGTCGACTTCTCTAGGTTGATGTTGTTAAGGCTGTATACATAATAAGCATTTGTTCTTCCAATATTAAGAACGCTGCACTTGCTGGTGTTGAATTTCATTTGCCATTTTTCAGACCACCCCTGCAGTTTATTTAGTTCCTCCTGTAATGCATTTGCATCCTGCCCTGAATTAATTTCCCGCCCTATTTTGGTGTCGCAAACTTGCTTATGTCACTGCTGATCCCAGTATCTAGATCGTTTATGTAGATTATGAACAAGAGTGGGCCTAGTACTGACCCCTGGGGAACCCCACTGGTTACACGGCCCCACTCAGATTTAACACCATCTACGCTGACCCTCTGCGTTCTATCGGTGAGCCATGATTTTATCCAATTTAAAACTTTCCCCTCGATACCATGAGCCTTAATTTTTCTCAGAAGCCTCTGATGCGGTACTCTGTCAAATGCTTTGCTAAAGTCTAAGTAAATAACATCGTAATTTTCGTCATTATCTACTACCTCGAAGACTTTCCTAAAAAACGTTTGCAGATTTGTTAGACAAGATTTCCCTTTGCAAACCCATGTTGAGAGTCGTAGATTAATTTGCTTTTCTCTAGATGCGATTGGATGCTATCTGCTATAATTGATTCAAGAAATTTCCCCACTACTGACATCAAACTG
Source organism: Homarus gammarus (assembly GCA_958450375.1). Classification (NCBI taxonomy): domain Eukaryota; kingdom Metazoa; phylum Arthropoda; class Malacostraca; order Decapoda; family Nephropidae; genus Homarus; species Homarus gammarus. The sequence continues at coordinate 581,021 of CAUDMG010001937.1, read as the reverse complement.
ATCGGCGGGTAATTTGACGCTGATGCTCTGTCTCCCTTTTTGAATATGGGTACTACATTTGCCTGTTTCCACAAGTCTGGCACAACCTCCAGCGTCTAATGATTTTGTAAATAAGTTTGCGAGGGGTCCGCTAATCTGTTCCCTACACTCTTTCAAGACTCGAGGGAAAATTTCATCCGGCCCTGGGGATTTTGTTTTCTTTAGTTTATTTATCTTCTTAAGAACATCCTCTTTTCTGAGAGTGATATTCTTTAATTTCTCTTCTTCCCCTTCCCTTAAATATCAGTTCCACCTCCGGAATTTCATCTCAAATTTCTTCTGTGAAAACTGATAAGAAGTTCAATGCTTTGATTATTTCTCCACTGCCATTTATCACTTCTCCCCTCCCTGACTTTAAAGGCCCAACTTTGTCCTTGACCTTTGTCCTATATACCTGGAAAAATCCCTTGGGATTCGCCTTGGATTCTCTTGCTATTTTGATTTCATAGTCTCGCTTTGCTTTCCTTACATTTTTCTTAACATTCCTAGATAGTTCATTATACCTATTTCTGAGCTGCTCCTCCCCTCCCTTTAATTTCTTATATATTCCTTTCTTTATTCCTATGTCATGTTTAAGTTTTCTGGTCATCCACCTTGGCTCATTCTTATTTGATCTAATTTTTCTGTATGGTATATTTTGTTCTTGTGCTTTATGTAGTATACTAGTGAATATATTATAGTCATGATCAATTGTTGTGTCATCTATGACCTCACCCCTTCCTACTGGGGACTGATGTGACTGTTCCCAGGTGACCTCACCTAGGTACCTTCTTAACCCTTGATAATCCGCCAACCGAAAGTTTGGGACTCTGACCATATTGTCATTGTTTTTCGTTTCCCAATTTAGGGTGAACCTGATTTCTCTGTGATCACTGTTACCTAGTTCTTCCCCTACTGTGATATCTCTGATAATATTTTCTTTATTTGTTAATACTAGGTCTAATATATTGTCACCTCTAGTAGGTTCTGTAATTAGTTGTTTCAAAAAATTGTTCTGTACTGCTTGATTTTTTTCTCCAATTTATATGCTTCAGTTTTCAGATCCGTGAGTCGATTGCGTGCGCAGATCCCATATTTTGTTTTCTTTTTGGCGTATCGGACCTGAGGCTTGAAGATAGTAATTACTCAGATTCTGATCAGGACTAGGCGTAGGCGTTGAACAGATTCCTTTCCTCGGTGTTCACAAGAGAGGGTGCAAACAATCTTCCTGTGTTTAAGGACAGGCGATTGGACACAGTGATTAAGAGGGTATAAGAAATAAATTGTCAAAGCTAAAGGTTCATAAGAGTCCCGGCCCTGATATAGTGCATCCCAGAGTGCTGAGAGTTGTGCAACGAGCTTGATGAGCTCTTGAAGATCCTGTTCTGTAAATGACTGGATAAACAAAGGTTCCCAAGTGATTGAAAATGGCTTATGTGGGTCCTCTATTCAAGAATGGCGATCGTCATTCCACGAATAATTATAGACCAGTGAGCCTGACCAGTATAATGTGTAAAGTATTAGAGACCATTGTAAGAGATGCCATGATGGAACATCTACTACGAAACAACCTTGTAAAGGACTGCCAACATGGTTTTTTTGCCGGGAGGTATACTGCTAGACTGGGGTCACTAATTCTAAGGGGAAATACTTAACTCTAATCTTAATTTCTAAGGGTCGCTGCCACCAGACCCCCTCTGGACAGTATATAGCTCGTTAGGTAGCGTGCAGAGTAGACTAGGCATTGGGTTAGGTTTTTCATTGACCAGATCGATAAGGGGAAAGAAGGGTGAAACCATAACATGTCTTAACTAATTTATTCTTTATAAACTGTATGGTAACAAAAAAAATACACTTGAGCTGGCCTTCCTCTGAAGAACAACGATGAGTTTAGTTACTCTGCTTACAATATCATTTAACACTTCGGACTGCTCCACCTGTATGGAATATAGCACCTTAGGTCATCATACATAGTAACACCATCTCACCTCCCTGTAGCACCAGCTCACCACACCTGTTATACTCCACACCTGCAAGTATGGGACTCCTTGTAATTTCTAGGTGCACACATCAGGCACCTCGGTCGCACACCGTCCTCGGTGGGTAGAGACATACCAGTACTGTTTCTGCGCCTGGCATTATAGATCGCTCCAAGTGACGACCGCGGAGTTTCTCAAGCATTTCCTTATTTATTCTTACTTATTTGGGGTGGTCTGCTGGGGATCCACAGGTTCACAGTGGAATAGTATAGCTGGTAGTCACCTCACATGGTGGGACGCTCACAGGGAGAATGGCCGACGCCCAGCAAGGTGCTCCGACCGCGTGTGACCTGAGGTGACGTTAGAACGTAGGACACTGAGAAATAATGCCTGATGGGCGGTTATCACACACCCTAACACATTACTATTTCACGTATACATCAAGCAAAGCTTTAAACTGTAATAACTGCGATATAAGCCTTTTTTACAGGGCGGGCTGTAGCCCGAGGACACTGACCTGAAGTGACGTTAGAACGTAGGACACTGAGGGCAGTGCCCCGTCGCTCATCACCGTGTAGGCCTACAGTTTCCAATCTTTAATTTTTACTTTTATTTCTTACGGTTCTCACCTGAACCCTTTCCGGTATATTGTCACTCATGGCTTATAAACACCTATTTTAATCCTAAATTACACACTAAGGTAAGGTTCTGGTTTGCTAATTCGTGGGTAAATTCATTGGGTTATAATATCAACGCAGCACTTGAGGCGGGTACAGGACGCTCCCTAAAACAAAAGCCGAATGTTCATGGCGTGGGTACTGGGTATATCCACTTCACTTAAAACTGTAATTAGGGATCCTCCTCTCACACATTGCACTCTTTGAACACAGACATAAGATTCTCTGATCACTGTACATGTCGTGGGTACATGTCACGTGAGGATACGAGGTGTATTAAGTTCACACCGATGCATACAAGATATTTCCTTTCAAGTATAGTTTCTGGGTCGCTTCCAACACCTCACAGAGTTCTGATACATTTATCCTTTTTCCAGATCATTGTTCTCATGTATTTTCATATGATATCTGTGGACGTTATGTTCGCGACACGTTCACAGACGTAAATAGTATGGCCTTCAAACCATGATCCACACTTAGTCCTACAGTACACTAGTCCGGCTAAACTGGACTTTCCCAATCATCTTATGGATACCCTGAGTTCTCCTTAATGATATGAATACATACAATTAATATTATATAACCGTACCTGGGTACAATACAACACATGATTCAGTAACATTGAGTAGGTGAGTATTCCTTTTCTGAGATTCTACAAGCTCGGTGGATTTGAATGTTATGTAGCGTAATATGAATTAAAGTGAGGTTTTAGGAATGACAATGATGTGCGCAGTACAGAGGATCCTGCTTAACACAATTACTCAAGGTGTTAAGACCTAAATTCTGGAACAGGGTGGCAATATCGACAATATATACCTAGATTTTGCCAAGGCTTTCGATAGCGTACCCCATGAACGGCCGCCAATTAAACTGGATGGGTACGGGATTCGGGGAAGTGTCCGAGCGTGGACCGGAGACTTTCTGCCTGAGCTCAAGCAGCGTGTGTGGTGATTAATGGTACGAAATCGTTATGTGTACCCGTGACAAGTGGGGTGCTACAGGGCTTTGTATTGGGTCCATTGTTGTTTGTTTGCTTCATAAATGACATGACGGAAACTATACACTCCGCCATACAAATGTTTGCAGACGATGTCAAGTTATTCTGGGAAATTAAGCATCAAACAGACTGTGAAGAGCTGCAGAAATATATCTGTGAATTTCAAGAGTTGTCGAAGAAAGGGCTGCTAAGATTTAATATCACGAAGTGTAAAAGGATGCACTTGGGTCGTACCAAAGGAAAGGAGGCGTATTATTTGTCCTTACGGGACGAAGAAACTGCATTAATAGAGGCCGAATGCGACAAGGATCTGGGTGTGTCTGTTGACAACGAACTGAAATTCTCGGGCCATTGTGAGAAGTTGGACCAAGCAACTAAACTAGTAGGTCTTACAAGAAGGTCGTAACAATCTTCAAGAGTGAGGTGCTTCCCTGCCTGGAGTACTGTCACCCCGTCTGGTCCCCGAGATATGCTAGAGACTGTCAATTGGTTGAAAATTTCCAAAGGAGGGCCACCAGACTGGTGCCTATCTTATACTATAGACGGGCAGTGGGTGACCTAACGGAGGTGTATAAACACCTCAAAGGGCACTACTCAGTCGAGTGTCCATACCTGGAGCTGGCGGACGCCCGCCCCACAAGGGGTCACAGCTCAAGGTTGAAGAAGCCATAAGTCCAGAAAACTGTGAGGACAAACTTTTTCGGAGTGAGAAGTGTAAACTCTTAGAACGACCTGCCAGAGAGTGTTGTGACGGGGACCGAGTGTGAGCTCTTTCAAGACCAGACTTGAGCAACACTGGAGCAGGTACAGATACATTCAGGAACCTGCCCAGTACTTACCAACAGTGCATGACAGAGACATAAACGACCGCCGAAGCGGCTAACGAGCCAATCAGCGGCGAAGAGGATAAAAGTATAAATGAAAGTTAAGCCTATTGTATAATATAAATGATGAGAATCATATATTGGAGTTGGATTCATATCCCATATTATGGGTTTGGGCACATTTCAAATTTCTTTGGAATATAATTGGTATATAAGTGAACTGTATGTTCCTATACACTTATTGATCTTCCCCAAGGGAACAGACTTTTTAGTCACAGACAAGACAAGCTCGCCATCTTGAATTTAACTACATATTTGTGGCGTCTTGTGCGGGTTGTTCATTCTTGTTTCGGAAGTTATCTGTGCTTGTGGAGGAAGAAAAACGCCTCCAAGAGTTCATCTGTTAACATGGACGAGTTGGCAGTGTAAGGGACGGTTAATTTTTTTTTTAATATTCTTTCTTCTATGGGTGAATTTCTCTTCTCTTGTTTATTACTGTAATTTCTTTTCTCTGTTCCACTATTTCAAACAATTACTTTATTTTCTGCCTTAACTTCTTAGCTCTGCAAACTTCTTTCTATCCAGATGTTAGTTAGGCCTTTATTTCTCCAAGTTACTACCTAACCTCTAACGGTAGAGCATCTACTTAGATCTGGGTCTTTTAGCAACAGCCAATTGCAGTACTGTGAACCTTTGGCTAGAGTCCTGCTGGAGTCTGTGAAGAAAAGGTTGGACCCATACATAGAAATGAGGGATGTTCGAGCAGCGGCTTTTCTGGATCCTAGGTTCAAACTGGACTGGCTGTCGTCACAAGGAGAAGAAAATGACAAAGATGATCTAGCAGATGGATTACCTGAATCAAAAAGACCCAGACTTTTCTACTTCATACCACCATCTGTAAATAGGGCACCGAAATCAACGACCATCAGCGGGAAGTACAGTGAGTCTGTTGTTGAAACAATATGCTCTACTGGAAAGAAGTACCCCCAACCTTGCGCCCACTGAAGAACCTGGCAAGGGAGTTGATGGGGTGTACTGCAACTTCTGCTCCATCCGAACGAGTTCTCAGCATTGCTGGAAATTATTTCACATCCAACAGGGCCCAACTTGGTGTCGCTTCTTTCCGGTCATTGTTAATAAAATGTAATGGTGAATCATTTGAAAAACTCCCAGCTTTGTAATTATTATGTGAACGTGCAGTATCCATGGACTGCACTGGAATATTGATAGCCTATGTCTGCTTTTTTCACAATAGTTTTAAGTGAAACATATTCATCAATACGAATTTAGCCATTATTACTAGACAGCGTGACGGTTTTCTTTTCACAGGTTGAGCTCTAGCATGTAGAAACTTGTAATTGTAATTTAACTTTTGATTTTTTAATTGTAATTGTAATTAAAAACTCAGACAAGTATTTGTATTTGTAACTGTAATTGATTTAAATATGTGTAATTGCTCCAATCATGATACGGGGTCATTTCAAATTAATTAATTTTTTCAGCTGGGTTCATTTGTTAACTAATACTACTGTATGTTTTATTACGTAGGACTATTAATCTATCCATCTGTTTTGAACTTCTAACGAACTAGAATGGGAAGTAAGGAGTTGTATGATTCTACAGTAATATCACATACAAGAAAAACATAACTCGTAGTCCAAGAACTTTATGTATGGTTATTAATTTTTCATCTGTTATGAGCTTTTAACCAAATTTAGTGGACTAATAATGTATCTTTGTTTCTCGGTGAATCACGCGTCTACTTGAGCGAACGAGCGATATTAAGATGTCGGTGTATTTCTCAACACCGCACTGTACTCCATACCACGTGTGAACTTGAACTGGACGAGTAACACAGAGACTCTAGGTTATTACATTACAGGTATAAACAGTGACCTCCAAACATTTGCTTACAGAAAGGAATAAATCACAAGACAAATATTTACAGATGATGATGTAGGGGGTTCTATATTATGATAAAAAAAGGTTGGTATATAATAGTAATTGAAATTCACTCAAAACAACCAAGACCAGCTTATAAAATCACGAGAGGCTTGTTTCTAGTCGATTCTTTATGCCAGCACCATCTGATGTTTTTTAGGGCCAGGCGGTCACCAATCTACAGTAAGTACTAACCAGACTCAACGTTACTTAAAACTTCGTTGATCGGACAAGGGGCGCTGTTTCCAATGTGGTACTATACAGGCTGCATTACTACTACTACTTTGTTGTCACTTGGAATCGAGCATGACGATCATCCAGCTATGATACAATGATACAAGTTGGTGAGCTCTGAGGTGACTCGAGAGACCGATTCAGGTCCGGCAGGTAGTAGGTAGTAAGCAGCTACCAAACAGGGAGGTACTACCGCCTGGGAAGATATTGGAAGCATAATGTGTTGTCTATGGTAGACCCTGCTGCCATATGGCATCACGAAAATTGTGACCGAGTCCCAGGTTGCTGACCTGACTTTCTGCCTCATTTACAAGCAATTGCAGGTCTCAATTGTTTCTCTTACTTGGACAACACAACATACTGTACAGTATATCGTTTCTCACTCGAATTATTTTTTTCGTTTGTGCATTTATTTATGGTTATTATTATTATTATTATTATTATTATTATTATTATTATTATTTTATTTATTTATTATTTTTTTTATTTGCTATAAATTTTATTAATTGTTGTAATAATAATAATAGATATTATTATTATTATTTTTATTAATAATATATTTTCGCCCCCCAGAACCTGATGTGGGTCAGTGACCTATGCCCAGGTGGGCTAAGCCCCGTAAAAAAAAAAAAAAAAAAAAAAAAAAAAAAAAAAAAATCTAGTGCGGGAGGGGCGGCGGCAGCGACTTTCCGGTGCTGGCGCTTGTCTGCAGTCGGGCTAACTCGTGTGGTGCTCCTCCAAGCGTTACGGCGTAGAGTGATAGTCTCCCAGTCTTAAGACTATCCTTATGCTTTTTCAGTTGCCCACCAGCGTTACGCTTACCATTCGTTAGGAGACTGTAAAGTTGCTGCTTCGGTAGTCTACTGTCGTCCTTGCGGGTAACATGGCCAGTCCAACGTAGTTGTTCATGGATAATGGTAACTTCGATGCTCCTACAGTTGGTGTCAGCGAACTCGGAGGATGGAACGTCGACTTCGTTGGTGAAAGTTCTCAAGTGCCTTGAGGTGCCTCCTATATGTAGCTAATGTCATGGTGTCATACAGCAGGGAGGGGAGGATCACTAATCGATATACGCACAACTTTGTAGATAATTTCAGTTCCCTACAGCTAAAGACACGGTTTCGGACTCTGCTAAAGGCTTGAGATGCACATCTAAACCGATGTTGAATCTTTTCATCGATATCCTCGGTGGTGGACAGGTAGGAGCCAAGATATTGAAAGTGGGTAACATTAGAGAGGGTAGTACCGTTAACCTGGATGGATGGTGGAGGTGTGGCTGAACTAATGGCAGGCTGAAAGAGAATCTGTGTCTTACGTACATTCACCTCAAGGGCGAAGTGTGCATATGCATATGTATAGGTGTTCAGGATCTCCCGTAGATCGCGTTCAGTGTGAGCGACGAGGGTGAGGTCGTCTGCATACTGAAGTTCAGTGATGGAAGCGTCCGACACCTTTGTTCCAACCTGGAGTAGGAGACTGCCGTTCATACCATCGTGGAGTCGCCTCATGATGACGATAAATTTTGGTGGGCAGCCAAAATGGTTGAGGGTCCGCCAAAGAGCGTCCCTGTTGACTGAGTCGAAAGCCATAGTAAGGTCGATGGAGGCCATTTACAAGTCACGACGCTGTTTTCTGCACGTTTCCTTTATCTGGAGGCAGTAAAGATCATGTCAGTGGTGCCACGTGATAGTCTAAACTCTAAAGCCACATTGAGATTCTGAAAGGAATTACTCCACCTCAGTCTGCCCGGTCTCCCCTTTTCTTATACATATTGACGATGGAGGTGTCTTTAAGGTCTTAGGGGATTTCTTCCTTCTCCCATATATTCTTTAGGAGAGCGTGGATATGGCTGGTAAGCAGAGGTCTCCTTGCTGTATACACCTCGGTTGGGATTCCATCAGGCCCTGTGGCTTTGTTATTTTTCTTCTCCTTGATGGCAGTAGCTACCTCATCCAGGGATGGAGGATTGCTGAGGTGGGTCAGTTCTGGGTGCTGAGAAATCTGCTGGGTAGCAAGGAGATCCACATCGGTCTTTCGGTTGTAAGAGAATGTTAGTCCTATTTCCAGCACTAACTGATGCCTTCTTCGTCTTTAATTAGGGAGTTACCGTCGTACGAGCGGAGGGGAGCCACACCATGAGTAATTGGGCCATACATTGTTTTAGTGAAACTGAAAAATGCACTCATCTTGTTTTGATCTGTAATTTTTTGCGTTTCACGCACTTTATTTTTTCACCATTCATTCATTAATTTGCGAAGTCCGAGACTGAGGACTGTCCTGCCAGTCAGTAAGAGCAGCATGTTTGCCATTAACGAGTACGTTGATTTCCTGGTTATATTCATTAAACCAATGCTGGACCTTTCTTTCGATCTGGCCGAAGGTCTCACTGTAGGTTTTTGTGATGACAGAGCAGAGGATACCCCATTCGGCTCTCGATTATAGGTTGTTTGTTGTTGGGTTGCTGATTAGCCCATCGTCGAGCTGCTCTCTGAAAGCATGCGCTACCGCTTGATCCTCCAGTTACTTGGTATAATTTAAAACCTCTTCTGAACGCTTGTTGTCTTCGCCATTTTGGGGCGGCGGGAAGGGAAAGTTTGGGTCTGGCGAGGCGATGATCTGTGTCATAGTGGTCTGAGCCACGCATGGGTCGGGTGATGAGGACATCTCGGCGATCTCTTTCTCTGACAATGATGTAGTCAATGAGATGCCAGTGTTTGGATTGTGGGTATTGTCAAGAACCATTGAACTTGTCGGCCTGCCTTAACAAGGTGTTGATGGGAGTGAAGTTGTGTTCAGCACATTTGATGAGGAGGAGTAGGCCGTTGGGATTACACTTGCCCACCCCATTTCTCTCTATGGTTCCCTGCCATAAGTCAGCCACTCTGCCAGCTCTGGCACTGAAGTCACCTACAAGCACAACTTTATTTTTTCTGGGGATAGAGGTTAGCACTCTGTCAAGGTTGGAGTGAAAGTCCTCCTTGATGTCATCCTCTGTATCTAGTAATGGGTCGAATGCACTGTTGAAGGCATGACGTGAGTAACTCAATGAGACTCGGAGAGTCATGGGGCGCTCGTTGATCCCAACAGGCATTTCAGTTACCCTATGTAGGATGGATTGGCGAATTTGTTATTTGCCAATCCATAAATGTGGTTTGCCTCCACAGCAGCTCTTTTGCCACATGGCCAGTATCCAGAAGGGTCCTGACATTCCATGCAGCGACCATAACAGGTTGTATAATTTGTTTTTGCTTTGACCTGTAATTATAATTATGTTTTCGACCGAATAAGGATGACCTTACTGGGTGCCGTTTTCCAGTCAGTGCATTTTGTTTCATTTTTTTTATATAGGCAGGCAGGCAGGCAGGCAGGCAGGCAGGCTATGTTTAGAACACCTTTTGTTCCCCTCCCCTCTTATCTGTGCCGCCCATGTGCAGAGCTGTGACTAGAGACTCCCGGCAGTCATCTGAGCCTGTCCCCGTCGCCACTTGTCTATCGCCATAGGACTTTTGAGGGCATATGGGTTTTGATGATGATGAAAAGTATGTTGAGTTGGATGATGGCTGCGCGTAAGTTGATTTTTTGTGGTGAGGCAGGGGAACAGGCGGCAACTACACATCTTGGCTCTCCCCTTTACCGGTTCCAGTGGTGCAGGTAGCGGCAATGACTGGGGAGAGGGAAAGTTGCAATGGACTGCTGTAGCCCAGTTTGCTGAGTTTCGCCTCAGTATCCTGTCCATATTGCATTGCTTTCATCCACCGATTTTGTCCTTGGGTTCCCGTGTTGGTCATTCTTCCGCCTATTTCACCGTTGGTCGTCTTACTGGAACTCTGTAGGTATGTCTGTTTGATGAGGGGCTCCACTGCAGATTTTTTGTCCGGGATTTACTCTCGTAGTCTTATACCTACTGTTAGGTTCTGAATAATAAGTTCTATATACAGGAGAGAACACAAACACCTGTATAGTTTTGTAGGTTCGGTTTACTGGATAAGAGTATGTACACAGAGGGAAGCAGCACTCTCCCTTGGCTAGGCTCCTTGTTCAACTGCTATAGGCGACGTATGGCAAGTGATACATTAGCAGCTTCCATACGTCGCCAGGAACATTAATTAGGCATGTGGGATATGGTAATAACGTTGCCACACGCTGCTAGCTACATAAATGGAGCACATACATAATATACATACATGATATATAATCCAGCATACATAATATACATACACCTCCCTCCCCCCTATACGCTCATAGCAAAGTCTTGAGCGGACCTTTTCTTTTGGATCCGTTCTGAGCGTCGAGGGACTTCATCACTGGGAAGGGTATGGGACTCAACACTGGTGGCGGGGCCAGCAGAAGGCATTGTTACGGGGCGGAGAAAACGGCGGTTCCTCCACCACACACGACCACTGGGTAACCGCACCTGGTAGTCCCGTGACCTGCCGAGACCCATAACTACGCCTACTTTGTCCCAACGTAGGGAGGTCGGGTCCTGAACACGGACTTGGGTGCCGACACTCAACCTAGGGAGAGAACGGGCGTGGTCATTGTAGCGGGCGACGACGTCCTGAACACGTTCGGCGGCTCGGCGATCACAATCCTCTGTCTTGGCCTGCCACTCCTTGGAGAAGGATTGAGGGTGAGCAGGGACACAAGAACGGAGGGGGCGTCCATACAAAACCTGGGCAGGGGAGCGTCCGGTGTAGTTAGGTGTGTTGCGGAGTTCAAGAAGACCCCTGTCGAAGGCCTCGCAGTCAATGTTCCCAGAAGGGGCCACCTTAAGGATGAGGTGCTTCAGGGATTTGACAGCAGCCTCAGCGTGGCCGTTGGACTGCGGGTAATGGGGCGATGACAACACATGCCGGACTCCCCATCGGTCAAGGAACGCAGCAAAGTCCCGGCTTGTGAACTGAGGCCCTCCGTCGGTTCGCAGGCGTATAGGAACGCCCACGTCACGGAAGTAGTGGCGGAACTTGCTGATGGTGGCGGCAGACGTCGTGTCATTACCGCACTTGATGACAACCGGCCAACCAGAGAGACGGTCGACGATAACGAGGAAGGACTTTCCTGACACACAGAAAAAGTCGGCCGACACAGACTCAAAGGGGCGGGTGGGGTTGTCGTCACTCATGAAGGGTTCCTGCTGCTGGCTGGGTTGTAATACTTGGCAGGGCTCACACGCACGGACAACATTGGAGATGTCGGAGTTGATGCCGGGCCAGAACACAGTCTGTCGTGCACGTCGTTTGGTGGCCTCAGCTCCACGGTGACTGTCGTGAAGGCGGGCCAAGGCGTGGGGACGTGATGCAGCAGGGACAACTACACGTGCTCCGTACAGAACAAGGTCTCCGTCGCAGTAGAGTTCATCGCGGAGTTTCCAATACGGGAGCAGGGTGTTGTGAAGATCGTAGCGGTTGCTAGGAAATCCATTCCTCACACACTCGACGAGTCGGACATAGGAAGGGTCATCTCGGGCCGCTGTTCGAAGGTCCTCTATTGCCTTGTCGTCATCTGGTGACAGGTCCGAACGAAGGGATTGGACGGCATGGAGAGTGACCACAGTCCTGACGGAAAGAGCGAGGTCGGCGTCGAGTACATGGTCTTCTGGAGTAGGGCGGCTGACAGGAGAGCGGGAAAAGGCATCAGGGATGCAGAGCTCCTTACCAGCACGCCACACTGCAGTGAAGATGTACGCCGAGAGCTTCTCTTTCAGACGCTGGAGGCGAGGGTTCTCAACGGCGTCTAGCGTGTAGTGGTTGAGGATCGGGACAAGCGGGCGATGGTCGGTCACTAGGTGAAAGTGTTGCAGGCCTATGAGGTAAAACCTGCACTTGGACATCGCCCAAACCACAGCCAACAGCTCCAACTCAATGGTGGCTTAGCGCGTCTCAGTGTCAGAGAGGAAACGCGAGCCACACTGGACGAGCCGGAACTGCCCTCCACCATGATCCTGCAGTAGGGCGTATCCCACGCCATACAAGCGTGAGGCATCTGTCTGCAGAACTGTCGGCAAGGCTGGGTCAAACGTGGCGAGGACAGGTGGACGAGACAGGGCCTGTTTCACTTGCTGGAAGGCCTTGTCGTGGTCGGGGGTCCACAGGAATGTCCTCTTGGGGCTCATCAGAGGGCGAAGTGGTTGAGCAGCTGCGGAGATGTCCGACGAAAACTCTGCTAACTGGTTGACGAGACCGATGAAGGACCTCAAGTCGGTCAGGTTAGCAGGGGTGGGAAAATCCGTAATGGCGCGGACCTTTTCCGGGTCAGCTGCGATACCATTCCCTGAGAGGGTGTACCCACAAAAGTCAACTGAAGAGCTGGCCAGAACAAACTTGTCGGCATTTAGGGTAATGCCGTGCTTCCGGCACCTGTTGAGTACCTCGTAGATACGGCAGAGGTGATCCATGTAATCCTCATCGTACACGAGTATGTCGTCGACCACTTTCACGCAGTTTGCCAGACCCTGTAGAGCCATATCACCTCGAAGACAGAAAGCGTCTCCTGTAGCGGCGAATCCCATGGGGCCACGGCAATAACTGTAACGTCCATGCGGGGTGATGAACGTTGTGAGTGGTCGGTCTTCTTCGGCAAGCTCTATCTGCCAGTATCCACACAGGGCGTCCATCGTCGTGAAGAAGCGCGCCTTCGGGTTCACGCTGCGTATGGCTGCAAAGGGCGTGGGAGAAGGGTGCGCAGGACGAGACACCTGGTTGTTGAGCTTGGAAAGGTCAGTGGTGATCCGAACACCACCTTTAGGTTTTGCGACGACAACCATCGGGTGACACCATGGAGACGGGTCATCGCCGGTTGGTACAATAATTTCTTGGGCGACCATGGAGTCCAGCTCGTTTTTGACCGCCTCGCGGAAGGCCAGGGGAACCAGTCGAGGGGTGTAAATAGCGAATGGCTTCGCGTCGTCCCTCAGGTGGATCCTCATGGGGGGACCTGCCATCTTCTTGAGAGGCTTGGATTCCAGAGCGGACTTGGTCACCAGAACGTCGCTGAATTCCTTCAGGAAGTACTTCCGAGCATCCGAAGGAGAGGTGTCACTGGCAAGAGGCAGGGGTAGGGCGGCAGCAGGGTCGTTGCTGCTCCCTTTTTGCACCCTGTTGGCGTGTTTTACCTCAAGAATAGGTTTGGGGAAGTCCTGGGAGATGATGGCCAACTCCTGACAATGTCTGTAGGACAGCAAAGGAGTCTGGACACCGTTATGCACATCAATCCAGGCTTGACACGACCTGTTGCCAAAGGTGACTTGTGCTTGGAGTGAACCCAGGGCCGGGGTCATCTGTGAACCATCTGCCATAAAGCGGAGATCCTTGGGGGGCGGTCCTAGATCACTTGGAGAGAGCCCCAAGCATTGCAAATGCTGGGGACCGATGACTGTAGCATCAGCGCCGGTGTCGGGCAACATCTGAAGACGGGATGACACACTGCGGTAGGTCACAATGACACTGATGTACTGGGGGACTTTGGTCCTGGGACGCTGGGGGGAGCACACATTCCTAATGTGGCTCGAGCGTTGTCAAGAGTCGTCGTACCTCTGATTGGAAGACTGTGGGCGGCCCTCTCTGGTGGAAGGGGGCTGAAGCCTCCGCCGACGCGGTCCCTTGGGTTTGTTGGGAGGGCAACACTTGTCATAGTGGCCCAGACGACCGCACACATTGCACTGGGCGCGTTTGGCTGGGCACCGTACTGTGAGTGACCAGTGGCCCTTACGGTCACAACTGTTGCAGGTAGACTGAGCAGCTGGACACACCTGTGTTCCGTGCTGCTTACCGCAGTTGTTGCAAAATAAACCGGGCGTGGACGTGGTGGGCGAAGGCGTAGGAACAGACTTCTTGTCCTTCTTGTACCGGGACACAGCGCGTACAGCTGTAGGGGGAGCGCGGATGGCAGAGGTGGCACACCTGGCAGCCTCATAGGAGCGACATATCGTCAACACATCCTTAAGAGAAGAGGAAGAGTCGAGGGAGGTGAGGCGTTGGACAAGTTCCTCGTCCTTAACGCCCATCAGGATCACCTGCTTCAACTGGGTCTCCTCGCACTGCTGGTGGTGGCCTGGACATATATCTACCTCTTCCGAGGCTCTCTTAAGACGTACGTAAAAGGCGTCAAAAGACTCACCCTCCATCTGTCTGCAGCTAAACAATTCCCTCCTGCGCAGAGCTTCATTCTGCTGTCCTTTGATGTGCCGTTGTAGAACGTCCAGTACCTCCTCTACAGACAGCGAAGAGGTTGGGGGTACCTGCAACGTATGTTCCAAGACACGCTGAATTTCCAAGGACAGGCACATACGCAGCTGGATGAGTTGTTTAGGCTGTGACAAACTCTGGAGATCCACCATTGTAGAATAATCAGTCCACCGTCGCCGCCATTCACGAAAAGTCTGGAAAGTCTCATCAGGCTTCAAGATGGGCGGCGTTTGAGCTGCTGCTTTAGGTGGGGCTGGGGGGCGTGAAGGAAGCATGGATGAGGTATCTGAACCAGTCAGTACCGAGGCAGTGTTAGAGCCAGGGGCTTGGTTAACAGTGAGGCGAGATATCAAGGCTTCGAACCGTTCACTGTCTTCCAATCTCCGTTGGTGGTCTCGTTCTGCCTCTGCTTGCCTTCTGTGCTCATCCGCCAAACGTCTGTGAGCTTCATCCTCGCGTTTCTCATCTCTCATAAACTTCAGTAAAGCAATTATCTCTGGAGACAACGCTGAATATTGAGGTGAGGGACTGCGCGATGTGGGGGCTGGAGCGTCGTGGCCGGCCTGGTCATCCATCTCTGCGGGGCTATCACCCGCCTGACTCATCCAGGCGCTGGGTCCACGGCTACGTAAGGCATGAGACATGACTACTTCATCTGTGTACTGTGTCTTAAATCAGTGTTGACCGGTCAGCCCGTCGTATCAACAAGATTTCAGACAAAAAAATTAATTAAATACACAGATAAGTAGATTATATATATAAAATATATATAAGGAAGCCGCGCGGTCAGCGAGTGTTAGTACATGTATGTGTGTGAGTGTGTGTCCCGGGCGGGCAAAGCGTCTCGCCCCAGCTGTGAGGGGGGGTGGAGGCGGCGCTGTGAGGGGGTGGAGGGAGAGGCGCGGCGACTCCCAGTCAGTCCAGTTACCCTCAGAACGCGGTCAGAGACGGGTGCACTGAACTCTACTCCTTACAAATGCCCAGAACGTGCCGTATACCTTGGGAATCCTTTAGAACAAGGTCACACATGAATGGCACGAAACACACAATGCACTAAACACTTCACAGAAAATCACTGTCACTGACACTGCTCAAAGTTGCTGAGATTCTTCGAGGAGAGCTGACGCGTGGGAGTTGACCACAAGGCGAGGAGGAGTCCATCCGGCTTTCCACAGACTTTGCGCTATCACTCGTAATTATCCAGTAAGATCGGATCACTGCGCCATGTTAGGTTCTGAATAATAAGTTCTATATACAGGAGAGAACACAAACACCTGTATAGTTTTGTAGGTTCGGTTTACTGGATAAGAGTATGTACACAGAGGGAAGCAGCACTCTCCCTTGGCTAGGCTCCTTGTTCAACTGCTATAGGCGACGTATGGCAAGTGATACATTAGCAGCTTCCATACGTCGCCAGGCACATTAATTAGGCATGTGGGATATGGTAATAACATTGCCACACGCTGCTAGCTACATAAATGGAGCACATACATAATATACATACATAATATATAATCCAGCATACATAATATACATACACCTACCAAGTTTAATCCGCAAGGCAGTGGGGCAGTGGTTGGTAGGCGCCATGGCGTGTCCACATGCCAGTGGGCCTATGCGCCGTCCCTTTGGGCCCCGTTGCTGGTCTGAGATCCTTTGTTGGTCTAGCCTGGGACCGCGATGCACCCAGTTACCATATTTTGCCACGAGGAGGCACAGCAGGAGTCTTGATGGCGAAGAGGCTGTGTACTGGCAGTGGGAGACTTGCGCAAGGCTGTTTCCATATCCACCACGATGGCTAGCCAGTGGCGGAAGTTGAAAGCAAGAGAAAGCAAGCAGTGTTAGCACCTAAACGCTAACATAATGCTGCCACACCACGAAGATGTCGGAAAAACAGCTTTTTGAAGTCAGGAAGATTGTAAGAGTATGGAAAGAAAGAAAAAGCAGGGCGTTCCACAGTTTGGCTGTGTGAGGAAAGAAGGATGTACTATAATGGGTTACTCTTGTGTGACCGACATCCACACAGAAACGGTGGACACCGCGGGCAAGACGAGTGTTACGGGCCCACGGCCTTGCCGGCGGTACACAGGATGCCAAATCCACCGAACATAGCCCGCCATCACAATCAAACTACTGTAAAATGTATGTCCCTCAATATTGTTAATGCCTATGGCTATGGCCTGGCGCTGGACAATATTAGGGACCTGCCACGCTTTGCCATAAACAGATGAATTGTACCGGGAAATTTCCCCCCATACATTCACCATTCTGTCACTTTATGTAACTTGCTGACAAAACCCATGACCCTTCAGGCTTTTACGCCCTTAATGCATGAGTCATACAGGCAAGCATGAACTCCGCATGCTTCCCAGATGGGCACTGTAAACGCTTCTGCGCTTCACCTTGCACAGGATGTAAGGGCGTGCCCAATACACTAGCCCCCTCCGGAGCAATTTAAAAAAGTCTAGCCCGTTAAAATTAAGACGAATGAATCCCTTATAAACTTGAAGCAACTGCTCAGGAGTACAGCATTCCCAGCTTTCGGGAGGCAGCTTTAGCAATGTTATGGATGTGTGGCTTCCATGACATATTAGAGGAAATGGTGAGGCCTAGCATATCTATTTTAGAACTTGGCAGAATGAGTGCATCCTGAAATGTGGTAAGTGGGAGATCTTCTATTTTGGAAAGTGTAATTGGTAGATGAAATGATATCTGCTCTAGAAAGAGATCTAGTTTAAGAATTAGGGGGAAGGGAAAAATGTGAAGAATGAAGAGCAGAATCATCAGCGTAAGAATGGATAGAATTAGTCGTAGTGTGAAGTAAATCATTGATAAAAAGAAGGAAAAGAGTAGGTGAAAGAACAGAACCCTGTGGGACACCACTATTGGTAGAGAAAAAGCAAGTAATCGATCCCTCGACAACAACCCTGTACACACACACACACACACACAGGCTACTTTACTGCGCCATTAACTACACAACTTTACTGTCATACAGAACTTCCACATGTCCCTTTTCCTTTTTGTAGGGGGGCAGTTTACCCCCATTCTATTACATTCGCTTCTGATTGTTACTTTAGTATGTCGTAAGATTTCACTCCCGTCAAGAAAAAATATGAACATCGGAGATGTTAATCAATTCTGAGGCCACGTGGCACTACACCAGCTCAGCAGTACCTGAGTGTTGGGCGGGGTGTGGATGGGAGTAATATCCCAGGTGGTGGGTGGGGTGTGGATAGGAGTAATATCCCGGGTGGTGGGCGGTGTGTGGATGAGAGTAATATCCCAGGCGGTGGGCGGGGTGTGGATGGGAGTAATATCCCAGGTGGTGGGCGGGGTGTGGATGAGAGTAATATCCCAGGTGGTGGGCGGGGTGTGGATGGGAGTAATATCCCAGGTGGTGGGCGGGGTGTGGATAGGAGTAATATCCCATGTGGTGGGCGGGGTGTGGATGGAAGTAATATCCCAGGTGGTGGGCGGGGTGTGGATGGGAGTAATATCCCAGGTGGTGGGCGGGGTTTGGATGGGAGTAATATCCCAGGTGGTGGGCGGGGTGTGGATGAGAGTAATATCCAAGGTGGTGGGCGGGGTGTGGATGGGAGTAATATCCCAGGTGGTGGGTGGGGTGAGGATATGAGTAATATCCCAGGTGGTGGGCGGGGTGTGGATGGGAGTAATATCCTAGGTGGTGGGCGGGGTGTGGATGAGAGTAATATCCCAGGTGGTGGGCGGGGTGTGGATGGGATTAATATCCCAGGTTGTGGGCGTGGTGTGGATGGGAGTAATATCCCAGGTTGTGGGCGGGGTGTGGATGAGAGTAATGTCCCAGGTGGTGGGTGGGGTGTTGATGAGAGTAATATCCCAGGTGGTGGGCGGGGTGTGGATAGCAGTAATATCCCAGGTGGTGGGCGGGGTGTGAATGGAAGTAATAGTCCAGGTGGTGGGCGGGATGTGGATGGGAGTAATATCCCAGGTGGTGGGCGGGGTGTGGATGGAAGTAGTATCCCAGGTGGCGGGCGGGAGGGGTGTGGATGGAAGTAATATCCCAGGTGGTGGGCGGGGTGTGGATGGGAGTAATATCCCAGGTTGTGAGCGGGGTGTGGATGAGAGTAATATCCCAGGTGGTGGGCGGGGTGTGGATGGGAGTAATATCCCAGGTGGTGGGCGGGGTGTGGATGGGAGTAATATCCCAGGTGGTGGGCGGGGTGTGGATGAGAGTAATATCCCAGGTGGTGGGCGGGGTGTGGATGAGAGTAATATCCCAGGTGGTGGGCGGGGCGGGTGTGAAGATATCCCAGGTGGTGGGCGGGGTGTGGATGAGAGTAATATCCCAGGTGGTGGGCGGGGTGTTGATAAGGGTAATATCCCAGGTGGTGGGCGGGGTGTGGATAGGAGAAATATCCCAGGTGATGGGCAGGGTGTGGATGGAAGTAATATCCCAAGTGGTGGGCGGGGTGTGGATGGAATATCCCAGGTGGTGGGCGGGGTGTGGATGGGAGTAATATCCCAGGTTGTGGGCAGGGTGTGGATAAGAGTAATATCCCTGGTGGTGGGCGGGGTGTGGATGAGAGTAATATCCCAGGTGGTGGGCGGGGTGTGGAAGGAAGTAATATCCCAGGTGGTGGGCGGGGTGTGGATGAGTGTAATATCCCAGGTTGTGGGCGGGGTATGGGGTCTGCGCCTCTACCGTCTCTTGAGCTATGGTCCCCGGCGTGTATAAAGCTTATTAGGGTGGTGGTCATTTCAGCTTGGCACACGTCTTTCGTCAACATGGTGATAGGAGGTAGCTGGGGCCGAGTTTCCGCTGAGACTTTCATATGAAACTTTGAGAGACCGCTATTATAGAATTAGAAATACAGCAACTCTGACTGTATAATGTTAACTTAAACACCGTCTGGGTACGAAAGCTTATAAAGTACACGATATTAGTTTCATGCTTAACCTTCACATGCTTCTTACATAAAAAAATGTTCCGTAGCAGAACTGTAAACATTTTTACCAATCGTTTTATATTGAAAACAGAACATGATTATGAATTTGAGATTAGTTTCACGTTTATAACAGTCAGGTAAATACTTCAGAGAATCATGTAAACAAATCCAGCATATTTCTTTGTGTGTAAACGACAGAGGAGCACGGAACTTTCTCACTGTACCACCTGTAGGAACAAGGAGTATGTGTAATGACTTGTAATCACTTCCAGAAAAGTAAATAAAAAGTGAAGTCGTTGTTTGCTGAAAGGTACTTTGAAAACATTCATCGTGATTAAGGCCCTCGTTTCCGGTGTTTGCATCTCAGACTATGTAGTGCGCACTTGCCTTTTATTAATGTACAAGGAAAATACTTTGGTTTAGCTGAGGTGTTTGAACACAAGGAGCTATTGACTTCCGGACCTTTAATGGATATCATTGTTTAAAAATATGCTGGAATTCCACTTGCTGGAGCTCGTCTGAGCGTGACGTGTTAGGGGCTGTCAGGCAGGTTGGAAGGCTGGAAGCGCACGCGCAGAGGTAGTGTAGCTGTGGCAGTGGTTGGGGAAGGACGTGTTACTCGTCTTGCTCTTACTCTGGAATAGCTATTCGGGTGAGTGTTGACTGAAACCCATCTTGGTTAATTTTGAACATTGGGTAATTTGATTCGTTGGTGGAAGTATATACTGCAATGTTGGGGATGGTGTATTAGGTGTCCAAAATAAAATTAACAAGGAATGGATGGCCGCAAATCATTTAAAAATTGCTTGCTGAACAATTGAATTTATAATTTTAGGAACAAACGTTTTGAATCTTCAGTACGTTACGGGGATCGTTCGCTCAACCTGATGTGTCAATAAAGTTTTAGACTACACAGTATTTCACTTGACCATGTGTCATGTTACCAGGCTTTGGTACATACACACAGTCAAACTTTGGAAATAGGTCTTTCTTTGTCCGTAATTTAGATGGTTAGGTTGGGTTGCTCGATACACGGGTACAGTAGGTACAATGCGTGTAACGCGTAATGTGTATGGCATAATTCATCGTATAATATTGCAAAGTAATTGTGTAAATTATATATTTTACGAGAATAAAGCAAGCAAGCACACAAACTTATTAATAAATGATATCTTTAAATGACAATTTTTGAATTAAAACAAGAAGTATGTACTGTATGCAAAACATTAATTTAACAAAACTTCTTGGAATATAAATTTCCTTTGACTGTGTGTTATTCCTACGCTGATAAACGTTTCAGTTAATACAACGTGTCCATGGCATTCAGTTTATTGTTTGTTGTTGATGAAAAGTTACCGGGACAATGAAGGTCACTCGCTGCTGTGCGTGACGTTAACTGTGTGTTGTATCATTATGATCCGAAAAGTGTTCTGGGAGAAGGCCTGTGTGTCCAGATCATCAACCACTTGGAGACAACAATCGGATTATCGGACGGCCTAGTGGTAGTATATAATTATGATAAGTTGTACGTATTTCAGAGAAAGTATATTCAGTTTTTAATGTTACTTGGTGTATTTTACCAAGATAAAGGGACCGTGTCAAGCTGTCCATATTTATGATTTGTCCGAATTTTTTAGTTGTCGTAAGGCCAGGTTTGATTTTGTATTTTTCATCTTGATTACCTGCCACTAGTTGGTTTTGTTCATAGACTTCGCCTCGGAGAAGAGAATAAAGAGCATTAACGGAAAATTGTGATAGTTTTCGATGAACTGTGAGTACCAGAACATAGTGCGTTCTATCACTCCGTTGTATTATTGTACACAGTTTATTTACTTTTTACTTTTTTATGCTTATTTGTTATGGCAAGAATTGCAGTCACAATTCGAAGACGGCCTCGAGCTCAAGTGCAGGGCTGAGTTTCTCGTACAGGAGACAGTCACTCTGGCGAGCAATGCCGAAGAGCTGGAACTTGTAACTACAGGGTAGATGTTTTCAGTGGCCTTAGTGAATCGAAGCTCAACTCATTCAGGTACTCCAGAGCTTCGGTGCCCAAGGCTCCTAGGATCTCAGTCCCGATTGGGACAAAACGATATTCGTGGTTTAGGATCTTGTACTTTACCTCCTTGTTTTCCCCCGAGCTTGCTGCCTTCCTCACTCCAGCTGCACTCTGGGAAAAATAGACAGACACCAGTTTGGAATCACATGTGTAATCCCACAAGCGTGGTGTTCCATCCTTTCGAAGTAGCGGCGTAATTGTGTGAGCACTTGTCGGATCTGTAAACCAGAGGTTCACTTTGTGGCTGGGAGCCCTCAGTGGTCAGACTTTCATGATAATGTCATTAACTTGTGTCATCCATGCCATCTCCCTGTGTGGATTGGGGGATCATTAGATCGAAGGCTAATCCAGCATGGATTTCCTGAAGAGCCAGTAGAAACTCCCCGGCATAATGGGTTCTCAACTGCTGACAAGCCCAATACAGGTCAGTTGATGCCACCCAATGGTGTCTGAGGCGATATTCTCTTGGGTTTGTCCCAATAGGATGCTTGCCGTCCTTTGGGGGAGTTGGGCTATTTACTTGGGATATTACAGTCCCCCATTTAGTGGTTATATGATTTCGGAGGTTTTATAGATACCATATTCTCCCAAACGAGTCTGGCGAGTACCATGTTCCCACTCGGGGGTCGTTAGGGGAAAGGAGAAAGAGAGTCTTTGATATAATACGTATAGACAATACGTGTAGTGTTGCTGTGGAACACTAATATTGATATTAAAACAGTATGCATTGAAATATAAGTGTTCAACTTTTGTCCCTGCAACTATACTGTTATAACTTAGTGTTGAAGTATGGAAATTTATAAAGTAACTTGGTTATCAGTGTCTCGATTTTCATGAGTCAATAAAATTTACAAAAAGCGATTTAATTTGGTTTACTTTTGATTAATTACCGGTATGTTGTTTGAATAGTATGCGACAATAAAACAGTGAACACTAAGCTTGGCAAACAAAACACTCGATCAACCGTCTGTTGTTACAAGTATGACCGACCGTGTGGAAGGCTGGCAGTGTTCGTGTGGGTGGGCGCTGGATTGGAGGGTTGGACAGTCAACCAGAAAAATATCAAGTATTTCAGATTAAAAAGAACGATGAGATTTTGAACTCCAAATGTGGTTGGACTCCAGTTGTTATAACAAGCATCGTGGTTGAAAGTTTAACAAGATACTTTTTTTTGGGGTGGGGGGATCTGTGTAAATATGTGTAAGCAAGACGTGTTTCGGCCTAAAAAAAAAAAAAAATCGAGATACATATTCCCAGAAACCCTGATTTCTTGTGCCCATAAAAACCATAAATGTCTTCTTACTTATGTTCACACACAGGTTCCTGAAACAACAACATGTCAATTTAAACCCTTGATATGACCTTCCCTGGGAGTTTTATGTGGCAGAGAAAATAAGATTAGGTATTCTCTTGTTACTGTGTACGAAGTTACGCCCTTAACAGGACAGTTCCGCATTCAGGAGGAAGTAAACGGGAAAGTTCAGTTTTTCTTTTAAAAGGAGTTGGGTAAATTTCAGCAAGATTAATTTGAGTGTGTGCGCGCGCGCACAGTGGGGCAAGCGGGTAGGCATCCGTCTGCACCCAAATTGTCCTTCAACGGGAGAGGTAAGGAGGTTTTTCCCAGAAGTTAGTAATTGGCACTTACCATTGTAATAATATTCCTAATTGAACATAAGGGTGTACTGTATTTACATACTAAAATATACATAAAGACCGGATTTCGTAATTACATATAAATGTTCTCTAATTATCCTGCTGTCATAAATAAGAATATAAGCAGTGTGTATGTTGTTTGCAAATTGTTCATTTCCTTTGTATTCCAGAGGTGTCACGTAAGATGGCAACTTTTTATACATTACGTTGAATGAATGTTGGCGGTAGAATTACATTTGACATAATTAGTCATTAACACCTTTCTAGGTTTGTGATTGTTGTGGGATAATATTAACTTGTTGACGGGTAGATCAATGCTTTATTAAGGTAATATAAAAAGTAAGGAAATAATATGGCGAGTAATGCAGTTAGACAGGCAGATAGTGACATACAGGCGGGTAGACATACAAGAGACATATACATATGAATGGGCGTCACCTACATGCAGTGAAACAAGAGAGGGGGGAGGGGAAGAGTGGGAGACTTGCAGCTCGATTCCCCTCACTCCCCCCCCACCCCCCCCCCCCTACTGGGTCACTGCGTCCAGGCAGGCAGGAGGAGGAACGACTTACATCTGCAGTGCCTCGCTCACCCTGTCTCCACACACGTAGTCATTGTTGCTGTTCCTCAGCCCTGAAACAACCACCATCTGGTATCCTGGCGCTTTTGTAATTTTTATATAGTTTTCTTTTGAATTAAAATGTGACATTTTCTGCACGTTTTATGCGACAGATATAAACAGATAGGCCTATGTTTATATGATTTAAAGTGAATTTCATTAATTAATATATATCTATGTATAGACATATGTATAGAGTGTACATCAGCATACACTTATTTTATATCTAGGTATACACTTACAGTACATGCACCGTAACACATGAAGCAGAACAAGTACATGGGTCAACACGACCCCCGCCAGAGGGACAGACAAGACATTGATCCGGGCCCGCGTGTGCCGTGCTAACGGTCGGGGGAAACTTCATTACTACACCCAGGGTGTTCTTTAGGAACCACCACCACCACTACCAGACTTAGTATCCAGAACTCCCTTAATACATTTCTCTCATATCTAGGTGGAGGTCTGTCATAGCCATCACATGGAGAGTACTTTGCTATGTATAAATTTGTATTTGTAAGAATGTATCTGAATCTCGGAGGGGAAGTAATAGGTAGTTTCCCCCCTCGTGTCTGCCTTACTTATAATACTATTACGTTATTTATAAGAGGATGACATGTTGGTATTTTAATGGCCACCAGAATATAGAAATGGAAGAACATCTCTGATGATACGTGACCTTCCTATAAAACGAGAGAGAGAGAGAGAGAGACGTAAAATTGTCAGCAGAAGTTGCCTGGTGGCGGAGCTACAGGGTGTGGCAAGGCTGGGTAATGTGATAACTAAGCTGCCTCGGAAATATCATAAGTGTAAAAAAAAAAGTATGCACTTGATTCCAGCATGGAACATAAATTACACAAATAGATGTAGTCTTGTCCCAAGATTATGAATGATGGTTGTGTTCGCATACTGTACACGATACCGGACCTACAGTAGACCATGTGCAAAGGTTATGTTGATGTATGTTCGTCATCTTGCAGATTATCTACGTTTTAAGGATTCAGAAAATATATAGTAAGGTGTGTTTGCATTGCGTTGTAGGCTTACGAACGTTCCAACATCTTACACGCGTGAAATACAACAATCTAAGTAGCAAGAATTTTGGAATTGAAACCGTTCTTAATTCATCATATAGTTTTAGAGCATATACACTAGAAAATTTACTTAAGATTACAACAGCCGCCCTGGATAATTCATGGATAGGTTTCTGTGCTTGTGTTTAGTTTACTAACTAACCGTGATACACTGTTGGGTGACTCACGGTTGTGTTGATATACTGTACAATATATACACGGCGTCCAAAAACTTACAAGTGGTTATTGTTCTGTAAACGTTTTCCATAAGAATTGAAATATCTGTTGTATATTGGATGACTAAGATGTGAAACATGAATATTTATTCTGTATTGTGATTGGTGAATGTGTTGATATTTATAATGGACCCTTGAGTGGGTGTGTTGACGTAATATATCTGTGTATACGATGAGCGAAGGCTGTTTTGACGTATTTATTGTACCCTTAAACGACTCTGAATGGATTGTGTTGACAAAATACGTTTGCTCATACTGTGGATGTAATGCTTTATTGACTGAGACTGTTTTGATATGTGAGGCACCTCAAGAGTCTGAACGACAGCTGTGTTGACATACATAACTCGTTCCAGTGTGTGAATGACGGGGCTGCTAACAGTGCCTCAGGGTGTTACAAGAGACTCGGAGTCGCGTTACAATTACCACGGGTGTAGTGACACAGGTAACACGGGTTTTGCCAGTGACTGATAGGAGGCCTGATCTGGATACTTGACGTGAATTGTGCCAATGTAAGTGTGGGTTATAGGTGATGGTCGTGATAAGAAACAAAGCCTGCTTGTACCAGTTTAGCTGTCGGAATAATTATAGTGTATAGTGACAGGGCTATCAATACTTCACAGCGGATTACTCGTGGAAACCAACAGATTTGGTTAGGCGCTGGGGTATTCCCCGACCCCCAGTGGATTCAGGGCAACGCCCCCTGGTTTTAAAATTTTTCAACAAGAATAAATAATTTACTATCATCACTGTAAACTGTTGCTTTAAAGGTATCAAGTAATAATGTGGTAGTCAATAAAACAACCGATTGTATAGTAATATTAATAGATCATTTCACTTGGCAGTTAGCTCTTGATCACATTTTTGTGCTAGGGTTATCTAATTACCGAAAATATTGTCAGAGGAGTGCACTTTATTTTATTTATCTTTTTGTAGGTTATTTAGCTACTGAACAATTTGAGCTCTTAGCTAAGTGTCACTAAAAAGTCCCGTGGGTCATTGGTCATTATTTGTTGTTTTTTGTCGAGGTCAGTCAAAGGTTCAGGTCATGGAGTGACTCCTCTATTCAAAGTATAAGTTAGTGTGGAGGATCACAGTGTATACTGACTTTCCTGGCGTAAATCAACACTTCTCACGTGACTCACGGGGGCCCTTGTGAAGTACGGTCCTAGGACGGATTTTCATTTTATTTGTTGGATATAAAACGTACGAAAGTGGAGTTGTTGATCTTTCATTTTGATTAATTATTCATTCTAAGCCCCATAGCTTGTACAGTAACCATGGCCAAGTAATGATTGTTCCCAGTTCATCAAAATGTATTTCATAAAAAAATGCATTTAATCGTTCCGGCAAGAGAGAACTGGTGAAAATTTGACTCGTCATTTTCGGATCAAATATTGTGTAACTTAATGTTTCAGAGGTGAATTACCATCGCCAGCGATGACAAGTTCTTTGTCGAGAATTGTAATGTATAATGTTGAACCCTGGCTGTTCCTCTGCGACGGCTTGTATTTATCTGTGTGTAATTGTATGTTTGAGCACGTGCTAATCTGCGTTTACGTTTGTGACTACGTCTGTAAAACTGTGTGTGCGACCTTTTGTGGTCGTGCATGTAGCTCTAAGCTACGAATGCACATTACACAGAAAAGTGAAACACTGGCACCCTTACGAGTGGTCAGACACAGGAATTGTGCGGTAATTGGCGTTGCAACACAGGTTATACCTGCGTCAGGCTACCAGGAGGGATTATACCTGTCATTATCAGGTGACGAAATATTTTTACTACTTCCAGTTGACATGAATCCAGTATATATATATATATATATATATATATATATATATATATATATATATATATATATATATATATATATATATTTTTTATTTTCTTTGTTGTTCTGACCTGTAGAAGATGTTTACGATGTTTGAGAGGTGATTACTACATTATATTGTTCATGTAACTGAAGTCACTATATTCGCCGTGATATTTACTTAAGACTTGCTGGCGGTATTGTAACGGCCGGTCATGGTGGTTCTTTACAGCGGACTCGGCGAAGGATACAATTGTGTAAATACTGTAATCTGTGAATAAGATTTGTAGTGGGAAGGTTTTATGAAAATTAGTTGTACTGAAAGTTCAATTGTTTCATATTATACGTTTTTTTTTAATAATGGAATAAAAATTAAGTTAAAGAATCTTCGGTGGTTGTGGCCTGTACTTGTGGTGTCATGCATAACTCATTATTTTGCAAAGTCTGTGAAGTACAACGCCAAATGATAAGCTGACAGTTCAGCAGGTATTTTGATTGAACACGTTAGCATGTTATTCAGCAGTTACTTGACCCAGTGTGTGTTCCTTGTTATTACTGTCCTCGTATAACCTGGACGGCCCCAACATTATGCTGGGGATGTTACCTACCCGCTACACGCTCCCTGTCATCCTCCGTCTCATCATGGGCATTTCGAGGCTTTTTATTTTACTATTTTGTTAGGAGCACGAAAATTTTTTCAGGATTTATTGATATTTTTCCAATTTCACCCTCGGTATTTTAAGGAACCTATTTTTTTTCCCTCTTTGTTTGGAGGGAGACACCAGTTTGACCCTGACGCATCACTGGACCAACAAGTCCTGCAGAAGGTTCTCATCTATACTGAGAGTGAAACTGGAAAGACTTTGGGATTTACTCCCGTCCGTCTGGCAAATCACTGCGAAATTGTTTTTTCACTCAACTTTTGAGGGTAGTGAGGCAGTGATTTTGTTTAAATCGGATTTTCTGTATCCGGTAATATGACTGTAGTAGTAGTCATTGCAAGGAGACGAGTTTTGGTTTGTAATATATTTTTTCTAATTTACAAAGTAACAAGGGAACTGTACACGCTTCAAAAAGTATCTGCACGATTATGTGTTAGGCAATTTGACATAACTAAGGATTTTGACAACCCTACCAAGACAACAAGAGTCGCAAATGTATAAATTAGCTCCACTACCCAAATTAACGAGATAAACAGAAATTAAACATACCTTATCACTTCTTTCTCATGTGTTGGATGACATTTCTATGTCCTCCACGCATTTCTGATTTGAACAGGTCATCACCAAGTGCCCAGCCCTCTGTGGACTTAACCCCTGTATCTCCCACGCAATAAACGTGTTATAGCTCTGTAAATTACCTTCTATATTCTCCCGTAAAAGGACTGTTGCCTAATATCGGCTGATTCGTAATTAATAATAATACAAATAGAAAAGCTAGATAGTGTTTGCGTGAACACTAAATACTCTGAAACAACTACAAAGAAACTACAGGACTTACAAGGGAACACAGGCTAGTGCAGATAAGATGACTTGCAGATGGGGTTACCTGACATTATATAACTAGTTACATAGAAGTTACCAGGTGAAATACCAAACATCCACGCCAGGAACTTAAAGGTTGTCAGCGGTGGGAGTAGCTCTAATCTCCACTAAATTAGAACACATAAAGGTGAGTGATAACGTTACCTATATAATACCATTGTCTGGAAATGGTAGCTGCTTGGTACAGTAGTGTTCATTTTGAAATCCATCGGACCCTTCGTAATGATACTTCTGGAGTGTGTAAATAATAATAATAATAATAATAATAATAATAATAATAATAATAATAATAATAATAATGGTTGCCCCTCGTGTTCGGCGTAGTGACCTGACGTCCAGGAAGTCGACTTGTGAAAGAGACCTAGGGGTACTTGTAAGCCCGGACCTACGGCCTAGAAAACAGTGCGTTAATGTTAGAAATAAGGCAAACAGAGTATTGGGTTTTATATCTACAAGTGTAAGTAACAAGAGTGCAGAGGTCTTATTGCAACTATATCTTGCGCTAGTCAGGCCGCACCTCGATTATGCGGTTCAGTTCTGGTGCCCTTATTATAGAATGGATATCAAATCACTAGAGTCGGTGCAGCGAAGAATGACAAACGATTCCGGGACTTAGAAACCTTCCATATCAGGATAGGTTAAAGAAACTTAAATTGCATTCCCTAGAAAGACGAAGAGTGCGAGGAGATTTGATAGAAGTATTTAAGTGGGTGAACGGAATCAATAAAGGGGATATAGATAAAGTTCTTATAATATCCGAGCAGGATAGGACTCGGAGCAACGGATTTAAGTTGGATAAGTTTAGGTTTAGGAGGGAGATAGGAAGAAACTGTTTCACAAATAGGGTGGTGGACGAGTGGAACAAGCTTAGCATCTTTGTAGTAAGTGCTGGAACTGGAAAGTTTCAAAAGGAGGCTAGATAGATTCATGGATGATAGAGAGTGGTAATAACTCTCGACAGGTGCTGCCATGCACAGGCCAAATGGCCTATTGCAGACTCCTTATGTTCTTATGTAAGGGTGCAATAGGCTATGCGCCCTTTGCTTCGGGTGTACAACGAACTTCTGAATGGAACTGTACCTACAGTACAGGTATATTGTCAAAATGGACGGATGACTTGTAATTGTTTTGAGTGCATTAGGTGGTAAGTGTGTGAGATTCGGTAGCAATAAATGTCAAATTTGTAATGGTGGCAAGTTTAGTTTAAAACGGATGTGATGTGTAGGCAGTCTGTTGGTAGGAGAGAAGACAACGACGAGGAAGCGCTGTGGTGGTGACGAGGCGTGGGAGGAAACTTGTGGTAAATCCTTCTTGATCGATGAGGCCTAACACCTGTGGCCGGTGACAGATAACCGTTAGGAGTGCAAGTCTCTTTCAAGTTTGTGTCTTCTTGGTTTGATACCGATGTGTCACTGTGTTTTACAATATCTCGTCTTGTCTCTATTTCTTTTCGCTATCATGCTTTCCTCGTTCATACCATCTAGCCCGTGTTCACATCTTTTCTTCCCTCGTGTCAGCCACGGTCAGCTCGGCCATAATTACTAGTTTCCCCTTGCTTGACTTTGGCGTGAAGGTGTTCAGGGAAGGGAGCTAGCGTGCAAGTGGGGGAGGGAGGGAGGGAGCGAGTGAGCTAGTGTGCACGTGAGGGGAAGGAAGGAGCCAGCATGTACGTGAGCAAGGGAACTAACCACTGTACGTGTGAAGGAGGGAGGGAGCCAGCCAGCCAGCCACTGTGCATGTGAGGGACGGAGGGAACCACTCAGCCAGCCACTGTACGTACATATGAAGGAGGGAGCCGTCACGCACACTCCTGACTCCCGGGGAAACCTCCTGAGATTTCGCTCTGATACACAACTCGGGGAAGAACCGTGAAGATGAGGGAAAGCTCGTGCGGGAGATGACCTGGGAGGTTTGTTGGAGAGGGATGTGGAGAGGTGTTGACAAGGGATGTATTGTCGAGGAGTTGGAGAGGGATGTTTTGAAAGGTGTTGGAGGAATTTGGGAGAGGTGTTGGAGGAGGATACTGTAACCATGGGAGTTATTATTTGAATTGTTGGTAGTCTAGGAATAGTGTGACGATGTGTTGCAAATATTGATTCTGGCAATTTATACCCGAAATCGATTAACCCAGAAAAACGGTTTACTGGGTGATAAAATAAGAATTAAAATAGAAATCAGAAAAGAATAACATAAAAAACTAGATACTAAAGACTAAAATGGAATAATTAAGTACTCTACTGTTAAGTTG